>OY796660.1:4301738-4908738 GCA_963680705.1 Rhagium mordax | reverse complement strand
TACACTGTTGAGCCCAGGCTCGGGCTCCACAATGTATCGAAGTGTATACCATCACCATTTGGTTAATTATGGTCTTATGACCGTACGCAAATTTCAAGGAGGGCTCAACAACGTAGTATTCCCATCTTCGTGTATATCTCGATTAGTTCTCTTACGTACGCTGCAACTAGCAGGCAAAATTACGACATAAAGGTGACTTGTTGAGTACTGTTTAAAAAAAAACACGATAAAATTTACTCGTCTATTTTGGTTTCCCAGGGCGGGATCAACAGCGACCTGTTGGTATATCGGGCTCAACAATGTACCGTTTATAATTATACATACAGTAGAGACCGAGGAGGTTCGAACATGGGTATTAGTTTGCGCGATTTACTTGTGCCCGTTGAAAGCAAGCGGACACAGTGGTGGGAATCGTGGATCTCCGCGCTGTAGCCGATGGCTCTCGCGTCTACTGTTCCTTGTTTGGATTCTTTTATAATAATTTTTATTACACCTGCAACACTCGAGGTGCAGCGACAATTAATTTTATGTTGTAGAATCACATTTTTGTTGCGAAAAAAGAAACAATGGAAATATTTAAATGTGTTTTGAGATTTTTTTAAAATTACAATAATTAATCCTATCTAGGAAGGATTATTGAAGTTAGAAAAATTTCGAAACGTTGGTCCAGAATACGTAAATCAAATTTCTTTCAGACATGAGTTCTACATCCCAACACGGTTAATTAGATACTAACAACATTTTAGTTTTGTAGTCTTAACTGTACAGGGTGTAATTTAATACATTTTTAAAGAGCGCTCTTTAAAAATGTATTGCAGTTAAATCTGTAGGTAAACAGGGCCGGTTTCAAAATTTAAAATATGTATTACCAAATTATTTCCTCATTATGACGTTTCTTTATTTTCAACCGAATATGATAGCACTATCCAGTGCTTTCAAGAACACTCTGTATGCTCTGTATGCTGAGATTGTAGATACTGGATAAATTAACATTAAAACGATTAATAAATTCGTGTTTTGCTCGCCCCCAATTAACGAAACGCGTTTAAAATATAACGCTAATTGGGCATGTGAAAATGATTAATACTAAATTAATCGTTTGTAATTGCGCTTTTAATGAAATGCAACGTAATAGAAAACACAGTTAATTGTAGAACCCCTGTTTCCTCGAGTTCAGAAGTTACTCAGGTGTATTTAAAACGACAATGAGATTATCCGTGAGAACTGAATTTACAAGATGCAATCTGCTACAACGTGCACTGTATTTATTTTTTATGAGCCTGTGAATTCGTCTGACCAGTCGACGACCAGCCATTAATCGAAATCGGAGGATTTTGTTTCTAAAGCAACGAAAATTTCAGGGATCCGAGAGTAAATTTTTACGAATTGGGAATTTTTTGGAATTACTTCTATACAAATAAAGATAAAAGGCTAAAAAACACCATAAATTATTATTAGCAAGTAAAATTTAAAAACAATAAACCAAACCTTGCTGCGCATAGTAGTAATCGCCGTTTATTGAGAGTTTCTAATTTTACCAAAGCAAAGCGAAACTACCTTCCGTTTCCTTGTACCTTGAATTAATAACTTGACTAAACAAGATCCTTATAAAAACTGTCATTGCCAAACAATTTTAGGCACGGAGCGATTTTTAAATCAATAATTTGAGCCTAAAACGTCCATGCCCACCCATAATATTGCAAAACACCCGGGGCGCCGAGCAGCACCAACGTCTTTGTTGATTAACCCTAAACGTAAAAGTCACAAAATTATTGGCTCACGCAAAACTCACACAGAGACTTTGTACATTCTGTCCAATGGCATTTTAGTTACCCACAACGCACTATTGTTATCAGCTACGTTCGCCATGCTGCATTAATAACTGGCCAACCATGTCAACATGTTTACGGACAAATTAACAATAAATAATGGGACCTTCAATAAGCGTTAACTTAAAATATGTAGGTGCCAGGTTTCTTTTACGCTCGGCTCTTTTAAACAGGAATACGTTTTTACGATACGCCGTAAATTATTGAAGAACCATGAAATACATAATAGTAAAATTCCCGTTTACTGATGTTAACAAGTTTTGCTAATGATTTACGTGTCGCATACGAATTTTTCATGCGAGTCCTCGCGTCTAATTTATTCGGTTTTGATAGCGATAATTTGTAAATGTTTTCACGCGTAGCACCAAAATTCTCATATCTCTAAGGAGGATAGAATAAGTAGCTAAACAATTGAAACTTCCAACGTGTAATTTTATACCAAATTTATTGAGCCTTAAACTTTGCAAATATTGGAGCTTTAGTAACGTTCCCTGCCGACGGCAGTTGTGTTCAACGTTATTATTCGAAACTGATGGAACTCTTTTCATACTTTTGCTGAAAATTCCTCAACACAGTGTAGTAAATAAAGATACCATAGTTTTGATTATGATAGCCAATGTTTCTGATTTTTATGAACTGTTCCAATCTGACTTGAAATGATCTCCAATTTACTCCAATAAAAGAGAAGGTTTAATTATATGGGACCTGAAGAAAATTATATTACAAATCAGCTAAAACGGCACAAAAATGTATAAAATTATTATATTGTGGTCCTTCGAGCCGAATACTGACATTTTGTTTTTTTTGCCTTTTTATTACATTATGCACAGTATTGCGGTCAGCTCTATTTAAAACTATATAAAACAATATTAAACTGTATAAAATCACATAAAACTATATCAAACTATAAAATAAAACGCTAAGTAGATTTTGTGGAAGTTTAAAGAGCCTGAATAATTTTTTTTGATTAAATTAAAATCACTAGGTACTAATAACACTTCAAAAAGTTTCAAAATAAAAACTATATATGTAACTAATACGGCTGCATAATTATATGTAACTATAAAGCCATAAAATTGTATAAAACTCACTGAACTATATAAAATTATACAAAACTATGAAAAACTTTATAACAACATGACTATATGACTATGACTTTAAAATAAAACCGTATAAATTTGTATCAAACCACATAAATCTATATAAAACCATTTGAACCGATATAAAACTACGAGAACTATACAAAACTGTAGAACTATGACTATTAAACCAAAACTAAAACTGTATACAAATATGTACATAAAACATAAAACTAGATCAAATTATGTAAAACTACTTTAAACCATGCAAAACTGTAACTATAGGGCTATGTGACTATGACTATAAAATTATAAAACTGTAAAATTATATAACTATACAATACTGGCCTATCTACCATTTAAAAAGTACTATTAATGCAGAAGACAAAACAGAGAAAAAATTCTGTTGATAAGACTCTCAAAAATTACAATTTAAAGAGCCGGAAAAATTTGTTGGAACAAATTAAAGTCACCGCATAACTACATGATTATTGTATATAAAACTAATTAAACTATATGAAACTATTCAAAATTCTACAGAACTGTATAACTGCCCGACTCAATAGCTATGACTGTAAAGCTTTAAAACTATGAAACTGCAGAAAGATAAAGCCGTATAAAACTATGCAAATCTGTAATTATGTGACTATATGACTGTGACTATAAAACTGTAAAATTGTATAACTATACAATACTGATCTATTATTATATAAAACTATACAAAACTGTAATTATAAGGCTATATGACTGTGACTATAAAACTATATAGAAATACATAAAACTATATAAAATTATATCAGATTATATAAAACCATATAAAACTATGCAAAATTGTAATTAAAGACTATATGACTGTGACTATAAAGCTATAACTAATAACTATACAATACAGATCTATTATTTCAAACTATATAAATACATGGAACTATATAAATTTATATCAGATTATATAAAGCCATATAAAACTATGCAAAACTATAATTATATGACTATAATATAACTGTGACTATAAAACTATATAGAAATACATAAAACTATATAAAATTATATCAGATTATATAAAGTCATGTAAAACTATGCAAACTTGTAATTATATGACTATAGGACTGTGACTATAAAACTATATAGAAATACATAAAACTATATAAAATTATATCAATGATACAAAGCCATAAAACTATGCAAAACTGTAATTATATGACTGTGATTATTATAGTTGTATAGAAATACATAAAACTATATAAAATTATGTCGTATAACAAGTTATATAAAGCCATATAAAACTATGCAAATCTTTAATTATATGGCTATATGACTGTGACTATAAAACTATATAGAAATACATAAAACTGTATAAAATTATATCAGATTTTATAAAGCCGTAAAAAACTATGCAAGCCTGTAAGTATATGACTTTATGACTGACTATAAAACTGTATAACTATACATTACTGATCTATTATTTCAAACTATATAAATAGTTAAAACTATATAAAATGATATCAGATTATATAAAGCCATATAAAACTATGCAAAACTGTAATTATATGAATGTATGACTGTGACTGTATAACATTATAAAACTGTATAACTATACAATACTGACCGACTATTTTAAACTATATAAAAACATAAAACTATATAAAATTATGTCATATATCAAATTATATAAAGCCATATAAAACTATGCAAAACTGTAATTATATGACTATATGACTGTGACTATAAATCTATAAAACTGTTATACAATACTGATCCATCATATCAAACTATGTCAAACTATATAAAGCTATGAAATAAAACATCTAATAAATTTTGTTAACAAGACTCTCTAAAATTATAATTTAAAGTGACATGACGATATGACTATATGACTATCCACCACTTAAAAAGTACTATTAATGCAGAAGACAAAACAGAAGAAAAATTCAAATTCAAGACTCAAAAATTTCAATTTAAAGAGCCCGAGCAATTTTTTGAATCAAATTAAAGTCACCGCATGACTAAATGATTATTGTATATGTCACTATTGTATATTGTACCTATATAACTATAAAACCATAAATTTATATAAAACTAATTAAACTATATGAAACTATTCAAAATTCTACAGAAGTGTATAACTGCATGACTCAATAGCTATGACTGTAAAGCTTTAAAACTATGCAAAACTGTAATTATATGACTATATGACTGTGACTATAACTATAAAACTGTATAACTATACAATACTGATCTATTATTTCAAACTGTATAAATACATAAAACTATATAAAATTATATCATATTATATAAAGCCATATAAACCTATGCAAAACTAGTATTATATGACTATAAATGTGACTACAAAAATAAAAAATACATAGAACTATATAAAATTATATCAGATTATGTAAAGCCATAAAACTATGCAAAACTGTAATTATATGACTGTGACTATAAAACTGTATAGAAATACATAAAATATAAAATTATGTCATATATCAAATTATATAAAGCCATATAAAACTATGCAAATCTCTAATTATATGACTATATGACTGTGAGTACTGTGACTATTAAAACTATAAAAGCTTATAACTATACAATACTGATCTATTATTTCAAACTATATAAATACATAAAATTAAATAAAATTATGCCATATATCAAATTATGTAAAGCCATATAAAACAATACAAATCTGCAATTATATGACTATATGACTGTGACTATAAAACTATATAGAAACATACATACATAAAACTGTATAAAATTATACCAGATTATATAAAGCTGTAAAAAACTGTGCAAGCCTGTAATTATATGACTATAAAACTGTATAACTATACATTAGTGATCTATTATTTCAAACTATATAAAATTATATCAGATTATGTAAAGCCATATAAAACTATGCAAATCTCTAATTATATGACTATATGACTGTGGCTATTAAAGCTATAAAAGTTTATAACTATACAATACTGACCTACTATTTCAAACTATCTAAATACATAAAACTAAGTATATAAAATTATGTCATATATCAAATTATATAAAGCCATATAAAACTATGCAAACCTGTAATTATATGACTATATGACTGTGACTATAAAACAATAAAACTGTATAACTATACAATACTGATCTATTATTTCAAACTTTAAAACTATGTAAAATTTTGTCATATATTAAATTATATAAAGCCATATAAAACTATGCAAAACTGTAATTATATGACTATATGACTGTTATACAAACTGATCCATCGTATCAAATTATATCAAACTATATAAAGCTATGAAATAAAACACCTAGTAGATTTTGTTAATAAGACTCTCTAAAATCATAATTTAAAGCGACATGACAATATGACTATGTAACTATAAAACTATATAACTATTTAAAACTACATAAAACTACATAAAATAATATGAAACTATATAAAACCTTATGATCCTATATGAAACTATCCAAACTACGCAATAGTATATGACTATATAGCTCCGACTAAAGCCATAAAATTATATAACTATATAATAAGCTAGATAAAATGTTATAAAACTATATAATGCGTACGATTTTTTGCATATTTTGTGCTAATTAACCAAGAAACATATAATGTGGCATTTGTGCGATTGAACCAAACATATATGTTGCTGAATGTTTTGTTTTGTGTGTTTTTAGTTTTGAACAGTACCGGAGTCTCTTCACCAAGGTAATAAAAATAATGATTGATTCCTAATTTTATTCTTTTAATGTCCTTCTACGTAATTTGTGACTCTGACTATTAATATTTGAACGGGCGACTCGCATCTAATTTTGCTCTGCACGGCGTGACGTGAACAGTCCGGCCCGTGATGCGCGTGCTAACATAAAAAAATTCAGCAAATAATTGTATATTGCTTTCTTATCAATAAACAATTTCTCTCGCCATTAATAGGACAGTTTCGCGTTTCGCGTAGGAGCAATCAATAAAATTAAATGGTTTCCAGTTAAAGAAGTCAATAATCGCCTAATAAAACATCAATACAAATACCGATTTTGCCTCTATTTTAGTAATAGTTGGGTGGTCGAACTCGTAAAATTTGTCAACATAACTTCATGGTATTTTAACGGTCTTTTCGCCTCTAAAACCACCATAGTCCGAAGTGGGTTTATTATAATTAATTGTCACTTAAGAGCTTTACAGCGCAATAAAATTAGTCTCCATGACAAATCTTGTTCAACTTAATTCTTGAAACTGATTTAACCGATTGTGTGTATTCATATGTATTTAGATGCGAGTAATTAATCAGGTTAGGGTTTCAGGTTGCAAAAATGTTAATCGTTTTTTTATTCCATTAGTTACTAAACTAAGCAACTGTTCTTACAGTCGATGATGTTTCAATTAGGTATATAAGATGCTGATGATGTCTAAATTGCGTGTTTTCTATATTATTTCAGCAGAAGATTTATCGATATACTTTAAAGTGAGTAGAACATTATCAAATCAAGTCAGTTATTGTTAGTGACTCTGCCGAATGATGCACCATTTTAGCGTCCAGTGTTTATCACACTTTTATCTAAGTAGGTACTTTACTTTAGATATACAAATTCTCCAAGTTATCAGTCAAATAAAATAAAAACTCATACTTATGTTCTTGGAATTATCAGAATCATCAATTTTGAGGAACTTGCGAATGGATTAGAAAAACAAATAAGTACTCGTATTATGATTAAAATTAGTTCACATATGTTACTTTGCTGATTAAAATTGGTTCGAAAATGTTCCTTTATAGTTAAAGTTTATATCAGTGTTAATTTCTAATATAAAGAAACTCCTCCATTATACAATTATATGGAATAATATTGATTAGAGGCATTACGCATGTAATAAGGTCTTTGTAACGTGCACACATCGCACACACACGCTCCGAGCTTATCAAACTGAAATTATTGTTAATTAAGTGAGTAATTGAAATTTTGACCAAATCGCAACGCCGATGCATTATCAAACAAAATCCTGCAGTCACTGCAATTACTACCGTGTCCCGAACGAAATTTTTGCGGATATAATGGCCATTGTCCTTTTTGTTTGGAAGTTTTGAGCTGGTATTGGTGAAACATCCAATTAGTCCTCGTTTTTACTTTGTATTTTTCAAACCAAATATGTAATTAATGCTGTACCAACTCGGTTGCCTGCATTATGTACCTTTAAAGGCAAATACCATCATACAGCCATACAATTTGCTTATAAATTTGTTAAAAGTGTAACCTAAAATGTACATAGATCCGGAAAGGGAGTTTGTTTAGTTAGCCACGGTTAGTACAGTCGATTATCCAGAACAAGACGAGCGTCAGTATTTTTTGAAAATCAATATCTCAGTTAATACTTGCGATTTTTGCTTCCCATTGGGAATGGAAGTAAATCACATGGTACTTGAGGGCGTTAGGATGTAAAATCTCTAATACATCGATTGCTTGTGCAATAAAAAAATTATATTAACTTTGGAAATATGAACCAATTTTAACATTTAATATATAGAAAATTAGGAAAATAATTTCCATAAACGCGTGCTCACGCCTTGAAGCAAGAGTTTGTACATGGCGCAATAGAAATTACTTTTTAAAATAATCATCAGTTTCCTCATTAGAATCGTTTGAAATAAGTGCTGAAAATCTTAAAAATCAAATTAATTTAACTCTAACAAAAAATGATAATTTTTAATTTTTAGGGATTTTATGGCTCGTTTTAATCTCTCGATACTAATCGACCGGCCTAAGTATTATTTTCGCTTAATATCATTCAGCGGAGGATTTATTAGCAGCCTTAGCTAGAGGTCGTCAATTAGATCGATATCTTAAATCTCCGATCGATATCTTAAAAGCTACTGCGAGCACCATACGTTTGTTAACATCGCTAAGACATGCTGAATTTAGTAAGAGACCTGTTTGTTAGTCCACAATACCAGCGGACTCTTCAACAATATCACAAAAATCATTTTGCATTGTTGTATATGCACATGCAGTCCGAGGAGACGTTAAAATGGGCATGTAGCTTAGTTTTGCTCTTCTTTTTGACGTTTGCGTGGGTATTGGCAACAGTCGTTTGTAAGAAGAGCCCATTGACAAGCTCGTTATGGCCATGTCTTAGAAATCACTATTTCTTTGGTTAATTTTAAATTTCGAATTTTTATCAGGGTGACGCCAAGGATTTTACAAAATCACATATGTTTGTAATTAAGAGGTGTGCGTCTGGAACTTTAATTCACCTTTAGTCTTTAGACACCCACTTACTGACATGAGATACAGTTTTCGTGCCTTCAGTGCGTGAACTATTTTGGTTCTTATTAAAATAGTCACTGATTTAGGGCCCATACAATATTTTCTTGGTTGCCCAAACGGTCCAGATATATAAAGACTAAAATACTTTCGTTTTGGTTGAGGGTGGCGGTATAAATATAGAATGCATCATCACGTACAATGTAAGTATATGAACGGTTACAAATGTTAAGCGAAGAGGAACAGGAGTCAAAAGAAATTTAGTTAAAACTATATAACACACCACACCACCACAGAAATTAGAAATTAGACATGACTATATCATCTTGACTATAAAACTATATAATTATATTATACTAAATAAAACTATATAACCCTATTTAAATCTACATCAAACTATGTCAAATTAAATAAAACCATATGAAAATGTACAAAACTATATAAAACTGCATAACTACATGACTATATGATTGTGAGTATGAAACTGTAAAACTATATAACTACACAATACTATTAATGACATTGTAAAAAGCTTCATGATAAAACTATGTAATTTCATAACTGTATAAGTATGTAATTATGTCACTATATAACTATATAACCACTTGGTTACATGAATACATGACTATATGACAATATAATTATATAAAATTATGCTGCTAAACTATATAACTATATGACTATGATCTTGACTATAAAACTACTTAAAACTACATAACAACAATTTAAAACTACATTAAACTATATCAAATTACATTAAATCAAACTGTATAACTACATGGCTCTATGACTATGACTATAAAACTATAAAATTGTAAAACTATATAATTATACAATACCATACGATCACTATTGATTAACATTGCAAAAAGTTTCGTGATAAAAATATGTAATTATATTACTGTATAACTATGTAATTATGTAACTATATAACTATATGGCCATATCAATACATTACTATATTACCATATGACTATATGACTATAAAGCTATATGGTCATATAGTCATGGATTCGCGTAGTTATGTGTTATGACTATAGAACTATAAAATTATAATACCAGCTAAAACTATACAAAATTATATACCTATATGACTATAATCGTGACTATAAAACTATGTAACTGTATTAAACTACATAAAACTATATAACACAATTTAAAACTATATCAAACTATGTCAAATTATATAAAACCAAACCGTATAACTACATGACTATATGACTATGACTATAAAACTAAAAACTAGAAATCTGTAAAACTACATAACTATACAATACTATACGATCACTATTAATGATATTGCAAAAGGTTTCATGATAAAATTATATAATTATATAACTATATAGTCACATAACTACATGATTACATAACTATATGTCTATAAAACTATACACACACATAACTACATGTCTATATGGCCATATATATGATTAAAACTATAAAATTATGTAAGTCAACTAAAACTATACAAAATTATATACCTATTATATGCCTATGATCTTGACTATAAACTATATTAACTATTAAACTACATAAAACTATATGTACAATACAATTTAAAAGTACATCAAACTATCATTATATAAAATCATACTGTATAACTCCAGGACTACATGACTATGATTATAAAACTATAAATCTGTAAAACTATATAACTATACAATACTATACGATCACTATTAATAATTTTGCAAAAAGAATCGTGAAAAAAATATGTAATTAATTAACTATATGACTACATGACTATATGACTGCAAAATTATATAAGATGAACTAAAACTATACAAAATTATGACTATATGATTGTGACTATAAACTATAAAACTATATAACTATACAATACTATACGATCACTATTAATACTATTGCAAAAAGAAACATGAGAAAAATATGTAATTGCATAACTGTATAAATATGTAATTATGTAACTATATGACTATATGACTACATGGCTACATGAATACTATATGACTATATGACTGCAAAATTATATAACACCAACTAAAACTATACAAAACTATGCTAAAGTGTATAACTATATGACTATAAAACTGTTAAAAAGGTTCTTTATCTTTACAATAAAATCATGAGATTCAGCTGGACGCCTTATGTGGATCAACCTGTAGAATGCAGATTTATCTCAACCATCAGCAATGGTATTGATCATGACAGTTTTTTATAGCTGAAGACTTACTTGAGAACAACCGATAGATTCGGTGCCCAAAATTATTACATTACTTTCAGCACACGATTCTGGGATTAATAGCCAATTTAAGGTTTATTTTTATTTCTGGTTTGCTCAGGTTTAATACTCACGAGTCTGTGATTGTGTAGAAAACATACATAGGAGAAATTTGCTGCCAGAACAAGTCGGTGGCCCCTTACTTATAGCACACGATTCTGGAATCTACAGTCACTAACGCTGCAAGATGTGATTTGGCCTCTTCCCTGAACAGAAATTTGACACAATAGTAACTCTAGTATTAGTAAGACGAGAAGTAGTCAATATTTCTTCTTATGGCACATGATTCTGGCATCTACAGCCACTAACTCTGCATGTTGTGGTTTGCACGCGTCTCCTTAGAGGAAATTAGTACACCTTGCCATCTTCAGACCTCGTAAGATGAAGAAAGGTTAAATTTTGCCTTTTCTGCCTCAGGTTTTATACACTGATACTCATGAGTCTGTGAGTGTGTAGAAAATATGAGAAATATACGTTAAAGAAATTCGCTGCCAAAACAGAAGGCAGTCAACTGTCTTCTTATTTAGCACACGATTCTGGAATCAACAGTCACTAATTTACGAGATATCGCTTACACTTTTGTCGTAACAGAAGTTTGATACCACTGGACGTCATAAGCCTAACAAAGGCTGTGATTTGCGCGTTAGGTTTGAAACACTGTTGCCCATGAGTTTTTCGAATATATAGAAAGCTCTTATCGTTAGGTAGGTATAAAAGAAAGACTTGCTGCCGAAAACAGCAAGCAGGTAATCTTTTCTACTAATAGCACACGATTCTGGAATCTACAGCTAAGTTGTTATCCTGATAAATGCATTTGGGGGTTGTAAATATACGTTACTTTATGCACTAGTGCGATAAAGTACTACTTTACGCACTCCGATGAGTTTGTAAAGTAAAAATATTAATAATACGAATTCTTTACGTTTAGCGACTTCAAACAACCTGACGAAACCCCCCTTTGAACGTGAACTACACTTATCGATTTCAGACAGTCGCCGTTTCAATAATTCGAAATTGTCTCTAAACAATATGTTCCCCCAACTAGCTAGTTCCTATTACACAATACGCGGCTAGAAATTTCCAGTTCCACCTTTGATTGTACATAGATAAATTCATATCTCACGGTACACATCGGATCGCCGTCTAGTAAATAAAAAGCTTGAGATAGACTTTCCTCAAGAGCGATTAATCAAAGTTTCGGAAACAATCGACGTTTGTAAATAAAGGAGTTAGATTATAAACTATCTAGTTATCAAAGTTATGTCTCTGTGGATGTACCGCCAGCGTAAGGTGACAAACAAAATTAGTGTCACCTGTGCTGGAGGCTTCATTTTTAATTTGATTTATTGCTTTACTACAGCATATATTGGCGCTTGCAAATTAATATAGACTGATAGACTGATAATATATTGTTATATGACTGATGGTCGAGATGGTAGAGTACCTGCCTCATACCCAAAAGTCCCGGGTTCGAATCCCGGTCGTGGCAATGGAAAATACTGTGAGAGGGATTTTTCCATTATACACGGATATTGGATGTGTGTCCCTTGTCTTTAAATGTGTAGCCCACTCCCGCACAAGGCTCAGCCTTCTGGGATAAAGGGGGTCGTAATTACATGTGGTGTATTTATTATTGTCCCACCCAGTATAGATTTTTCGAATGAATTTCGAATAGTAAACATTCCATAACGTTATTTTGCTAGATAACCTTATTTTCTTATTTTCTTCATGCCATAATAGATAGCATCTGTGTACAGCGTAAATGTCATCCGTAATATGTTTATTATTAATCGTAAATTCATACAATTATATCCACTAATAAACAACAGGTTCTCGTTCTTTCTGGGCACGATATGAGGAAGCATCTTTAAATTTATGTGCCTACTTAACCGCTCCTCTTCGCCTGCTATGGTTGTTTATTCCAAATTGATTTACAATCAAAATCGTTGCCACAAGCCCTTCCAGGCTCGCTTGTATAAAAATCAGAAATATTATAAACTCGATAAAAAAATATTGTTCTAATTAGTCTGAATACCTTGAGTATTATTTTCTACACAAAGGAGCCCATGACCCGATATTTAATATGCGAACTTTGATGTTTCACACCTCTTTATCGGTTATATTTTTAACACCTTTAATAAAGTTTGGGCGTATTCCCACGAAAAGTGGCCATGTGGAGGTTGGAGGTTGCTGACTAAATAGTTCAATTATATTTATATTTCATTCTGCAAGTGAGCCCATGAAAAATTCTAGAATTTTGTGTTAGGCAAAGAGGGACAAGGCACTACAGTTTATTGTGGAATCCGAACCACATCTAAATAATCGACAATTCCCCATATCATCTAAGTCCAAATCAAATCATAAATAAATTTTTATTTTGCTTTAAGATGGAGTAGAAACATCAATCTTCCGCTACTGAGACCAATAATTTTATAAACTGAATATTAGAAACTAGATTAGAGATTACAGACTAAAAATTATAGATTAGGAATTAGAAATTAGGATCTAGAAATTACAATAGAAAATAGAAATTATATAAATTAGAAATTCAAAATTGGAAATTAGAGGCTTAAAATACTTAATTAGAAATTAGGATCTATAGAGCTTACAAATCGGACACTAAAAATTAAAACTCGCTCCAGATTTAAAAAAAATAAAAAATAAATTTAAAATTGGAAAATAGATATTAGAAAATAGAAATTGGAAATTCTAAATTAGAAATTAGAGGCTAAAAATTACAAATCGGAAACTAAAATCACTCCAGATTTAAAAAATTAAAAATTAAAACTGAGTTGGATCTAGAAATTACAAGAGAAAATAGAAATTATATAAATTAGAAATTCAAAATTGGATATTAGAGGCTCAAAATAGTAATTAGAAATTAGGATCTATAGAGCTTACAAATCGGAAACTAAAAATTAAAACTCGCTCCAGATTTAAAAAAATTAAAAAATAAATTGGAAAATGGATATTAGAAAATAGAAATTAGAAATTGGAAAGTCTAAATTAGAAATTAGAGGCTAAAAATTACAAATCGAAAACTAAAATCACTCCAGATTTAAAAAAATTAAAAATTAAAACTGAGTTGGAAATTGGAAAGAAGAGATTAGAAAATAGAAATTTGAAATTGGAAATTCACAATTAGAAATTAGAGGCTAGAATAGAGATTAGAGATTAGTAATTAGAAATTAGGATCTAGAAATTACAAATCGGAAACTAAAAATTGGAAGACTCACTCCAGATTTAAAAAATTAAAAATAAATGGGAAATTGTAAAATAGCGGTTAGAAAATAGAAATTAGAAATTGGAAATTCAAAATTAGAAATTAGAGGCTAAAAACAGATATTAGAGATTAGAGATCAGTAATTAGAAATTAAGATCTAGAAATTACAAATCGGAAACTAAAAATTAGAATTAAGACTCACTCTAGATTCAAAAAATTTAAAATTAATTGGAAATTAGAAAGTAGAGATTACAAAACAAAAATTAGAAATAGGAAATTAGAGGCTAAAATTAGATATTAAAGATTAGTAATTAGAAATTAGGATTTAGAAATTACAAATCGGAATTTAAAAGTTAGAAAACTCACTCCATATTTGAAAATTAGAAAATTAAGTATGAATTGGAAATTGGAAAATAAGATATTAGAAAATAGAAATTACAAATTAGTATTTAGAAATTAGGATCTAGAAATTACAAATCGGAAATTAAAAGTTAGATAACTCGCTCCATATTTAAAAAGTTCAAAATTAAATATGAATTGAAAATTGTAAAATAGCGATTAGAAAATAGAAATTAGAAATTGGAAATTAGAAATTAGAGGCTAAAAACAGATATTAGAGATTAGAGATCAGTAATTAGAAATTACAAATCGAAAACTAAAAATTAGAAGACTCACTCCAGATTCAAAAAATTAAAAATTCATTGGAAAATAGAAAGTAGAGAGGAAACAAAAATTAGAAATAGGAAATTAGATAAAATAGATATTAAAGATTAGTAATTAGAAATTAGGATCTATAAATTACAAATGGGAAACGAAAAGTTAGAAGACTTACCCCAGATTTAAGAAATTAATAATATATTGAAAATTGGAAAATAGAGATTAGAAATTAGAAATTTCAAATTCAAAATTAGAAATTAGAGGCTACAAATTACAAATCGGAAACTAAGATCACTCCAGATTTAAAAAATTAAAAATTAAAAATGAGTTGGAAATTGGAAAGAAGAGGGAAAATCGAAATTTGAAATTGGAAATTCATAATTAGAAATTAGTGGCTAAAATAAATATTAGAGATTAGAGATTAGTAATTAGAAATTAAGATCTAGAAATTGCAAATCGGAAACTAAAAATTAGAAGACTTACTCCAGATTTAAAAAATTAAAAATTAAAAATGAATCGGAAATTGGAAAGTAGAGATTAGAAGATGGACATTAGAAATTCAATATTGGAAATTAAAGACTAAAAATAGATACAAATTAGTAATTAGAAATTCGGAAATAGAAATTAGAAATTAGAACTTACTAAAATTAGGAATACTAAAACGGATCCAACAAGCTCATGTGTAAAATATCCGCTGCCGTAAGAGACGAATTCGATAAAGTCGATTCAGCAATCTCGCAAGAGGCGATTGCAAAACGTTTGCGTTGTACAAAAGAACACAACGTGGCCCAGTTTTATTCACAGAAGAACCACTGATTGAAAAGTAGCGATTCCTTACTTGCTAACATCTAATATAAAAGGAACCAACTGTTTTAGATCTTTGGAGGACCGAAGAACAGCATACCAACTACGCAACTTTCGCCTATATGCATAGCTGTTTGGTTTGAATAATTAAAATCGACGTAAATTTTAGATATTGGCATCTGAGTGTATAAGAAAGGTAGTATCTGCGTAAGCCATACATATTTTCAGCACCAAATGAAATGAATCGTTAATAAACATATTGAACAGAAGCGGGCCCAAGACAGAGCCTTGGGGCATGCCACTGTATAATATACCTAGTTTTCTACTACTGTTAATAAATCTAACACATGGTGCTTTGTCTTGTAAATAAGATTTAAATAAACTAAAAGGCACGCTTCTGAATCTGTAGAGATAGGAAAAATATGCTTACCATCTTAAGTAGTGGCAGGGGTTTTAAGTTGTATTTATGTATCTTTTTAAATTTTGGGAGATTTTAAAAAAATTGTTTTTTGCAAAAATTATCAAAAAACTGCAAGAGAGCGGTATTTCAAACAATATCTATGGGATTTCAGATGTCAGGAGTTAGTCATTTTGGAAAAAAATACTCTTGATTCATTCCACGGATTGCATTATCTTCACCTACACGTGACGTATGTACATACATTTTAATAATAATTATCAGATAAGTACCACGGCGTATCTGATAAAAGTAATAACCAGTTTAGTGGTCTGTGGACAAAACGTTATTAGCGAGAAATTGACGCAATTACCACGCATTTCCCGGTATCTGTGTTTGCGACAAAGATTTATCTCAGATAAAGAGACACCTCGTATTTTTTCGTGGTAAATTGGTAGATGTTCATGAATATACATCTGACATGTGATTTAGAGGTAATGCGGAGTGACCTGCAGCTAACGGTAGCCCCGGCTCTAAGGCACAAACATGCAAGGTGCTAAAACTGAAATTCTCCCACGCCTGCTTGATCTGCTCCACATCAAGCGGTGGCCCGAAGGAAAAGGGTCATTTCATTCATCCGTTCAACACTTGTCCCACGGACAATGGTCAGTTATGCGCCCGCAACCTGTCTGCCTGAAATCTACCGGCCAGTATAATAAACCTATTATATCCCCAATAGTATTTGGCATTCGTGCGTGTTTGTCGCCTTTTATCTGGAATTTTGTATGGGGTTAATATTTTGTATTTTTCTTACTGCCTAAATAGAAGGGCGAGGTAACGACAGTTTAATTAAATAATTTATTGATTAGTTAAAATATAATATTGAAATTAATTGACTAAATGTCAATTTATACTAATCTAATAAATAATGATAAGCGAAGTGGATCAGATTTAAAAAATTAATCGAAAATTGGAAAATAGAGATTAGAAAATAAAAATTTAAAATTGGAAATTAGAGTCTATAAAAATAGATATTAGGTAGAAATTAGTAATTAAAAATTCGGAAATAGGAATTAGACTGTAGAGAACAGAAATTAGAAATACTGAAACGGACTATATAAAGTCGATTCAGTAAACTCACAGGACGCGATTGCGGTAAACGTAGAAATTACAATTAAGAAATTAGGAATTAAAAGTTCAAAATTGGCAATTAGAGACTATATATAGATGTTAGATAAAAATTAGTAATTAGAAATTCGGAAATAGAAATTAAAAATTAAAAATTAGAACCTAGAAAACAGAAATTAGAAATACTGAAACGGACTATATAAAGTCCATTCAGCAAGCTCACAAGAGGCGATTGCGGTAAGCGTAGAAATTACAAATAAGAAATTAGGAATTAAAAATTAAAAATTCAAAATTAGGAACTGAAAATAGATATTAGACAGAAATTAGTAATTAGAAATTCGGAAATAGAAATTAGAAATTAGGAATTAAAAATTCAAAATTATTAACTAAAATAGATATTAGACAGAAATTAGTAATTAGAAATTCGGAAATTAGAAATTCAAAATTCAAAATTAGGAACTAAAAATAGATATTAGACAGAAATTAGTAATTAGAAATTCGGAAATAGAAATTAGAAATTCAAAATTAGGAACTAAAAATAGATATTAGACAGAAATTAGTAATTAGAAATTCGGAAATAGAAATTAAAAATTAAAAGTTAGAACCTATAAAACAGAAATTAGAAATACTGTAACGGACTATATATATATAAAGCCGATTCAGTAAGCGTATAAGAGCCAATTGCGGTAAGCGTAGAAATTACAAATAAGAAATTAGGAATTAGAAATTAAAAATTAGGAACTGAAAATAGATATTAGACAGAAATTAGTAATTAGAAATTCGGAAATAGAAATTAGAAATTCGAAATTCAAAATTCAAAATTAGGAACTAAAAATAGATATTAGACAGAAATTAGTAATTAGAAATTCGGAAATAGAAATTAAAAATTAAAAGTTAGAACCTATAAAACAGAAATTAGAAATACTGTAACGGACTATATATATAAAGCCGATTCAGTAAGCTCATAAGAGGCAATTGCGGTAAGCGTAGGAATTACAAATAAGAAATTAGAAATTTAAAATTCAAAATTGAAAATTACGGACTAAAATAGATATTAGATAAAAATTAGTAATTAGAAATTCTGAAATAGAAATTAGAACCTAGAAAACAGAAATTAGAAATACTGAAACGGACTATATAAAGTCCATTCAGCAAGCTCACAAGAGGCGATTGCGGTATGCGTAGAAATTACAAATAAGAAATTAGGAATTCAAAATTAAAAATTCAAAATTAGGAACTAAAAATAGATATTAGACAGAAATTAGTAATTAGAAATTCGGAAATTAGAAATTAGGAATTCAAAATTCAAAATTAGGAACTAAAAATAGATATTAGACAGAAATTAGTAATTAGAAATTCGGAAATAGAAATTAAAAATTAAAAGTTAGAACCTATAAAACAGAAATTAGAAATACTGAAACGGACTATACATATAAAGCCGATTCAGTAAGCTCATAAGAGGCAATTACGGTAAGTGTAGGAATTACAAATAAGAAATTAGAAATTTAAAATTCAAAATTGAAAATTACGGACTAAAATAGATATTAGATAAAAATTAGTAATTAGAAATTCGGAAATAGAAATTAGAACCTAGAAAACAGAAATTAGAAATACTGAAACGGACTATATAAAGTCCATTCAGCAAGCTCACAAAAGGCGATTGCGGTAAGCGTAGAAATTGCAAATAAGAAATTAGGAATTAAAAATTCAAAATTAGGAACTAAAAATAGATATTAGACAGAAATTAGTAATTAGAAATTCGGAAATTAGAAATTAGGAATTAAAAATTAAAAATCAAAATTAGTTACTAAAAATAGATATTAAACAGAAATTAGCAATTAGAAATTGGGGAATTAGAAATTAGAACCTAAAAATTCAAAATTCAAAATTAGGAACTAAAAATAGATATTAGACAGAAATTAGAAATTAGAAATTCGGAAATAGAAATTAAAAATTAAAAGTTAGAATCTATAAAACAGAAATTAGAAGTACTGAAACGGACTATACATATAAAGCAGATTCAGTAAGCTCATAAGAGGCAATTGCGGTAAGCGTAGGAATTACAAATAAGAAATTAAAAATTTAAAATTCAAAATTGAAAATTACGGACTAAAATAGATATTAGATAAAAATTAGTAATTAGAAATTCGGAAATAGAAATTAGAACCTAGAAAACAGAAATTAGAAATACTAAAACGGACTATATAAAGTTCATTCAACAAGCTCACAAGAGGCGATTGCGGTAAGCGTAAAAATTACAAATAAGAAATTAGGAATTAAAAATTAAAAATTCAAAATTAGGAACTAAAAATAAATATTAGACAGAAATTAGTAAATTCGGAAATTAGAAATTAGGAATTAAAAATTCAAAATCAAAATAGAAATTAGAACCTAGAAAACAGAAATTAGAAATACTGAAACGGACTATATAAAGTCCATTCAGCAAGCTCACAAGAGGCGATTGCGGTAAGCGTAGAAATTACAAATAAGAAATTAGGAATTAAAAATTCAAAATTAGGAACTAAAAATAGATATTAGACAGAAATTAGTAATTAGAAATTCGGAAATTAGAAATTAGGAATTAAAAATTCAAAGTTAGGAACTAAAAATAGATATTAGACAGAAATTAGTAATTAGAAATTCGGAAAATAGAAATTAGAAATTCAAAATTAGGAACTAAAAATAGATATTAGACAGAAATTAGTAATTAGAAATTCGGAAATAGAAATTAGAACCTAGAAAACAGAAATTAGAAATACTGAAACGGACTATATAAAGTCCATTCAGCAAGCTCACAAGAGGCGATTGCGGTAAGCGTAGAAATTACAAATAAGAAATTAGGAATAAAAAATTCAAAATTAGGAACTAAAAATAGATATTAGACAGAAATTAGTAATTAGAAATTAGGAATTAAAAATTAAAAATCTAAATTAGGAACTAAAAATAGATATTAGATAGAAAATTTCAAAACCATTTGCCTCTTTCCAAGTGCTTGGATTCCCACAGCGCAGACTATCAGCTGGATAAAAAAATATATTCGGTAGTAATAAATCTTTGCGCTGATTGTCAGAACACCGCGCATAAACAAGATTTCGATACGTTTGTTAATTTTACGCCTCGGGCTTTCCATGCTTCATAGAAATGCGAAAAGTGTGATGTTTATAGCGGACATATAATTTGACATATGTTCAAACGTTTACGTATTATACAGAAGCGCCTAACAGTAATAGTATTACAGTGGAACGGCATGTCCAAAATATAAAACATCGTACTTTATACGTCGTTAACCGTGATTACAATCAGAACTTAAAAATTTTCTGCTATTTAAGCTGACCGTCATAACGGAATCGTGTTTTAAACGTTTTATTGCAGTATAAATCTCCACCACATATTTTATTATATTGTCATGTCGCATTAATTGGTATTATATCACTGTAAAGTTTGTAAATATTAGGCAGAGTCGTAAATTATAGGGCACCTACATTAGTTTATCTAGGCGTTGGCTAATTCAATCAATATCTGGTTTTTACTACTCCTAAACTAAAGTCTTCCAAACTTAATTTACTCATACTAAGAAAGGCTGATGAGGATTAATGTCTATTGTATCAAGCTGACATTTCAGGAGCTGCCAAAGTTTCAGTTGCTGCTTTCGTGAAAATCTCTTGTATTCCAAATGCTTTCCTTGGGGCAGAAACATTTTCCACTGGAAGTTTTGGTTCACCAAAGCGGTTAAAGGTGACCAATTGATGAATCGAATTCGAAAACCTATCCAAATATTAATAACAAAAGCGACTCGTACATAAGTGGACTGAAATGGTTTTATCTAGCGAAGGACACATCGTACAAAACAGCGGATGTGATAATGAGTTTTTGAAATAGGTGAGCAATGTTTACCTTAGATAAGAGCCTGTGTACAGGGCACGAAATGATAAGATAAAATGTAATAACCGACAGACTGGCCACATATTTATTACACGAACCTTAATTTATTCGTTGTAACCTAAATAGCTTTCTGTGTTTAACTTGGCGTTGGTATGAGACACCGGAAATTTTTTTTATACGTTTTTAATGGTAACGCGATACGCCACCAAACAAACATGGGTTCTGTAAAAACGTGTTCAATTGCGTAATGTTATATGTTCATAAAAGTTTGTCAGAAATCATCCCTCAGACATTGAAAATTATTGGAAATTTGGACAATTTTTCACCTTTCCATTAAATCCTAGCTCTAATTTTTCAAAAAATTTAACACCCAACCACTTTGATATAAAGATCTGACGGCAGTTATAATCAGGGAATCACGACTTGGCAACAAATTCCATAACTTTGTTGTTTGTGGTAGAAAGCATGATAAAAGTAATATTCTTCAGATGTAGAACTTCAGACGATATTTCAAAGAAGAAATTGAAATGATCCAAAATGTTAGCTTCATCAACGCTGCAGAAGAATTTGGCATAGAAATTCCCTCGGCTAGTTTGAATTTTTATTTCTTCAATGCGAAATTTCATGAAACATCTTTAGATTCCGTATTTTCTCTTCTGGGATGGAAACAGGTTTCAATTATTTTGTTACCGTAGAATTAAATAGTAAATTTAATAATTGTAATAAAATTTCTCCGTGTTTTAAATAATAGACCTGCTAAATCAAACATAGAGTTGAGTCGTGTAACCCTAATTAAGGAGATACCTGTGAGATATCAAATTAGTGAAGACAGTTGTTATCTCATTGGTCGCCGCGTTATATAATAGGAGAATTGACACTTCATTGCGTGAAAACGATTGGAGTCTCAACGATCCAGTCGACAGTACATATTTCAATTATTGAAAAATTTGGGATTCTGACTGTGTCTATTTTAAGAGGGTGAGTATAAAAAGAAGCTTCGGCTGGTTTAATTTTTAAAGTTTCTGGAGGTCCCATTTTTTCATCCCTATTCCCAATATTTTTTTATTTTTCACTACCAATTGAATATTCTCTTTGGGAATCGCATCAAAAAATCGTCAGGTACTTCTTCGAGGTAAATATTACCAGAAATACGTCGTCCTGAAAATTATTGTACCGCAATTGCTGTTCCAATTTTCGCCAAGTTTCTCTGCCCAGTTCAGGAAGTAGTTGAGCTCAAGAAGACCAAAACCGAACAATTAACAATCTCGGTAACAAAAAGTGGCATAATAGCTAGATAATAATTAGAAAAGCACCAAAACGTGACATTCTGAAATCCGCGTTGCAACTGGACAAAGACTAGTCAAGTCGACGGAGCTACGGTTTTAACTTATAAGTAGGACCACCGGTGCGAAACAGCGCGGAAGAGCGATTTCTTGACTTTTGGGTTGCCAACATAGGCGCCCCCAAGGCGGGCGGGGGCCGAGAAACTTCCTTTTGCGTCACCCGAATATTGACCCAAAACTTAGAAATGGTGATTTTACTACATCAAATTACGCATTTTTCCAATGATTGGCTGGGAAAAAATTACAGATCAGAATATTTGCTATATTTGTCCTTTCAATATTACTTTCCACTACAGCTCGTTGAAGGAGACACAAGAGCCATCCACTTTTATCATATCCGTGTCGCGATAAGATTTTATTTAGAAAAACAATACTTACACTCCTAAAAATTGGTCATACTTCACCGTTTTCATCATTTATCCTTGGGATTCAGGTGGCTTAAGCTGCCAGGCACAGACGGTCGCGAAGGATTTATTTCAAAACTATGACGACGCTTTTTTACTGTCGGCGGTTTAAATCTTATCATTTTTATGTAATGACAGAATTTAATTTCTTTATTGCGGGGGGATTAACCAGGATTTCGAATTTCGGTAAATTCTTTGGAAATATCAGTATCTGATAAATCTTTAATTGAGCAAAATTAATCACAAACGAAAAATTTAAGCTAGTACTGCGCCTGCTCGAAAATAACTTGCCGGGTATTTTTATATAATTTTTTTATGTAGGTACGTTTTACCATTTTTTCAGTGCATAAAATATTTGTCTAAATAAGTACTGTAAGTTTATTTGCCTTTCGCATATACGCATTTTTTTTTCGTGCAGGAAAAAGTTCCCAAACATTTCAAATTTTCGCTTATATCGCAGCGGAAGACGGCAACACAATTTTTTTTTTTTTCGGAAGAAAAATTTGTTTTTACAATTTTTGCCCTCCCTCCCTATCAAAATCATTTTATTTTTCGATTATCCTCGAATCATAACTCGGCCGGGCGGCGGCCGCTTTGTTATTTTAATTTTTTCAATTTTAAAGAAGAAACCCTAAATTTTCTTCCACTTTCTCTATCCCGAGACCCTGTCTGAAAACTGGCGCTGTCCAACATAAACAAATCTTAAAAAATATAGCCCCGCAGAGACTGTTTTAAATTTTTTCTGCAGTTTTAAAGAAGAAATCCTAAATTTCTTCTTTCAAAAAAGACTGGGGGCAGGGACTGTCGGCCTTATTTTTTTAAATATTTTCCATTTTAAAGAAGAAACCCTAAAATTTCTTTCACTTTCTCCACTCCGAGACCCTGCCTCCTGTATACTTTCTTCCCTTCTTCTCCTCTTAACTTTTTCCAACTAAATAACTGGCGCCATCCAACATAAACAAACCTTAAAAAATAGAGCCCCACGGGGGCTGTTTTAAATTTTTTCTGAAATTTTAAAGAAACCCTATATTTCTTCTTTCAGAAAAAACTAGGGGCAGGGACTGTCCGCCTTATTTTTAATTTTTTTTTCCATTTTAAAGAAGAAACCCAAAAGTTTCTTTCTTTTAAATTAATCCCGAGATTTTAAAGAAGAAACCCTATATTATTTCCTTCAAAAAAGATTGGGGGGTAGGGACTATCCGCCTTATTTTTTTAAATTTTTTCCATTTTAAAGAAAAAACCCAAATTATTTCCGAAATTTTAAAGAAGAAACCCTAAATTTCTTCTTTCAAAGAAGACTAGGGGCAGGGACTGTCTGCCTTATTTTTTAAATTTTTTCCATTTTAAAGAAGAAACCCAAAATTTTCTATCTTTTAAATTATTTCCGAAATTTTAAAGAAGAAACTCTATATTTCTTCTTTCAAAAAAGACAGAGGGCAGGGACTGTGCCTTATTTTTTAAATATTTTCCATTTTAAAGAAGAAACCTAAAATTTTCATTCTTTTAAATTATTTCCGAAATTTTAAAGAAGATACTATCTGTATTTCTTCTTTCAGAAAAGACTGGGGGCAGGAACTGTACTCCTTATTTTTTCATTTTTTCCATTTTAAAGAAGAAACCCAAAAGTTTCTTTCTTTTAAAATAATCCCGAAATTTTAAAGAAGAAACTCTATATTTCTTGGTTCAAAAAAGACTGGGGGCAGCGACTGTCCGCCTAATTTTTTTAAATTTTTCCATTTGAAAGAGGAAACCCAAAAGTTTCTTTCTTTTAAATTAATCCCGAAATTTTAAAGAAGAAACCCTATATTTCTTCTTTTAAAAAAGACTGGGGGCAGGGACTGTCCGCCTTATGTTTTAATTTTTTCCATTTTAAAGAAGAAACCCAAAAGTTTCTTTCTTTTAAATTAATCCCGAAATTTTAAAGAAGAAACCCTATATTTCTTCTTTTAAAAAAGACTGGGGGCAGGGACTGTCCGCCTTATGTTTTAATTTTTTCCATTTTAAAGAAGAAACCCAAAAGTTTCTTTCTTTTAAATTAATCCCGAAATTTTAAAGAAGAAACCCTATATTTCTTCTTTTAAAAAAGACTGGGGGCAGAGACTGTCCGCCTTATTTTTTAAATTTTTTCCATTTTAAAGAAGAAACCCAAAATGTTCTATCTTTTAAATGATTTCCGAAATTTTAAAGAAGAAACTCTATATTTCTTCTTTCAAAAAAGACAGAGGGCAGGGACTGTGCCTTATTTTTTAAATATTTTCCAATTTAAAGAAGAAACCTATAATTTTCATTCTTTTAAATTATTTTCGAAATTTTAAAGAAGATACTATCTATATTTCTTCTTTCAGAAAAGACTGGGGGCAGGGACTGTACTCCTTATTTTTTTATTTTTTCCATTTTAAAGAAGAAACCCAAAAGTTTCTTTCCTTTAAAATAATCCCGAAATTTTAAAGAAGAAACTCTATATTTCTTCGTTCAAAAAAGACTGGGGGCAGCGACTGTCCGCCTAATTTTTTAAAATTTTTCCATTTGAAAGAAGAAACCCAAAAGTTTCTTTCTCTTAAATTAATCCCGAAATTTTAAAGAAGAAACCCTATATTTCTTCTTTTAAAAAAGACTGGGGGCAGGGACTGTCCGCCTTATTTTTTAATTTTTTCCATTTTAAAGAATAAACCCAAAAGTTTCTTTCTTTTAAATTAATCCCGAAATTTTAAAGAAAACCTATATTTCTTCTTTTAAAAAAGACTGGGGGCAGGGACTGTCCGCCTTATTTTTTAAATTTTTTCCATTTTAAAGAAGAGACCCAAAATTTTCTATCTTTTAAATTATTTCCGAAATTTTAAAGAAGAAACTCTATATTTCTTCTTTCAAAAAAGACAGAGGGCAGGGACTGTGCCTTATTTTTTAAATATTTTCCAATTTAAAGAAGAAACCTATAATTTTCATTCTTTTAAATTATTTTCGAAATTTTAAAGAAGATACTATCTATATTTCTTCTTTCAGAAAAGACTGGGGGCAGGGACTGTACTCCTTATTTTTTTATTTTTTCCATTTTAAAGAAGAAACCCAAAAGTTTCTTTCCTTTAAAATAATCCCGAAATTTTAAAGAAGAAACTCTATATTTCTTCGTTCAAAAAAGACTGGGGGCAGCGACTGTCCGCCTAATTTTTTAAAATTTTTCCATTTGAAAGAAGAAACCCAAAAGTTTCTTTCTCTTAAATTAATCCCGAAATTTTAAAGAAGAAACCCTATATTTCTTCTTTTAAAAAAGACTGGGGGCAGGGACTTTTTTAATTTTTTCCATTTTAAAGAAGAAACCCAAAAGTTTCTTTCTTTTAAATTAATCCCGAAATTTTAAAGAAAACCTATATTTCTTCTTTTAAAAAAGACTGGGGGCAGGGACTGTCCGCCTTATTTTTTAAATTTTTTCCATTTTAAAGAAGAGACCCAAAATTTTCTATCTTTTAAATTATTTCCGAAATTTTAAAGAAGAAACTCTATATTTCTTCTTTCAAAAAAGACAGAGGGCAGGGACTGTGCCTTATTTTTTAAATATTTTCCATTTTAAAGAAGAAACCTAAAATTTTCATTCTTTTAAATTATTTCCGAAATTTTAAAGAAGATACTATCTGTATTTCTTCTTTCAGAAAAGACTGGGGGCAGGAACTGTACTCCTTATTTTTTCATTTTTTCCATTTTAAAGAAGAAACCCAAAAGTTTCTTTCTTTTAAAATAATCCCGAAATTTTAAAGAAGAAACTCTATATTTCTTGGTTCAAAAAAGACTGGGGGCAGCGACTGTCCGCCTAATTTTTTTAAATTTTTCCATTTGAAAGAGGAAACCCAAAAGTTTCTTTCTTTTAAATTAATCCCGAAATTTTAAAGAAGAAACCCTATATTTCTTCTTTTAAAAAAGACTGGGGGCAGGGACTGTCCGCCTTATGTTTTAATTTTTTCCATTTTAAAGAAGAAACCCAAAAGTTTCTTTCTTTTAAATTAATCCCGAAATTTTAAAGAAGAAACCCTATATTTCTTCTTTTAAAAAAGACTGGGGGCAGGGACTGTCCGCCTAATTTTTTTAAATTTTTTCCATTTTAAAGAAGAAACCCTATATTTTCTATCCTAAACTTAGGTCAGCCTCGCAAAGCTAGGTTGGGCAAGTGACCCATAGGGTCTGGCGCGGCCTAACCTAGTTTATTATTAACTGCAGTAAAGTACCTTACGGTAAGAGAAAAATAATATTCCACCAAGAAATAGTTAATACAGATCGAAGAAAAAAACATACGTTATCTAAGATACCTATATGATTATTTGTTATATAACCGAGTATTGACGTCTTTCCCATCTTGAATCGTAGCCTCCTATCCTATAACCTTACATGTACAATATGATCCGCAATGTAGTCTTAAATGTCAAAGGGTCGCTCGGACCAGCGTGAAGCCACGGCTTGATATTTATAGTCGCGGTTTCTTAGATTTAATATAATACACTCGGAAACAACGGAAAAAGTGACGAAGGTTATGATATAACACAAATTGAGAACATGCGATTCTCCCATGGATTTTTTCGATGTGGCGCACGTAAAGGTTCAATAAAATAAGGAAACTTCCTGTTTTCTATTGTCAGGGTTTTATAGATTGTATCGACCGTTAACCTCGTTATTCGAAAATCGAATACAACGTAGGTTTGATTTGTTAAATATTAATGACATTTTAAAGTTTCTCTGAAAAATTACCAGCGCAGGAAAAATTACAGGCATTCATTTGAATAACTAGTTTATCAACAAAATGCAAAACAAACTCTTTACACTGAAAAGCAGGAAGGAAAAAAACCTGAAAAAATTAGTTTGGCTTGGTACTAAATTCCATAACTTTGATGTTTGTGGTAAAGTGAAGTTTGAGTAGAAGAGTTGTTAAGTTTTTTCTAGAAGTATCCGTAGTGATATCAGCAAAGCAACTTCAGCTAAATAGTCTCCATCAAAATATTTAAAAAAAATTAGAGCACTAAAACAAAATGCTGCTCGTTGGAAACGAGGAAGGAAAAAAACACTGAAAACTTTTTGCAACCTGAAAAAAGTAGTTTGTACTCTTCTTGTTTTGATAATGAAATCTATAACTTTGTTGTTTGTTGTAAAATAAAAACAATTGCCGAATTGTATATGCCTCATTCAATAACTGAAATACACAAACATTTGGAGCGATATAAGGAGGAAATACATTTAAAGAATCAGCATAATTGCATGTAGCTGGCTGGCATGTGTGTAAGGTTTTTGTGTTGATTTACATACGGTGTCCGTTTAGTCCTTCCTTGTGTTTAACAAATGCGAATTTGCATTTTGCGACATCAGTAAAAACTAATGATGTCCATTTAATTGATGTCAAGAACACTTTTATTTTGCATGAATTTAAATTACGTTGTGTGCGGTCGTATTTATTGATCATTCCGGATAAAGAGAAAGGTATTTCAAGACTACAAGAAAAGTCGACATTTTTATTATCTGTTGCGTAGATATGGAGGCAGAACTAGAATAAGAATAAAAATAGATCATACAACATCGAAGTTGGGCTTTGTTTCTATTTTCAACACGGCGGATTGGGAGATAAATACACTGATAGATGACGGACAATGGGGACGAGTTTTAACACCTTCAAGAAACGCAAAACACGCCGAATTTTCTCACAAAATGCCACTTATTATTCCAAATCCTCATTCACCCAACGGTGCTATCATTTTTCATTTCGTAAACACGACGAATTCAAAGGTACTGGGGCAAACATTTGCCATTGTGTTGACAAAGGGTTGAGCGGTCAACTTTACATTCCCACACAGCACCCACATCTGCTTACAGGTCACTGCGATCCAGTTTATAAAAATTAAAAAGGACGTTATCTGGACATCACCAAAGGTTCGGGTCTTCAAGGATGGGATAAGAATCTCTCGATTCCGTCCTTTTTATTAATAAGAAAAAAACGTTTATCTCAAAGGAATTATATCGTATTATCTCTAAGGTTTTCAGGCTTGGTTATCTCAGCAGCTTCTACCTATTATTGTTTACGGATGTGCTTGGATGATGTTGCGGGGGAGAAATTATTCAAATGTAGAGAAGAGGCAAAGTTAACAATTATATCTAAACTGGTGCACAATTGAAGTGGATATTGGGAAAATATGAAACACCCACAATTTAAAAAATCTATTTACGGTGGAAGAAAGCCAATTAATTTTGCTAACGATCACAAAAAGCCGCATCAAAATTAATCATCTAATTCCAAAAATATTGGGGTTCAAATATTGTCCATATTTTCCCCAATATGCATTACATTTTTTATATAATTGCTACACATTCTATAAATGGCAATTGCAGGTTTTGCAAATATAGCCAACTGAATTTTATACAAAAATTAAATTTGTTAAGTCGGCCGCTAATCCAAAAACATATTTTCAAGCATACTTTGGGAACGAGCATTGTTTGACCATTTTTAAATACTTACCTTCCACATCGTCGAAACCGTGTGTCTTGCACATTCCCATGAGGTCACCTGATTTGCAAATTCCTCAAATCTGCGACCCCTCGTAAAAAAACCGTGAGATTTTTTCAACACCTCTGCGACCCCCGAGCCGTTTTTTACATGCGTTTTCTTACCTGTGATAAATCAGTTTTTATTGTCTAGCAGCTTTTTTAACGGTCCTGCCTCCCCTCATTTTTTATGCTCTTCCGAATCCGTGATTTAAAATTAACATCAATTTCTGCGGAGTTGCTAAAAATCTTTTGTTGCAATGCCCCTTTGGCGTCCTGGTCCATAAGCTGTGGGGTCACAGATTGCCCCCACCCTTATGCATCTCGTACTTCAGCCACCCTTAATATTGCCTACCTGTAGGTCATAGCATATCAGTCCTTGATCAGCATCCTATATGATCAGTACCTTTTTTATGTTTCCAGTAAAGTAAAGCTGATTTTGTGTCGGTTGGATCTCATGTAGTGCTAGTTTTATTTTGTGCTTTATGTTTGTTTCTGTGTTCGTATTTTTTTATCTGCTGGTGTACGATGAGTGACTTCGAGCTGTATCTGAAGATGAAGTTGTATTATAAAAAGTTTGTTGGTAAGAAGTAATCCGATCTGATTTTATTGAAATTGTTTTGCTCGAAGTGTTTAAATAACTTGGAATTTTGTTTATCTAATTATTTATTAATTGTTAATGTTTTGTTTTAACTGATATTGGGGAACAACAGAGGGGGCTTGTTAAAATTTAAAATTTTTTCTCTTCAATATTTTTAGAAATGGATATTTTTGGAAATATTAAATCATACGTTAATAATTAACTATAACCTTGGTACAAAAAGGAAAAAAAAATATTTTTCTGGCTTGATTTTCAAATAAGAGAAGCTGACGCGAAAAACAGTCGCAATGGGCATTAATTATCATTTTTAAATCGTGGTTTGTGGCAGCAAAAATAAAATTTCTGATATTTAATAAAATCAATGCCGGGTAAAAATCGGGTGCGAGGAAAAGGTTAAAGAACAAGTTAATTCTGTAGATCTCGGCAGTAAATGTCGCGACCCGGTCTTCATTTGTCTTCGAGAGTGCCAATAAAATAATGCCGAGCATCCGCAAAGTATCGTATATTAGAAGGTCCTTCTGGAGTTCTGGACATTATTGGGTCGAAAAGCTTTAATCAGGATAGTGCGAGGCTATTTCTAATCAAGAGGACTGCGGTTAATGGTTATGGCTATTGACATATTTTGCCACAAAATGTCTTGAATCTACTATAATTATCTCGTACAGCAACGTATCGCGTTCAAAATAGCGATAAACTTTGAAAATTCATTGCAGTTGTTTTTACTAAAAAATATTCAATTCAAATCGAGCTCTCTTAAAAACAAAATAAAAAAAAGACGTTTAATCGCAATTGTTTATATTGTTTGTTTATCAGGGCCATCTAGGTCCCTGTGAATTCTAAGCCAACTTAAAATTTTTTAAATTATTTTAATAAAAGTAGCTGCAATATAAATTTACAGTTTATTGCCATTTTATCCGCCACTCTTAATTAAACTATCTCTTGTGACACGTCGTTATAAAGAGAATTTGTAGTAGATTATGAAAATATCTAGCATTCCATTTAAAAAACAAAGTTTAGCACACTTCCGGTTAAGTCCTACGACTATATCGCTACCAAATTGGTGAAGAGCCGAAATAAAAAATTTAAAACTACATACGTAAAATTTTTCAGAGGGAATCAGTCAGTTGAACACCAAGCAGAAAAAGTGGAGCACTTCGTGGATGTTGAAATTACTGCAACAAATGTTGTGTCCGGTTTAGCCGGATATTAGCGAAACATTTTTATTTATCCTATAAAAATGAGCCCGAACGACGTGACCTTTACATGTCATCAAGAACGCTTTTAGCATATAAAAAGTCAACATCCGGTTTAACAGGAAATACACTATTTGTGCTTTAATTAGCGCCCTTTTTGTAGTTTACTTAGTCTGAAGTACATAAAATAGAAAACGCCTTAAGACACGACATCCGGTTTAAACGGAAATTAGCGAAACATTTTCTATTTATTTTCTGCTTAAAAATAGGCCCGAACGACGTGGCCTTTTTATCAAGAACGCTTATGGCATATAAAAAGTCCACTTCCGGTTTAACAGGAAATGAACATTTGTGCTTTAATTAGCGCCTTTTTGTAGTTTAATAAGTCAAAAGTACATAAAATAGAAAACGCCTTAAGACACGACATCCGGTTTAAACGGAAATTAGCGAAACATTTTTTATTTATTTTCTGCTTAAAAATAGGCCCGAACGACGTGGCCTTTTTATCAAGAACGCTTATAGCATATAAAAAGTCCACTTCCGGTTTAACAGGAAATGAACATTTGTGCTTTAATTAGCGCCTTTTTGTAGTTTAATAAGTCTGAAGTACATCAAATAAAAAGCACCTAAAAAATCACAACATCCGGTTTAAACGGAAATGATTGAAATATTTTTTATTTATCAACTGCTTAAAAATGAGCCCGAGCGACGTGACCTTTTTATCAAGACCGTTTATAGCATATAAAAAGTCCACTTCCGGTTTAACAGGAAATGAACTATAATTTAAAAATGAGCCCGAACGACGTGGCGTTTTCATCAAGAACGCTTATGGCATATAAAAGTCCACTTCCGGTTTAACAGGAAATGAACATTTTGTGCTTTAATTAGCACCCTTTTTGTACTTTAATAAGTCAGAAGTACGTAAAATATGAAAACGCCTTAAAACATGACATCCGGTATAAACGGAAATTAGTGAGACATTTTTTATTTATCCTCTGCTTAAAAATGAGCCCGAGCGACGTGAACTTTTTATCAAGACCGTTTATAGCATATAAAAAGTCCACTTCCGGTTTAACAGGAAATTAACTATTTGTGCTTTAATTAGCACCCTTTTTTTAGTTTAATAAGTCAAAAGTACGTAAAATAGAAAACGCCTTAAGATATGACATCCGGTTTAAACGGAAATTAGCGAAACATTTTTATTTATCTTCAGCTTAAAAATGTGCCCGAACGACGTGGCCTTTTTATCAAGAACGCTTATATAACAAGTCCACTTCCGGTTTAGCAGGAATGAACTATTTATGCTTTAATTGGCGCCCTTTTTGTAGTTTAATAAGTCTAAAATGCGTACAACTTAAAACGTATTAAAATATGACATCCGGTTTAAACGGAAGTGGCCTATATTCGCCTTTTCCGAAGTGTTAGTATTCAAGAGTATGGCCAATTAGTTACAGCGACGTAAAATGAAAACGTATTTAATATAACCGGACTTAAATTGAATCCGGTATTTTACGCAAATATGGTTCATTTCCTTTTCAACCGGATGTAGATTTTTTAAGTATTTTGTGCGCTGATGATGAAATTAATTTCTACGTCGTTCGGGCTCTCTAAAATACAGGACAAGTCGCAAAATGAACGTACTTATAGGTCATTTCCGGTTATACCGGACATAAAACAAAAGCGAAATGCCATTGTATTACGTAATAAAATGTTACATTTCAAAAAATTTTTTATTTAATGATCAATTGTTTTTATGCTTCTAAAAACTCCACTTCTGTGAGAATAATTTCAGAAAATCAAAGGACCTAGTTGAAGTCCGGTATACAGGGTGGTCCAGTTTCCAAGGCGGACACTTCAGAGAACAACAGAATATCAAAAAACTATGAGTTTGCCAAAACGCGCCGCTTTTGAGAGTTTTTATTTTCCAAATGGCTAATATTTTCCGAATGTAAAAATTTCAGTCACCGGTAGCGTCAAATTGAGGGGGGGGGGGGTAGCAACCTATTTTATTTGTCCTGGTTACTAATTTTGGTTATTATTTAATTATTTGATCTTTTTTGCACAAAAAAACATTGATGTATTTTATGATGATATTGAAATTTTTAAAAATGAATCATACTAATTTTCAAGCACATGTCGATGGTTTTTAGCAATTTACTCGAAAACGGTGCATCCTACGAAAAAATTACAAGAGAGGCTTTTTGTACAAAAAATATCATAGAATCTAAAAATAGTCAAATAATAATCAGAATTTGTGGCTAGGACCAGTGACGTAGAAGTTCTGGTAGAAAAATGGGTCGCTATCCCCTAGTTTGACGCCACTGGTGATGTTTGAAAATTTTTGTAACAGAGAAATAAATATTAGTGCTTTACGAGATATTTTACAACACCAAATATTTTTTTAATATTTAAAAAAATCGTTTAAAAAATAAAAAACGTCATTATTTCAGTAATTTTTTTTTTCATGTTCTATCGTTGCCTGAAGTTAAGCCTTGGAAACTGGACCACCCCGTAGGCAATCGAATACGAAAAATCTTAAGAATGTCGAGTTGTTTAATACATTTAATCTAAATTAGTCGCCAGATGTTATCGTCGCGAATTTTAGCACCTTGACATTACTGATAAAAAAATCGGAATTGTAAATTCTACACCCATTAGCCTTATCTGATGGAAAAACACTTGCGCGAACAGACCAGCCTCCCTAACCTAGCAAAAATGCGAGAAAAATTATTTATATTGATTATCGGCATTTGTCATCGATGTGCAGCCTGGCGAATTACGCACGGTAAATTAAACAGCCCAAACCCTTCAGGCCGCCATTTTCAACTAACAAACCTCCAGGTGCGTACTTATTACATCTCTGCGTGGACCTCTACAATGAATGAAAACAACGGACATCTCGTTTGGTATTGTCCTCTACCCTCAAGGGCGGCCTGACGCTATTTAACTACAGAGGAAACACTGATTAACATGAAACAAAAAAGTTAGAAAGTCTAAGGACTGAAACGGCGAATTCGGCTCGGATGTAATTTTTTTATGCAATCGGTTAGTCAGTCCTGAGCGCCTATTTAAAAAAGGAAAAACAGAAAAATTCATTATTCAGCTCCTTTCTACTGTTATATTTTCCGGTTGTCTAATTTCGAACCGCGCCGTAAATAAAACAGTTTTGCCGTTGTGACAAGGTCGAAGTGTAGGCCCTTAAGCGGTAACCAACACGTATGGGAGCCTAATAAGATTTTCCTTTGTTTTTTGATACCCGAAGGTGGTCAGTAATCGTATTTTTCGTCCTCTAGGGTTGCTCTTGTCACGCCGGAATCACGTAATTTAATGATAAGACTGACTAACCCAAGTAATACCGAAATTAGGTTAGTTTCGTCGTGGATATTTATTGTCCTGGATGAAAACACCCCTCGACGTAGAGAAAAGTCGACGCAGATATTTGCGGCAATATCGGGCGGACGCAAACAAGGCTGTTTAGACGTTATGTTCATTTTTACCCCTCTAATGGTGTCACTCCTGTGCGCACAGGGCATTGTTGACTTCTATTGTGTTCGTAGTTTGACCAAACTGCGAGTTAATAAATACTGGAAATGCGACGATTTTATGATGCCCGAGCAAAAATAGAAACAAACCGAAATATTTCCTATAAAAATCTATTTGGTTGTATTCCAAACAAAGCAGTATTTAAGAAAAGGCGTCTGATAGCACACCATATTTTGCGAAACGTAAATTATTGAAGTATCTGTTTTAAGCTTGCTTTCTTAGACAGGGTGTTTCTAAATTGCTGCCAAGAAGTCCAGAAACTAATTATTTTTGTAAATATAAATTTTAACCCAACTTCAAAATTTTCGTCGAAACGTCAAAATTCGACTTTTTCGTTCGCTCCTACTGCCTTGAAAATCGCAACGAGACCGTGCTATTTATGATGCAGGTCTAAATTGGACCCTCTACCTTGGATTTCTTACCAGAACGGCGGCCCGGCGGCGATTTTTCGTTTCGAAATAGCGTTTAAAGATTTCGTGTTTTCGCAATTTTTTTCAATTTTTCTCCAAACACGCGTTCGGGCCGAGTTCGATAACTCGCGCCTTGTTCGAAATGAACCGGCGGCGTATTTTTTTTTTAAAACTAGATGTAATTTAGAAAATAGCCGTCGCGAATAGTTTCTCTCAATTTTGCCTCCTAAGAAAGTTATGGATTTTTGAAAAGAGGCGATTTTGTCGGATTTTAGCGATTTTTCAAACATGTACCCTTTAGAAACGCGCCACAGCATTTCCCTTTGGATCTAGAGGATCCGGACCCGGACGGCTGGCAATAAGAAGGAAAAACGAAGAGCTTTTTTTTTGGTTTTTAGGTCCATCTCCGATATTAACCGAGATACGAAATTTTTAAAAGAGTCGATTTTACCGAAAAACTGTACTTTTCCAGGGGTCCTTACTCACCTCCCCGGAGGATTTTTTCGACCGAACTTTCAGGAGAGCTACAACCAACCTTCCTCTCGAATCCCTGAAAATTCCGTTGCTTAATACCCATCCGCAGCTGAGCTCGGATAATCGAACAACTATTATGACCAATTTTTTTTACATCTTCGGTAATTTTTCTTTTCACAATTTCCCTGTTTCCCATCACAGCCGTAAACATTTTTTCCAACAACCGCCGCCCCAATCAATTTTTGGCTCAAGCCGACCCTTCGTCGCCTAACGATCCGAATATTTTATTAGTTGCCATTACAGACCAAAACGATTCTTAATTCGATGCGGATCTGCCCTCATTTTTCATTACTATGTATCGAAATGGAACCCAATCTGGAATCAATCATCAATTCGGCGGTATCTCTAATAAAAGTCCAATAGAATAAATTATAATACATATTGGCCGCGTAATAGAGCAGGAAACAGTCAATTTTATATCTATATCTGTCTGCAAGTTTATATTTCTTTCCCCAAACTTATATCGATACGAGATTGATGCCGAGATAAAATGCGCGCGTATATCATATTGTGGTACAAAGTCTGCGACACAAAGCGTTTATTTTGACCATTGTCCAGCAGGAGCCAATGGAAACGACCCCGCATATGTGAAACTACCCCGCGCAGACCATTGGTCAGCAAGGGAGTGGTCAGCAAGGGGTGAGTTTCATACAGGCCTCGGTTGGGTGAAAAAATCGAACAATACCGCTTATCTTACCTATAAGAATGCCTCCTTACCTGCCCAGTACTACCGCTCCTTTTACTATACATTTCCGACACAATAGACTGCGAAATCTCCAGCGCCTTGCATTTATAAATAATTAATTATTCTTACATCAATAACGCAAGTGTAGAAGCATTTTGGTGTAAATCATCCAAGTTTTAGACGTTTAATTTTTACGTGGTATAGACGTATCGATTTCTGAAAACAGCTGCGAGATTTAACCCACCCCCTGACGCGGCCGGGTGTCGTAATGACACTCGACAAGCAGGGCGGCAACCCCTTCGCCCCCCTAATAACGGACCCCTACCGAGATTAGCAATCACCAGATCGCCCAATCCATATTTTTAATTGTTCGCCTTAGCAAGGACCTTGTTTGTCGGTTTTATTGTTGTTAAACTTCAATAACTCTTTTGAAACATGCTGGTTGATTGAAATATTGGCGGCGGCGACGTTAAACTCGCGTTTCATAATTATTTGAAGTTTTTGTGTTTTCGTCAATTTTCCAAGACACGCGTCTCTTTCGAGCTTAATAACTCGCGGCTCCTTCGGGATGGACCAGCGGCGTATTTTATTTTGAAAACTAGATGAAATTTAGAAAATCGCTGTCGCGAATCGTTTTCCTCGATTTTGCTTCCTAAGAAAGTTATGATTTTTTGAAAAGGGGCGATTTTGTCGGATTTCGACGATTTTCCCGACATGCACCCTTTAGACACGCGCCACAGCCTTTCCCTTTGGATCTAGAGAATCCATACCCGGACGGCGGGCAAGAGGAAGGAAAAATGAAAAACCCTTTGTTTTTTCTTCCACCCATCTCCGATATTAACAGAGATACAAATTTTTTTAAAAGGTGGATTTCGCCGGAAAATGGTACTTTTCCGGGGGTCCTTGCTCCTTTTCCCGGAGGATTTTTTCGACCGCACTTTCAGGAGAGCTAGAACCAACCTTCCTCTCGAGACGCTGAAAACTTCGTTGATAAATATCCAACCGCGGCCGAGCAGTGAATTTTTTAAACGCATTGTTATTAGGAATAATTATGAATAAAGGGCGGAATACTATGCATTCAAATTAAATCCGCGCGTTGTATGCCAAATTAATTTTTTTTAATTTTAGATTCCAGGAGGGAACGGAATGAGTTTTCGGACTCGGGGCGACTTCAGGATTCCGAACCTGTTATTAGATTTTCGATCGGAACTTTCCTTCTGAAATCGATTTTGACGTTTGATAAAAAAAAATTTCGATTGCACCAATGAGAAGCTTTTCGCTAAATTAGCCAATTTTGAAGCGATTTTCGATGGGGGATCGGTAGAGGGCGTCTCCGAGCGACTATTATACCGAGTGTTCAGCTTCCCCGGACCCCCCCCAATAACTAGAAAGCCAGAAAAGTCCCCAGAAATCTCAAATTTTTGTTTATATCCCAGCGGAAACCTCAAAAAATGGAACGGCGTCAAAATTTTTTCCAAAGGGGTCTAAAAAAATGAGTTGCCTGAAAAAAATTTTTATTTTTTATTTATATTAAAGGCATTTCAGTTTCAGAAATTCACAAATGTAACTGATTTCTCCAATAGGCATGAACTTGGATGTCTTATTTCCTTTTTCTTGTTGCAGCAGATGCAGACGGAGTCGAGGGGGATTCGCACCAAGACATCCTGACCTGCGGGGTGTGCCAGAAGCCCTTCGCCCTTTCCGACATAGTGCGCTTCATCCAGCACAAGGTAACGTCCTGCAACAAAGAAAACTTCGGCCAGTGCTACACGAACAACGACAGAGACAGAGACAATGACGATGGCACGTTACCTCTATCCACGATCAACACGCGAAGGCCGAGCATATCGGCTCCTATTTCCGGTAAGAAGAATACCGGGAGCAGGGTGCATACGCCTCCGCCGGCGTCTCCTAGGCTGCCGGCTCCTGGGGATTTCTGTGTCGACGGGGCGGCCTCGTCAACGCCAAAGAGGCGAGCTTCCTCACCGCTGACGAGCTCGAGTCCTGAGGAGGATATGAAACCTATTATAAAACAAGAGAAGGTCGACACTACGATGTCCCCGGAGGGAAATAGCTGCAAGAGGTCCAGGACGGAAGTTGCTGACGCGGAATCAAACACAACGCATAGCGGTAAGTCACACAAGTAGATTAACTCAGGGCTCCTTTTAGGTTAAGCGGCTGGACTAGGAAATTCGGAAACAAGAGGAAATTTAGAAAATCCTCACAAAAATGGTTTTGCTTTATTTTCAACAAAGTTGAGAATTTTTCAAAATCGCCGGAAACGTGCCTTTGGAGAATATTTCTTTCTGTTTTGCACGAAGATGAATATACCGGACTTTCTGGGAAGGGTAGAAAAATGACGATCTGAAAAGTAATTTTTTTTCTGTTTCCTTCATTTTCAGATTGCCCGGTATGTGACTGTTCAAAATTATCAATTTTGAAAATTTCTTCTTACTTTGTGACGCCGTATTTTTTTTTTCTTTTCAAATTTCGAAACCAGACTGCTTCAGATAGAAAGAGGCATATATTAACTAGATTTTCTAAAAATTTTCGTTTAATAGAGCATTGCAGGTCTGATTTTCTTCTGGTTTGCGACAGAGAACGTCTCGGGAGCATACAAGAGTATTCATAATGCCTCGTATACCGAGCATTTTCCTCCCTGCGCAACGTAAAAAGATAAAAAATCTGAGAATATGCCGTAGGTAGCGAAAAATAAAAAAATGTACAGGGCCAAATTTTTCTCAAAGGACTCCAAACAAAAATTTTAAAAAATTCCACCACCACCTCCTGCAAAAAAAATTGGAAAATTATTTTTTCCCATATTTAGGCAAACAAAAATGTGATGATTCGGTACAATAAAACAATTACTACTTTGTCAAAGTGACATAAACAAGCGCTAATTAATATTCTAATCTAATTTGATGAAAATGAAATTGCTCGATTAAATTTAATTAAAATCCTACTCTGAAAATTACATTCTCCAACTTTTTCTAAAAAAATTAAATTTCTCATTTTAATTTATTAAAAATATTAAATTCCCCAACTAACAATTAAATTTCACAATTTAATCCCAAAATTTTGCTAAAAATTTAATTCTCCAACTTTTTTTAATAAAAATTAAATTTCTCAATTTAATTTAATGGTGATTCTGCTAGTTAATTTCTCTATTAAATTGGTGGAAATTCTTTTAGCAATTTAATCTGATGGAAATTCTATTCGAAATTAAATTTCCCCAGTTTATGCTGTTGAAAATCCTACTAAATATTAAATTTCTCAATTTGACTTAAAATTTAAATTTCTCAATTGAATCTGTTAAAAAACCCCCCAATTTAATCTGTTGAAAATCCTACTGAAAGTTAAATTCTCCGACTTTTTCTAAAAAAATTAAATTTCTCAATTTAATTTATTAAAAATATTAAATTCTCCAATTTTAATCTGATGAAGGTGCTATTAGAAATAAAATTTCCCAATTCATGCCCATGAGAATCTTACTAACAATTAAATTTTTCAATTTAATCTCAATATTCTGCTGAAAATTTAATTTTCCAATTTTTTTTTTAATAAAAATTAAATTTCTCTTTTAATCTGATGGAAATTGTATTAGAAATTAAATTTTTTAATTTATACAGTCGAAAATCTTACTAAATAATTAAATTTCTCAATTTAATTTAAAATTCTCAATTTAATTTGTTGAAAATTAAATCCCCCCATTTTATCTGTTGAAATTCCTACTGAAAATTAAATTTTTCAATTTAATCTGATAAGGATCTTAATTCTCAAGTTAATTATTGAAAATGCAATTTCCCAATTTAATCTGATGAAAGCACTATTAGAAATTAAATTAAAAATTTCTCAATTTAATCTAAAAATTCTGCTAAAAATTAAATTCTCCAACTATTTTTAATAAAAATTAAATTTCTCTTTTAATCTAATGGTGATTCTGCTAGTTAATTTATCTATGAAATTGATGGAAATCCTTTTAGCAATTTAATCTGATGGAAATTCTATTCGAAATTAAATTTCCCAGTTTATGCTGTTGAAAATCCTACTAAAAATTAAATTTCTCAATTTGACTTAAAATTTAAATTTCTCAATTGAATCTGTTGAAAAACCCCCCAATTTAATCTGTTGAAAATCCTACTGAAAGTTAAATTCTCCGACTTTTTCTAAAAAAATTAAATTTCTCAATTTAATTTATTAAAAATATTAAATTCCCCAATTTTAATCTGATGAAGGTCCTATTAGAAATAAAATTTCCCAATTCATGCCCATGTGAATCTTACTAACAATTAAATTTTTCAATTTAATCTCAAAATTCTGCTGAAAATTTAATTTTCCAATTTTTTTTTTAATAAAAATTAAATTTCTCAAGTTAATCTAATGGCAATTCTGCTAGTTAATATCTCTATTAAATTGATGGAAATCCTTTTGGCAATTTAATCTGATGGAAATTGTAATAGAAATTAAATTTTTTTATTTATACAGTCGAAAATCTTACTAAATAATTAAATTTCTCAATTTAATTTAAAATTCTCAATTTAATTTGTTGAAAATGAAATCCCTCCATTTTATCTGTTGAAAATCCTACTGAAAATTAAATTTTTCAATTTAATCTGATAAGGATCTTAATTCTCAAGTTAATTATTGAAAATGCAATTTCCCAATTTAATCTGATGAAAGTACTATTAGAAATTAAATTAAAAATTTCTTAATTTAATCTAAAAATTCTACTAAAAATTAAATTCTCCAACTTTTTTTAATAAAAATTAAATTTCTCTTTTAATCTAATGGTGATTCTGCTAGTTAATTTATCTATTAAATTGATGGAAATCCTTTTAGCAATTTAATCTGATGGAAATTCTATTCGAAATTAAATTTCCCAATTTATGCTGTTGAAAATTCTACGAAAAATTAAATTTCTCAATTTAACTTGAGATTTAAATTTCTCTATTTAATTCATTAAAAATATTAAATTCCCCAATTTATACTAATGAAAATCCTACTAACAAACAATTAAATTTCACAATTTAATCTCAAATTTAGGAAAACAACATAATGAACCAAAAATACATAATATAAAACTACGTTTGTATAACTTTAATGATTTTGGGAACGACCTTGAAATTCGCAATACCTTCTCACAATTCACTAAATTATCACTCTCGTCCAACCTAAAGAATATAATTGCTCTAAAATCCAAACTAAACCCGGCCTAATCATTGACAACAGACACTCTCTCACGGGGGGACGTAACCCCAGTGCTCAAACACGCTTAATTATTCAAATAACCCCTTACCTATCTTGTCCACACGCCGGCCGGCACTAAAAAAGGTGAGCGCGCGACCAAATCGAGATGAACAGATGATAGTGACATTAGGAACCGGTACAGCGTGTGCCTTAACACAATACTAATACCTAATAGTAAGTACCCTTTCCCGGTATATTAATCAGACTGTCGAAGCATCCTTACCTCGTCTATTTTTTGTCGGAGCTTGTTAACTGCTTCTCAACGCGTGCCCCCTCAAATTGATCCTCAGACCAGTTTTTCGACGAACGTTAAATCATCTTAAAAATACACCACGAGCGATAAATTTGCTCACATGTGCATTGTGCGGTGGTTTTTGACACGGAAAGGATACAATTAGATCCATCCAAAGTTGGATTGTATTATTTAATTAAAATTATCTTTTAAATACAAAAATCGACGCGAGTATTTGGTGCACCATTTGATGCGGTATAATTCATTAGAAGGTCCGTAATCCCCTTTTTTCTCCGTTAGTCCACAACGTCCGCAGTCTTTAGAATTTCAGATCACGGTCAGCGCAGAAGGCTTAGGCACATTTGCATATGTTTAAAATGTGGCCGCGAAGAGAACACAAAGGACTTCACGGAGACGCGATTATTTATCACGAAGGGTCGGCACAGAGGGTGGGGGTGGTGAAACATCTTGGCTGGTTCTTAAAAACACCATAGCGCCGTGCGGCAAAGTCCTTTTGCTCTCCAAACAGATTTATCACGGGGTACGTATCGGCCCTTTTAAAATAGGGGCAGGTTTATGAGTGGTCCCCTGAATACGTGATATGGCTTTGGACATCACAAAAGAAACGGAGCTTAAAAATTTGAATATCGCGGTCATTCTGGCCTTATCTCGGTATTAAGGAAGTGATCTATTGAAACTTATGACGGATTGCCCTCTTGGCTATAAGCGCTGGAGGTTCGGCTCCCATGTTTAAATTCACACTGGATAGACTGCTGCATTGAACATTTTATTGCAGCTCACGAGGTTACTTAAAATTTTGTCCATATTTAATTTTTGATGAAAGTTATTAAATAAATCATATATCTAGTATTATGAATTATTGATTTCTCTAGCCTACTCATCTTGACAATATGTTTGTTTCGCAACAGCACGAGATAAAGCATTGTCCAGTTAACCCTTACCATGTGCCACCCTTTAAATTTCGTCTAATAGATTCACTGGTGCGTGATGAAAATTTTAAAGTTCTTTATTCATATGGGGGTTGATGGTGACGGTCATCAGCTCTTCAGAACATGTGTGTCTCCACAGGGATCCAAAGACAAAGCAGCGATAATTATATGAGAGTTGTAGATATCCGATCGTGATAATAATGTCTGAATCACCCGTGAAGGATTTTTAAAATCAGAATCGAATGTTTCAGTGTAATAGTATCCGTAATTAAAATCGTCTTATCGCGCTGAAACCAATAAGCGAATAAATTCCGGAGGTAAAAGAATTCTTATTTCGCTTTTCCACTTCGAATTGTAACCAAATCGTGTATCCTCCGGTGGCACGGTGTCAAATATCTGGCTTGAAGGCTCAAATTAACAAACTGTCATTCTTTCTTTCACGGGACACGCCGGCCGTGAGGAATATTTAATAACCACCAATACTTTTTCTTTCGCCTATGCACACTCACAAGTGTCAATCAATAGATCAATAGAACCTGTGCCAGGAAGGATTCTTAAGACTATTCCGCCAAAAAAGGAGTAGGAACTGTAACTGTAGAGGATTTTATTAGGTGCTTTTATTTTATTCGAATACCTAGTGAAGTGTCATTAATAAGGGTAACGTTTGTGCCGATTTGATAACATACTGGACTGGCAGGGTGTAGTTTGAGTAATTATAGCGAAAATTCTATTGAAAATTTAATTCTTCAATTTATTCTGATGAAAATCTTACAGAAAATTAAATTCGGCTATTTAATCTGATGAAAATCCTATTAGAATTTAAATTCCTCAATTTATGCTCTAAATCCTACTCACAGTTAAAATGTCTCAATTTAATCTTATGAAATTTCAGCGGAAAATTAAATTATGCATTTTAATTTTGATGAAAATCCTACTAAATTTAGAATTTAGAAATTAAATTCTTTATTCAATTTAATAATGACATATTAAATTCTCCAATTTATGATGATGAAATCCTACTCAAAATTAAATTCACCAACTTGATCTATTAGAAATTAAATTCCCCAATTTATGCTGATGAAAATCTAGCGAAAAATTATATTTTCCCATTAGAAATTAAATTTCCCAATTAATATTAATTAAAATCCTACTAATTAATTTAAAATTTAAATATCTCAATTGAATCTGTTGAAAATTAAATTCTCCACGATTCGTTATGTTGAAAATTCTACTGAAAATTTAATTTTTCAATTATGGTGACAGTTAAAATTCTCATGTTATTAAATATTATATTCCACTATTTAATCTGATGAAAGCCCTATTAGAAATTTAAGTCCCCAATTTATACTGATGAAATACTTACTAACAATATTAAATTTCTCAATTTAATCTCATGAAAATTTTGCCAAAAATTAAATTTTCCAATTTATTCAAATAAAAATTAAATTCATCCATTTAATTTATTGACAGCATTAAGTTTCCTAATTTATGCTGATGAAAATCCTACTAACAATTTAATTTGTCAATTTAATCTTAAAATTCTGCTGAAAATTAAATTTTCCAACTTATGCTAGTAAGAATTCAATTTCTCAATTTAATTTCATGATAATTCTGTTGAAAATTTAACTCCCTATTGTTTTTATTAAAATCCTATTGGAAATTAAATTCCCCAGTTGAATTTGATTCAAATCCTATTCGAAATTAAATTTTTCAATTTATGTTGATGAAAATCCTACTAAATATTAAATTTCTCAATTGAATATGATAACAATTCTACGAAGAATAAATTCTCCATTAATTGTTGAGAATCCTATTGTAAATTAAATTTTTCAATTTACGCTGATGAAAATGAAATTTCTCAAGTTATTTACAATTAAATTTTCTAGTTTTTGTTGAAAATCTTACTGAAAATTAAATTGGCCAACATAGTATATTGAAAATTAATTTCACCTATTTAATCTGACGATATGAGAAATTAAATTCCTCAATGTATGTTGAAGATAATCCAATTGACAATTAAATTTCTCAATTTAATCTCATGATATTTCTGTAGAAAATTAAATTTTCCAACTTATTTTAACAAAATTCAGATAAAAATTAAATTTTACAATTTAGTTTGATGAAAATCCTATTGAAAATTAAATTCTCTAATTTAATTTGATAAAAATCTACTAATTAGTAGTAGATGAAAATTAAATTCCCTAATTTAATGTGATGAAAATGAATTAAAATATACTAATCCCGAACTGATGAAGATAGGTTATATCGAAACAACCGTCTAATTTTGGGCAGCGTATTTTAATTATCATGCAGACGGAACCTCAAAATGTCTTCCAAATGCCAGACAGCTTTGCTTGCTGCGAAATGTTAACTATTTCTGTGGCGTACTTCAAATGTTACTTTTGTTAACCAAAATGTAATGCGAGAAGACAGAGAGAGTAATGGAAGGTGATAACATTAAAGCATAATGGTCCATCTCGGTATTATACACTATAGTAAATTCATTAATGAGGAGCTGAGATAATGGAGTCGGGGCTGAAACATTTCATTGGCCAGTTTTACAGCTTTTTAGAAACGAGAGGCTGTTGATAAAATATTCAATATAATTCATATCGTCAACCCTTCACAAAAGGGTAAAGGTTTTATTAAAACAAAGACATCAACGCTGGGAAGGCATGTCAGCGTGCGTTGTGTTTATTAAAAAGAAAATCCGTATTTTGATTGATTTACAGGGTATCGATAGCAGTTGACGTTGCGGTGAAATTCATAATCTCGTATTGTGTTTCCCTGTGCAAAATTTAATATGAGGGTGAATTTGAAACTGAAAACTATCGTAAGTCGTTAGATGGATGGGGGATGTGTTTATTTGGCAAGAATATCAATGAGCCGGGCTATTTTAAACACTTGTTACGTGGGTAATTGTTCAAATAACTGCATTTTTCATAAAAGCTGGGACATAAAAATTAAATCTCAACAGCATTAATCAAGACATGCTCTTTATCGCGCTTTTTATTGATCCATCAGTATGCGCATTGATGTAAGTAGCTTGCAATTTTTAATAGACCGCAGAGAACATATAATACGAAAGTAGAGTCATAATATGTTAATGGGATATTGTATGTTTATTCTTGCACACACCTTTTCATTTTGTGTCGTTCGAATATGCTTGCGCATTATTATTTATGCCTCACGTAATTATAGTTACACCAGAGCCATCAACGTACCGAGACGTCAAAGTAAATTTAACTGGAAACAATGCAGTGGATGAATGGACAATGCGGAACCCCCACAAAGAAAGTTTTAATGGAAAATTACTTAAGCAAAATATGCGCAGATATCGGAAATTTTTTGCATGTTGACAATTAAATACAAATTCAGTGCATAGGCGAAAATATAATATATTTTTAACAATACCTGGTTTACAATGCCAAAACCGACAATAATTATTAGTCAGAGTTGTAACAGTTGAACGTTGAATAAAACCCAATTTATTATTCAGTTATTTTCGTCGGCATATGGGTGGGTCATCTATCAATAAAAACATTTGCTCACGTTCCAAAGAAAATATCTGTTGTTTTAGGAGGCGAAAGAATACGATTTTCAATTACCACATAAAATCCTTCCCTCGGCACAAACTAACTTTTATGTGCGAAATCCCGCGGGGTATATGTAAAATGACACCGCGCGAAAGCAATTTGAGTGTCCATAACGCCGCAGTGGCGATCTGCATGCGGCCACATGTTGGCGGGCCATTACCGCCCCCGTGGCGGCCAAATAATACAGTGAAAATCGGGAATGAAAAATTGCTCGGACGTTTACGTTAGAAATTCAGCTCTGGCCAGGGTGTGTCGAACGTGACATGCCTCGAAATATCCACGTAAAAGTTGACTTCTTGAAGGCCCAATGACAATAGTTAGGATGTACGGGTAACTGAACAGCTCGACGAGGTCAAACGTGGAGACGGCGGAAGTGATATTATAATGACGGGCACGGTGATCTCCGCAGCTTCTTTCTGAAACGGTGGGCATTGTTCTCGGGCCATAATTTAGCGAATCGATTCAGTTAAACGGTGTCCCGTTTGTGCCGGACGTTCAAGGAGACGGAAATAGTAGCGATTTCCGATTTGCCACACCGCCGCCGGCGACAATATTTTCCTCAACGTCAATACTAGAGTTTCTTGAATAATAAACCAAACGACAAAGTTATTTATTTCACCGTGCCCACTCCTAATTTCAACTACCAATCCTTTAAACAAAATCAATTTAATTATATTATTGCTTTTAACACACGTAAAAATAATTTCTTTTTGAAGAAGAGAAACACAAAGGTCTTGTTCCCACAAAATTATTTATTGTTATTAATTAATTTTAAATTAATCAAAATTAAAAACACAAACGACAATGTACGTGGACAACACAAGACCTTTGTGTGTTTCTTCTTCAATATGAACAACCGACATGGGATTAATTCTACGTTAATTTCTTTTTGTTTCAGAACCAAGCAACTACGTGTGTTGCACCTGCAAAGCCCGACTACACTCGGCATGGAGGCTCGTCCAGCATGTCCAACATGCCCACGGAATCAAGATTTACGTAGAGAGCTCACCAACAAGTCTAAAAAGCGGCAACAGCAACAACCACAGCGCCAGCAGTTCCAGCAGCAGTTCCTCGGGTTGCTCCTCAGGCGGAGCCCCACCACCGCCGCCCAACATGAGACACCACTTACTGCCTCCACCTGACTTGCACAATCCGTTCGGAGTTGGCGGACTATTAAGGCTGCCACTTCCACCTCTGAACCACGGGCCGGTGCCGCCGGCGCCGTTATTCTCTCGTCCAGAACACCACTACAGGATCGACCAGTTGGTCAGTGAGCAGTTCCGTCATCACGGCTTGAATCTAGCTGCGGCTGCTGCGGCTGTAGCAGCAGGGGGTGTACCACCGCCGCATACGAGCTTCCCTTCACCTGCGGAGAGAGCTAGTTCGGTTAACAGCCTTCCCTCAAGGGAAAGGAGTACACCAAATCAACCTTTATCATTGGAACCACAGCTGGATTTTTACTCACAGCGGTTGAGGCAATTGGCAGGCACCACCAGCCCGGGGGCGGCGCAGGCGAGCTCGCCGTCACCCCGCAAGCACTCACCGCCTTTCGCAAGTCCTTCCCCTTCTCAGTTGCCGCCAACTTCTATCCCCAACAATATTAGCTCTAGTAGTAGTAACAGTAACCACAATAACAACAACAACCACAGTAGTAACAGTGGAAACAGCAGTAGTAGACCCCCTAGCGCTTCGCCCCCCAGCAAAGGGAACGACCAAATCATCAACACACCTAGGTCGGCATCAACTCCGCCTGGTAAACCTGGTTCGCCAAGGAATTCAAACTCCGCCGACGCAATCCACGCCTGCGACTATTGCGGCAAGAAATTCCGTTACCAAAACAACCTCGAGGTGCACCGTAGAACGCACACCGGAGAATTACCTTACAAGTGCACGGTATGTGATCACGCGTGCGCTCAAAGCTCAAAGTTAAAACGCCACATGAAGATCCATCGGACTCCGGAGGATCGCACCAGCAACGCTGGGTCCGTCGAAACCCTAGAGGGCGACGAGAGCGAAGACGAGGAAGACGTGGACGAAGAAGAGGACGAGGAGGAAGAGTTAGAAGAAGAAGAGGCTGAGGATTTGAGCGTTCCGAGTCAGATTTCAAAAAACGCAACGAATCCATCAGCTTCACTGGTAGGTGAACTGATGGATAAATTTGGACTTAGCAATATAGCGCAATACAGCGAGGCCTACAAGCAGGCTTTGCAGGAATCTAACACTGCTTTGAAGCTGCAGTTGGCCAGTAAAGACCGCGACAACAACAACACGAGTTTGTCAAGCCAGCTTAAGATTAAAAATGAATTCGGCAATGGATTGCTGCCAGTACCTCCCCCGCAACCGTTGCCGTTGTTTCCGCCCTTCAACGATTCTTATGAGGCTTCGAAAAGACTAAAGCTGGAGTTGGACCGGAACGATTGGTGGTTGCCGGGGTTGCCGCGCGAAAATAAAGGAGTGCCAGGCCCCAGCGCTCTGCTGCCCAATCCTTTGATGAAGAAGGAGTCGCGCCGAAACGATACCTGCGAATACTGTGGTAAAGTGTTCAAAAACTGTTCGAATTTGACCGTTCACAGAAGGTCGCACACAGGGGAGAAGCCATACAAATGTGAGTTATGTTCCTACGCGTGTGCTCAGAGTTCCAAGCTGACTCGGCACATGAAGACGCACGGTAGAATCGGAAAGGACGTGTACCGGTGTAGGTTTTGTGAAATGCCGTTCTCCGTACCTTCCACGTTGGAGAAGCACATGAGGAAATGCGTCGTAAACCAAGGAAAGGGGCACCTTTTGAGTACGATGCCCATGCTGTCAGGGGACGAGGATTCGTCGACGAGTATTACTTCCAAAGAGGCCGTATGACTCTTTCCCTGGGGTGGTATGAGATTACCCCCGCCACCCCAAAGTTTAACGTACTAGTCCCAATGAACTCTTTAGAAAAATTGTTGTTGTGAACAGTGATTTGCCTCTGTTGGGAAGTCTAGTGTAATTTAATTTTCAGGTGGCTTAAAACCAGAAATCGGAAATAATTTCTATGTTATATTTAGGATGTTTTGTGCCAGCTCAAAATGGGAATACTCTAGCACTGTTAGATAACGTTCACAATTGTTACAAATAGGAGAAAGTATTTATTAAGTCTTGCATAATTTCACGACGTGCGATATTGGCACAGATAAGTTGATGGATGCTTAAGAGATGGATGAGTAAAGAGAAATGTTGTGATATTCGTCATCAATTCTGCTTTACACTTTTGGTCATTGATTAAGCATTTTTTTCCATATATTTTCCTTCAATAAATCTAACGAGGTGTTAAAGTAACCTCAAAATTTTAATAGACTAGACTATAAGCGCCACGGTACCACCGATGTTTAAAATTTAAAGCCGTGTTTCTTGTGATCGTCAGAATTCCATATTTTTTAACAAATAAGCACTATATCTATCTACCAAACATAAGTAATCATAATAAAATGTTTAATTTAATTATAGTACTCAATACTTGTATAAATTTAGTAAATATTGCTCACCCTTGAAGGTTGAACGTCACTCATCACATGATTCTTAGAAAATGAAAATAATCTAGTACCTAGTTCTCCGGCCACACACTTCAATAAATAGATTTAAATACATTACACGCCTAATTAAAACACAATACACTAGAACACAAGCCAGTTTCTGATTATTTAAATTATTATTTGCCCACGTTTAAAATCACATCTGTCTGCATAGACGCGCTTCCACTACTGAACCTTAGACTTCGGTTTCTAATTAGGTCAGCCGCCTTGGCCCGAGCGCCGCCGAACGGAACCCGTCGCTTGTTGTTGCTAAGTTGCCGACATCGCCGCTTAACCGATTCCACGAATTCACCAGGCGCTGCGTATGCGTATCTGTCTTCCATATAATCTATCTGGTTATTCTGGGCTTTTTAGGTTATGTGTTATGTCTTGTTGTGTTTTTGTGCTGGTCGTTTATTATCTATGGCGTGTTTGTAAATATAAACGGTATTTAAATTTCGATTAATATGTGAATAGTGCACGTTTTGAAGCGATGCGGTGACTTGTTTTTAGCTTGTGGTTCATTAGACAATACTTCTTGGATTAATATTATTTAAGGAAGAGGTTTATTATTAAAACCAAGAATATGAAAAGTCTTGCATAATTTCACGACGTGCGATATTGGCACAGATAAGTTGATGGATGCTTAAGAGATGGATGAGTAAAGAGAAATGTTGTGATATTCGTCATCAATTCTGCTTTACGCTTTTGTTCATTGATTAAGCAATTATTAATTTTTCCGGTGGGTGCCAAAAACATCTCTGAATTATGCAGAACTTCGATGCTTTCTCAAATTTGTTCGTTGTTTGGGTTATTCTATGTTATTAATATAAGTTATCCTGTATAGTATTAATTATAAAAATGATCCCCACTATAAAAAATATGAACGGGAATAGGATCATGTTGTTCTTCGTAACTGATACCAAAGCAATGTTTAACTTTTTTTCATGATTATTATTGATTATTGAGTTTATTACTACTTGTATATTTGTAATTAGATTTATATGTTGAGACTGAGGGTTGGAAACCATGGTCGGTATTTCGACGCTGCAGATGCGTCGCGACGCCGAACTTTCGGCCCGCTGTACATTCCCTATCATATCATTTCTTGGCCAGTAAGCCTAGCTGTAAATATCGAACTATTTATTATTGCCGTATAAGTTAGACCCAATGTATTATAAAAGATTTCAATATAAAATATTTCAAAAAGTAACTGTGTATACTACTGTTTTGTACGAGATACCTTGTTGTTCCCAAACCATAACGTTTTGCTATCGCATTGATCTCAACTCAAATCAAAATAAATCTACTGATAGATGTATTGTTCCAGCGGAACTAACTTTAGGACTAAGGATCGCACGCAAATGTCTTGGAATATCTCACTCGGGTCCTGTCATGCGGGGTGCTTCATATCGAATAGATAACAGATTCGTACAGCAATAGCGTTTTCAAATAAATCTTACATAATAAATAATTTTGAATGGTAAGCAGAAAAACTGCCTCCATGGCGCGTCAAATTGGATTGGTTCGCCGGATATGAAACACCCCGTATAGTCGTTTGTTATCCGGTGAGAAGATGGTTTGGGTTTAATGAAAACTCTGCCCCGTGTATAGAATTCATGTTTCTTAAAATTATGGGTGTTATAGTACACTAAGTCCTGTGCTTTGGCAGGGTTAAGAATAAATTCAGGGTCAGTCAACAAAGGCGTTGTTTAATTGTAAATTAAAAGTTTCCTAATGCTGATTCAGATCGATTGCAATGATCAAAATGCAATATTTAGTTAAAAAGTGGACCAGGGTCTTCAGTAGATGAATCTGTCTGTGACGGATTGAAAAATTGAATGTAATTGTAACTATTAATGTTAATATGTTATTTCGAATATTTTTTATTTATTTGAGAATATGGCTGTAGCACTTTACGATGTTCGTATGGGGTGCACCGTACTTAATATAATTGTGTTCCTATACTGACATCTAACTTCAGTGTGTATTAAATTAAAAATATTACAACTGAATTCCAGGTGTTTTATTTTACATCCTTAGTCGACGTTTGTGTCTAAATATAACGTTGTTGAATCTGTGATTAGCCAAATTTGATAGAAAAGTGTGTTTCCAGTCTATTCGCCACAATATTCCAAAAATAAGTCGTTTAATAGTTGTCAAAAAAGTAACAAAGGCATAATTTTCCGTAAATGTAAAAAATAAGGGAAAAATTTTCTCTTTCTTAAATAAAAAAAATAGCCCGGTGTCATGTGAGGGTTAAAAATATATTTTATATCTTCAAACAGTTTTAATTAATAATAATTTTTTTATTAAATTTAGGGGTTCTTGATTTTGGTTTTTTTACAAAAAAATTCAATTACGCAGATTTAATTTTACGTTTCGGAGAGGCTCCTCTCCATCATCAGAAAAAGTTTTTATTAAACAAAATAGGTGGGTATTACATTTTTTTAATTTAATCTGTAACATTGAAAAATTGATTTCAATAATTAACATTACAGATTAAATTAAAAAAATGTAATACCCACCTATTTTGTTTAATAAAAACTTTTTCTGATGATGGAGAGGAGCCTCTCCGAAACGTAAAATTAAATCTGCGTAATTGAATTTTTTTTTGTAAAAAAACCAAAATAACTCAAGAACCCCTAAATTTAATAAAAAAATAACTTATGGTTAAGAAGAAATATACGATTAATAATAATAATGATTAATATTTATCTAGAAATAAAAAATAACAGAATCCTTGATGCCTGGAGAAAAATAAGCGGCAGTAATGTTGTACCTGTAGAAAGGGGGTGGTAAAAAATAAACAACAAAGTTTTCTTTATCGCTGTATTTAAAAAAAAAATAAGCTATCAGTACATATAATTTTTTTAATAAAATAATATCCAATGAGAATCTCTTAAAGTTTTCAATTTCTGCACTGGCGTTATAATTCTTCCTAAATCCCCAACCCTACGCCTCTGGTTAAAGCAGAGAAATAAATATCAAAACATAGTTGTTATTGGGAAATATTTACTTAGCTACCTAGTCTGATTAAATTGTCTTAGATAATTCCGAACATATTTAAAAAACAAATGAAAATTTAGTCTGGATATAAATGAATTATTAATGAGCAAAATAAGATTAAATGCGAATTTACATACATACAATTAAAGTAATAACAATAAAAAGTACAGACGAATTAAACGAACATGTTAAAAATTAAAAATGGGAAAAAAGTTTGCCCAAATTATTGATTGGTTATTGCGTACATTATTAAAGTAAGTACTTCTATTATTAATATACAGGGTGGTTCAACATTTACCGATTAAACTTCGGGTGCAGAAAGTTCACTTGAAATTATGACATACCCCTTCTAACATTTCTTCCCTATCGAGCCTCCTAACGGAGATACAGGGTGTTGAAAATTCAATTTATTTTTTGTTTTTCTTCCACAATATTAAAGATAGGGGAACCAAACTTGGTACACATAGTTAGGTTGTGAGGGTCCATCTTTGCTATGGCTCAGAGTTGAACTGAGGCGCGCCAGTGGCGTGCGATGTGGTCACGTCAACATAATTTTAAGGAAAAAAGTATGTACACTAATTTTTTTCGCAATTCTGATAAAATTTTCATAATTTACGGTTGATTTTCTAAAAAAACTTGCTCATGTAAAATTTTGACTGAGGCATTAGTTTTCGAGATATTTGCGTCTGAACAAAACGATGCACCAAAAACACAATTATCATGTCGGGAATAGTTCTGATGAAATCACGACATATTCCTTCTAAAATTTCTCTATAGCCATTCCTAACGGAAACACGGGGTGTTGATTTTTCTGATATTTGGATGTTGATAATTTGTTTATGTAATTTCGTAACAAACAAATTTTTCTTTTGACAGAAATAATATTGACTTGCAAAAGGCCTTAAAAACGCGAAGAAAAACATTGAAAACATTAAATTGACAGTTCAGTTCAGTATATATCCCTTCGAAAATCAGATTGAAAATAATATTGAAAGGGCTATCTTAATTAATTAATTGTGTTTTTGGTGCATCGTTTTGTTCAGACGCAAATATCTCGAAAACTAATGCCTCAGTCAAAATTTTACAGGAGCAAGTTTTTTTAGAAAACTAACCGTAAATTATGAAAATCTGATCAGAATTGCGAAAAAAATTAGTGTACATACTTTTTTCCTTAACATTATGTTGACGTGACCACACCGCACGCCACTGGCGCGCCTCAGTTTAACTCTGAGCCATAGCAAAGATGGACCCTCACAACCTAACTATGTGTACCAAGTTTGGTTTCCCTATCTTTAATATTGTGGAAGTTATTAAAGAAAAACAAAAAATAAATTAAATGTTCAACACCCTGTATCTCCGTTAGGAGGCTCGATAGAGAAGAAATGTTAGAAGGGGTATGTCATTTCATGTGAACTTTCTGCACCCGAAGTTTAATCGGTAAATTCTGAACCACCCTGTATAATATATTATTGTTATTAGAGATGTGTGTTTCAATCCTGTGACTAAAAAGATCAGCTGTATATATGGTAAAGAGTATAGGCCTCAGGACGCTGCCTTGAGGCACACCTACTACAACATATTTTGCCTCTGATAAACAACTTAACAATTAGTGTACGTTTAATTAGATAGAATCTCAGTTTTCAGAGAAAAAGACTGTGGTTTAAGACATCAAACGCTTTAGTAAAGTCTAAAAATATGACCTATGTGACTTTGAAGTTATCAATACTTCGTGTTATATCATTAGTAATTTTTATTAGGGCAGTACTAGTACTATGCTGTTTCCTAAAGTATTTTGCATTAAGTAGAATATTGTTTATTAGATTAAATCGTGTTTCTTAATTTTATCCGTATTTTTGATCTACAATTTTTATTGCAACAATTTTTCAACCTCAAACTATTAAGAAAAACGCCAAAAACCACAATTTTTTTATTTATTATTTTTATCTCCCACAAAAATGATTCGATTTTAATGAAATTTGATGAAAATGTAGGTACATTTTTGTGTCTTAAATATATGCTGTAATTTTTTTGAAGAAAAATATTTTTTAATTCTATTGCGAATTTAATATTTGAAAAAGGCCTAATTTTCAATCAAAAAAGTTGATTAACAAAATTTTGATTTTTGAAAATTTCAGGACGGAATTTTTTTCGTTGAAATCTCTACTTTACAATTACAATTTAGAAAGAAACCGAAATCTGGCATACGAACGTATGAAAAAGCAAGCAGATTATGCTAAAAACCTTTTCGACAAAACCAGGCGCTCAAATAATAAACGTAAGGGATTTCGTATTCCATCCTTCAGGAAATAGTCACCTTGCAAAACTGTATGACAGATACGATGGTCCATTTGAAGTACTCCAAATCCTTCCGCATGATAGATTCGAACTGAAAAACTTGGCTACCAATAAAAAGAGGACAGTTGCTAAGGACATGATTCGAGTCTGGCCAGGTGAACTTGCTGGAGATTTTTAACATACGGTGAGTAAAGTATGCTCCAGGCAGTGTGAGCGTTTGCGGGAAGAATTTGTAAAAATATTTTGTTTTGAAATTATAAGAGTATTTGAGAAATAATTTGATCAATAATTTAATTGATATAACAGTGTATGAGAGACGTTTTATTTGTTTTGGTTGAAAGCGCAACGCTTTGCCTATTGTTGATTGAACTGTTGGAATGCGGAACGCTTCGCAGTTGAGGTAAAATGTTGAACTGTTGGAATGCGGGTCGCTTCGCAGTTGAGGTAAAAAGTTGAACTGTTGGAATGCGGGACGCTTCGCAGTTGAGGTAAAAAAAAAATGAACTGTTGGAATGCGGGACGCTTCGCAGTTGAGGTAAAAAAAAAATGAACTGTTGGAATGCGGGACGCTTCGTATTTGAGGTAAAAAGTTTGAACTGTTGGAATGCGGGACGCTTCGCAGTTGAGGTAAAAAAAAAATGAACTGTTGGAATGCGGGACGCTTCGCAGTTGAGGTAAAAAAGAAAAATGAACTGTTGGAATGCGGGACGCTTCGCAGCTGAGGTAAAAAGTTGTACTGTTGGAATGCGGGACGCTTCGCAGCTGAGGTAAAAAGTTGTACTGTTGGAATGCGGGACGCTTCGCAGTGGATACGTTTTGTGAGACAGATTTATATTGAAAATGTGTTTGATAATTGATAATGATGATCGATGAAGTCAATAAAATAATCTAGAAGTAGTGTTGATTTGAACTGTTGAAAGCGACACGTTTTGCAGTGATTAATTTGAGATGTTGGAAGCGTCACGCTTCACATTATATTTGTTGATCGGAAGCAAAACGCTTTCCGTTAAGTACGTTACAACCTAAGCTGCCTTATGATCGTTTTACAGGTCCACAACCCCGCCCATGGAGTCTGGAGGTTGCCGACCCACAACATTGCCCATGGTCCCAGGAGAAAAGGGATAATTCGAGAACGAATTATAGGTCAGAATTGGCCGTGTGAGCGTTTGTTTATATTTCATGAACGATGTCATGGTTTTAGTTTATTTTATAGAACATAAATTATAGTTAAGTGTTATACTGAGAAGGGATGTAATCTTAAGACACTTGAGAGTCAGCTAAGCTAGGGGCGACTCGACATTCTTATTCTAACATTGGTTACGAATAGTTGTATTTTATTCAATATACGGAGTGTTCTGAAGCCAATTGTTCGTTTTATTTTATTTACAAATTTGGCCTTTCGGCTTAGTTGCTAACATATATACCTATAAGAATCATAATTTAAATTTTACATTATTTTCTTCGTTGTGCCACAGAAAGTTCAAATGCATTTTACTCGAAAACGGTGCATTTTACCGACATAAAATAAATATTCCTTTTTGACGTAGAATTGAATGCTGCATTAAAAACCAATATTACTTTTTTTAAAAGTTGATGCTGAAAAAATTAACGACTAAAACAAAAAAAATAATTAGGCGTTCGCAGCGCCCTCTACGTTATTCGCCACAATTGTTTACACTACTTTTCTCAGCGGCCCAAAAAACCCCCATATAGCAAATTTGGATGAAATCGTGGTAATAGTAATAGAGATATAACAAAAAGTTTAAATAAAAAAATTGCTTTTAACGGTCCATAACTTTTTAAGGAAGCAAAATGGTACTAAGGTATGTGCAGCTAAAATTATTTATTTTTACTCAAGGAACCTACTCCTACAGTTTGGCTCATTCTTTACTAAAAACCCTGTATATTAATAAATTTATTTCTTACCGTTTTTTTGCAGGCCCTGTAGCCACAGAGCCAATCAGCGAATTATTTTTGTGTATTTTTATTAGGTGCAAGTTAAGGAACTTGAAGGTTCATTTTCGTTAAATCCTATTTATTTTTACAAAAGATACTCAACATTATATATGTATTTTGGTATTGTTCGTTGGGACCACCCTGAAACATTGGTAAGCTTAAAAGAAACCTTTTGTGTTTGTTATATACTGATCTTTATTTATTGCCATATTTGCGTTTCCTTTATCTGCTAGAAAGTAATAAAATAATTTCAGTTTCCTTCTCACGATTTTTCGGTTTTTCTCTAATATTTTCAAAACAAAAAACGATACATCAAATTTCTTTTCAGACTATCGATCAGCATAAAAATGCGCAACTTTGCTTCTAATTTAACCGACTTCGTATCTCTTAAGATAAGCGAAATCCCAATGCTGTTGGCAGAAAAACGGACACCCTGTACATGATATTAATATTTTATTTATCAAAAAGATCTCTTGCAGTTTGCTTTAAGCGTCTCAGCCTGGTACTTTACTATTTTTTAGTATTATAACGTAGTTCCTACCTCCTTTACATTGGTAGTTGCTAAGAAAAAAAAGTCGTTAATTCTCTGGGAGGAGTTTTTTTCGGTTATTTATTTTACAAATTTAAAGAAATATTAATATTGAGCAACTACAACCAGCAAGAATCATACCTACGAATAATGAAAAAGAAACTGGTATTTTCGCATCCCCCTGTATTAACCAGAACATAAGAATGCAAACCACCCCTGTATATCAGCCCGGCATATATGCAACCAGCTAACTCACCGTTTCCGGTAGATTAATGTATTCTACTGGCAGCTAGATGTCGCGGCGGACGCTGCTGTTGCGAATTAAGGGTCGCTACAACCAACCACCCTTAGGCAACCGACTGGGGTGAATATAAAACATGCTTATGCGGGGTGCTTTAGGGACGGGAAGTCAGGTGTGTGAGGTATAACATAATTAGTAGGTAAAGGCTGTTTATTTATACCTGCCTGCATTGCAAAGAAGTACTTTAGGTTGCATACGTGCTGTACCTGTAATTTCAATAGTGGGATTCTTACGTAAAATTATCGCAAAGACTAATTTAATATAGTCGACTGGGTTTAGATGTTAGATAGCTAAATATAAATGACGATTGACGATTGTTTTTATAAGCAACATGAAAGTTTTTGTACCAGTAGCGTTTTTGTTTTGTTAATTAGAAATAAATAACTGAAATAATAACTCGTGAATTTTACTTATGTATACCAACGTATTTATTTATTTATTAAAACAGTAATGAATAAAGCAATAAACAGGATATTTCAGCGACTTTGCAGTCGAGTGTGTACAAATTTGATAATGATAAGAAATATGCGGGCTGGCAATCAAGAGTATATACTCGTGAATATAATTTTATTTCGGAAGACGGTGAGTTTTGATAACCGGTGTCTGTTTTCGCGACTGAAACGATTTCGGACGGCAAGCAAACGGAATATCCAACAGGATATAATACGAACGGCGGGCAGTCGGTTAGCTATAGATATTCTTGTCTATACAGAGGGTTTTACAATACGACGAACTACTGCCACAAACGTAGAGCTATTTACCAATGACTATTTTTCGTAAGTTAAGTTTTCCGGTAAAACACTGAAGCCTTAAAGATTGCCCCAGCGAGCAAATCTTACCAGCCGATGCATATTTTATGAAACAAAAAACCAACGGAGGAATTACTAATTAGCTCTATTTTGATTTAGTAGTACAATCAGATCTCTGAATATCTATACTTAACTGAAGGCGGTACGGACGGATAGTAGCGGACCACGGTGTATTCTTACCAATATTCTTTTCAAGAAAATTATTACTACAAGTCGGAGCGGCGGTTACGGACGGATAGTGAAAACGGTGACAGTTTCGGATTGATGCGGACTGCTTCGGATTGATCTTGGACTGATCTTGAACTGATCCGGACTGAACGTTCCTCCGGCGTTTTATGACGTATCCGGACGGCGCGTTAAAGGGGCGTACTGACTTGAAACGAAGGACTTGTACTCACAACATTACTTATGGAGGTCGAGCGTATTATGTAATTAGCAGCATTGACTCGGAGCATAAATAACCGGAAATGGGTTGCATAATTTTTATTATTTACTAATATTTTACAAAAGTTGTTAAGTATAATAGATTAAGTAGGGACTTATTCCATAAATCGACACTGGAAAAATGTTGCTACAATATTTTTTCCTAATACCTCACTCCCTCACCAATTTTGACAAAAAAATTTACTTATTCTACTCTTCAATATATTTATGCTTATTCACAACTGCAAAAAGTGCACAAAACCTTTCGACGAGCATATAGGTAAACCCTCGACCCTCGACCCCTGTGAAAAATCATCTGCACGCCAGGGCACGTAACGTTACATCCAAGACACGAGGGCGATACTCAATCTAAAGCTGTCTCAGCCAGGCGGCAGGGCCTACTAGATGTAAAAACACCTAGCTATTATGGCTGATGACTGCTAGATGGATTTGTAGCTATGGCTTGATTGTTCCAGCTTTGTTTACCTATCAACCAGCTACGCTTCCTCCCTCTTGTGTAGCTTCCCATTTAATACCACAACTCTGTGTGAGTGTGCCATGCACTGTTCTCTGACTAACCCATGATTAACATGTGTGCTCGCTTCATGTCGATGTTGAACTATCAGTCAAATGCCCATTTACCTAGGCGGGGAATGTGCAAGTTGGATATCGATGAAAGTGTACAATGAGGTGGCTTTTGGCGTCTTCAATAAATTGCAAATGTTTGTTTTTGTGGATTTGATAAAAATCTGTCACTATATGAAATTTGAGATTTATATAGATCTACTTGTTTTACGGGTTTAGGGTTTTCCAAAAGTCTGGAAATTGTCAATTTTTAAAATAAGGAACTAGAAGAAAATGTTTATTACATAATTCCAATAACTGAATTTATTATTTAAAAAATAAAATACAGTCCTGGACAATTGAACTGCATATTTGGATTTTTTCTTCAAATTTTGGAATAAGATATCTCTACAGGGAGGAATATTATGGAGTTGCGGTTTTCGACATTTTGTTGCAAATTCTATTGACAGTAAGCGGTTTTGTCTGTTGGAACGAGCATTTGCAATAAATATTGTATACAGCGCCTAATGCAAGACCCGTCCAAAAATGGAAAATTTCAATGACACCGAGAATTTACAATAGCGGTTTTAAATTTGATTTTGTTATATAGCGATAACCTACTGACTATTTGCAAAAACCGATTTGGTCACTTTTATTTACGATTTTTTTGCGAATCGTAAATCTGTATGTTCCATAATTTTAATATTTTTTAAACGCTCTGTAAGATTAAATGAATATCGACATATGGCTATAGTTAACAATACCTATGCGTAAGAAAGTCTGTATATAGTCACTGGATTTCATGTCTTCGTTACTGAACTTAGGAACAAAATGAAACCTAATCATTGATTAAGGAATGAAGAAGATACGCAATGCAAATGGTAAAATGCGAGGTCAATTCTGGCCGCGAGATTATCAGTCAGTTGCTGGCATTCCTGTGATTCACGTGGTATGCTTTTGATAAACCTGTGTCGTGTCTGGTTTTACCTATGTTTAATCTAGTGATAATAAAAAAATAATTTTAGTTTCTTGACTATACCTCGTATATTTGATGGCTAATTTTTGATTTCCTTACAGAATAGAATTCCTATAAAAAAATCTGCAATGCTAATTTTTTTCTCACTAACGTAGGCAAAAAATTCTGTGAACCGCTTACGCTGGACACTCTGTATATATTTTATAGAAATAAATTTTTTTTAAGGTTCTGAAGGAGCTACAAGATGGTGACCATGAACTATTTTATCTAACGTACTTCACGGTTCAAAATAAAATGTGCAAATGCATGTTTTTAAATAATGGCGAATGCGCTGGTCAAAATTTAACTTCCACAACTATGTTGCAATTATAAAACTATAACAACTACATTCTTACTATATTATTAAATAGTCTTTCCAGCGTTTTGACACTTTTGACTTTGTGTTTTATTTCGTTAAATATGATTATGTACTTTTTTACATTAAGGTAACTATAATAAAAAATAATGCGATAAGTTTGTTTAAATAAATCTGTTGAAAATAATTTTGTGTTGTGTTATCTATAAAGAATGAGATTTTGCGAACATTCGGGCGTATAAATTTAATCATTATTCATATGAAGTGAAAGCTCAAAGAATACCCTTTCTTATGTTGCAAAAAAAATCCCATTCAAAATTTGTTCACAAAATTTAATGGGAAAATGAATTTTTTAAAATGCAAAATCTGCAGGGAAAAAAAATAAGAACTTTGCGTAGTGGAGTGACAGTTTCAAAAATAAAATCCATATCTTTTTTTATCCAGGAGATTGTTTTTTATATTATTATATGTACGAGTATAGTTTGCCAGTTTTGGCTATTCTTTCGTTAATTTCATCTTCTACTGTTCCCATCTTGTTCATTGTAACTCCCAAGTATTTAAACTTATCCACTTGTTCTTTTTTTACCCTCTGTCTAATATTATATTTCTTATCCTGATTACTAAATCATAAATAGAAATCCAAGTAACAACTACTCAACGGGCAAAAGCCCCGACTTGCATTGAATTACACTTGGAAATCCAAAATTGATAGCCAATATGACTAGTCGTCTTTTCAATTACCTATGGCACACTGACGAGAACATAATAAGTTCGAAACCGGTCTGTGTCTGGTGAGGAAAAGACGAATAAAATTGGCTAACAATTTTGGATTTCCAAATGTAATTCAATGCAAGTCGCTAAGGCACTTTTCTACATGTATTTTAAAATTTGCTTTATTAAGTAATAAAGTATATTTTAAAAAATATATAGTTTAAAAAAACTAAAAAACACGCTTTTATAGCAAACCGAACTAAAAAGTAAAAAATAAATTACAGTTTAAAAAAACTAAAAAAACACGCTTTAAAGGGAAACCGAACTAAAAAGTAAAAAATAATAATGTTTATCTTGACAAAAAATAATTTTATTGTAAAAAAGCGTGGGGTGCTAACTCTACTTTAGTCAATATAGCTAGCAATGAAATATCTATAACAATTTATATCATGCACCCCACGCTTTTTTACAATAAAATGATTTTTTGTCAAGATAAACATTATTATTTTTTACCTTTTAGTTCGGTTCCCTTTAAAGCGTGTTTTTTTAGTTTTTTAAACTATAATTTTTTCTATGTTTATCTTCATATTTCTAGTTTTCAGTTCTTTATGGGAGATATTTTATATTTTCTTGTAGTCGTTTTTCTGCTTCCCCCAGTATTGCTAAATCATCAGCATACGGTTAAACCTATATATTTCAATTTCCAGTGTCCAATATTGTTAGGTCTTTGTTTACATTTTTTGACCACATCGTCCAATACCAAGTTAAAGAGGAAGGGATTTAAGATACACCCCTGTTTAAGTCAATTATTGTACTTATAGAATGATTGTGCCTTCTCGTTTCTCAGTCGTAAGTAGGTACATAACTCTCGGTTTTTCAATTAAATATTTTTCTACTTTTCTCTCTTTCAGAATTTCCCACATATTTTTCCTTTTTATTCCGTCAAAAGCCTTTTCCATATCATTAAAACATGCATGAAAGATTCTTCTAATGACCTATTATTATCCACTATTCAAATTTCTGAAGTCTATCTTTCATAATAACCAATTTATTCCATTCACAAGACTTTTGTGGCCAAAACTGTATCATTTTATTTTGTAATCGATATACAGGGTGTTTCAGGAGGAAAGGGAACTATTACTATTAATTACCATTTGCATTTATTCCTGCTAAATAAAAAATCCAATAAAAATGCTGCAAAAGTCAATACGAATTTCTACGGATGCCGTGCCAAACGGCATCCGTAGAAATTCGTATTGACTTTTGCAGCATTTTTATTGGATTTCTATTACCATCATTCAAAGGTATTTAAATAAATGACAACTTTAACATCCTAAAGTACGTTCAAGTACCCTCTTTTGGTGAAAGATTAATTAAAGGCAAAATTTCGTCTGACCAAGTTACTAAAACAAACAACAGAAACTGTACAGTGTTACCGAAGTTTTTTCGGTTTTTAATCTCAATCAACACGCGTTTTTGTTCAGCAGTGTTCCACCCCCTGAAACGCTCCCGCAGACCGAGCGAGCGCGACAAACAAAAACAGAGAGCTGCTTGTTAATTAGAGACGTGGAAACTAACTTCACCGTTGCAAAACACCGATAGGCATCTTTTCAGTTACCCAACCAATAACAATGCATTACAATCCAACATCATGGAACTTATTTTGGCCATCCACTCCATTTTGTTTGTTGTTGTTTGTTATGGGAGGCTGTACAGCGCCTGGCCTCGACGCCTCGCTGATAGACTCCGGAGCACTCCGTGATGGATTAATCCGGCCCTAATGAGTGTAAGAGCGATAAGTCTCGCATGTGAATGCTCCCAAGTCAGCAGCTATCGCTAATTAGATGAATGGCTTACAATGGCTGTGCCTGTCTGCTCACGGCCCACTTGACTGGCGTAGCATATCGTGCGGTTTGTTGTATAACCACTTGCATTTATTCCTGCTAAATCTCTCTTCGGTTTCTGCTGCCTGGAGATACTTTGCTTGTAGATTACGCGTAGCGCCCCGATTCCAGGGAAATAAAAGTAAATTAATACCATTGTTGTATCTCTGGGCAACTAAGGCTCATCGAAACGCAGGGAAGAACTGTACAGGGATAGGCAACATGAACAGAACGTAGCGTTGCTGAAAAAAGGGACATAATGCGTGTATTTGTTGAATAATTTCAGGCTTTAGTAGACAAAGAGTGGCTTTATTTAAAAATGAATTAACACTCACTTCGTAACGTATCTGTATTTTTTTTAACCTTAAATAGTACCTATACCAAGATTTTTAACCATTTTTAAAACAAATGTCAATTTGTGACATTTCGCTAAAACACAAATTTTAAGTCAAACAAGGAAACGTAGAAATATTCAGGGTGTTCCATCTAGAATAAAATAGATGGCGTCATTTCCGGTTAGACAAGAAGTAGTATTTTGTGCACAATTACGTGAGATTCTGGCTTAAGTGACCTATTAGCCATGTTCCAAATTTCGGCTTTCTATCCTTTATAATTACCGAGTTATTACTATAACACGTCTCATATCCGGATTAACCGGAAATGGACTACAAACGCGTTATTTTCAACTTACCTTGTATTGTAAAGAGTCCGAAGGACATGGTCTTTATAACTCAACGTAAACTCATAAATAACATTAACGATTCTCATCCGGTTTGACAGGAAATGAACTACTTAAAGTGCCTTAAAGTGAGTGGATAAAATTCAACTTGTGACACATATGTCGCTGAAATCCAAATTTTAAGACAAACAAGGAAATGTAGATATACATAGGAAGTTCCGTATAAAATGAGAAATTTGGTGACATTTCCGGTTAGACAGGAAGTACTATTTTGTGCACAATTTCGTGAGAGTCTGGCTTAAGTGACCTATTATCCACGTTTAAAATTTTAGAAGTCTGTCTTTCATGCTAACCAAGTTATTACCATAACACATCTCATATCCGGATTAACCGGAATTGGTCTACAAACGCGTTATTTTTAACTTACCTTGTATTGTAAAGTGTCTGAACATGGTCTTTATAACTCATTGTAAAATCATAAAGAACATAAACGATCCTCGTCCGGTTTGGCAGGAAATGGACTACTTAAAGTGTTTTATGTGAGTGGATAAAATGCCAACTTGTGACATGTCGTTGAAATTTGAATTTTAAGACCATCAAGGAAACGTAGAAGTTTACAGGGTGATCCATCTAAAATAAGAAAGTTGGTGTCATTTCCGGTTAGACCGGAAGTAGTATTTTGTGCACAATTACGTGAGATTCTGGCTTAAGTGATCTATTATCCATGTTCCAAATTTCAGAAATCTATTTTTCATAATAACCGAGTTAACTATAACAATCTCATATCCGGATTAACCGGAAATGGTCTACAAACGCGTTATTTTTAACTTACGTTGTAATGTGAAGCGTCTGGAGGACATGGTCTTTGTAACTCATCATAAACTCATAAAAAACATAAACAATCCTCATCCGGTTTGACAGGAAATGAGCTACTTGTGCCTTAAAGTGTTTTACTTGAGTGGAGAAAATAACCCGCTGTTCAGTCTAAATCACAGAAAGATCAAAAATCAAAGCGTTAATTAACATTTCCTGCTAAACCGGAAATGGATTTTTTACTGCTTTATGCGTTTATGGTAAATTATAAAGGCTACGTCGTTTTTGCTCTATAAAATACAGGGTGAGCAGAAAATAACGCCTTTCTAGGTAATTTCCGGTTAAATCGGACATGATGAGTGAAAATGATAATAATGATAGAAATCAAGCTATAGTATATAATAAAATCATGATATTAAAATTAAATGGTTAGAAATTACATTTTTTCTGTTTGATGTTCAATTTTTCTCTTTCAAATTTATTCGTCTAAAAAAATTAGTTTCAATTTTTTATTTTGTCTTAAAAAAGCCATAAATTAAGGCTATGTTGCAAACAGGCCATATTTTAAGCACCTTCAATAATTGCAAAATAATCCTGTAAATAAATTTCGTTACCATCGATCTTGTTCCCTTCGCCACGGACGCCGCTGCTTGACATCTAGTTTATTCCACGTTTGCCTCACTCTCTCCTCTGCCTGCAACCGACTTAACTCCGCTATTAAGATTAATGAGTTGAATTTTCAGCGTGTTTCACGTTCTCTAATCTGCACCAGTGCCTATTTTTACTATTGCAATAATAAACCATAAACCCCTTTCAAAATAATTGTTCCTCGTAGGTACTTAACTCCATACTTCGCATAATTAAATGGAGTGATGTTTATTCTGCCGTAACACCTCAATCCGTGCGCATACCAACTATTAAGAGCCACAGAGCAAGGGGTGGGAGAAGCGAAGCGGCAGAGGTTTTATTAATGATATCGGCGCCTTCGCCATAATTTGAAATTTAGGTTTAAAAAATTGGAATTATTTGGAATTTAAATATTTAGTGATAGATATCGGCATGGATACAATGCAAAACTAAGCTGTTATATTCTCACATAGGTATTTAGAGGAGAAGCAATTTTTTTTAAACCCATATCGTACCTACAGGTCTCTGTGGCACAGGGGGATACAGGCAATTTTTATTTCAAGCAAGGATATATAATATTGATGTCAAAAAGTAGGTAGCTAAATTTCGGACTAATTCTATAGCGGATTTAATTTTTTTTTGTAAATTCTTAAAATTTAGAGTATCAACTTCAAACGTACGTTAAAAAGGAATAGATGTGCTTTTAGCCCTAAGAGTGTGAAAACGACCCCTAAATTTCAAAATTTTATACTATCCCAAGTATTAAGAGTTAGTTATTACTAAGGGATGGAATATTTTCTAAATTTTTTGTCAAGCCGGACCTGCATTTCTTCGTTTTTAATGTCTTTGCCAAATTATGTAGAATACGTGTGGCAAATGTCAAAAAAATATACAGGGCAGTTTGTTAGTTAACAATCAAGAAAGAAACAGGCAAAATTGATAAATCTCGGTTATAAAGGGTGATTAAGTATGGGTTATTTGGAACCACCTTGGTGACCCTTATCCACAGTTAACGTATGTCCCTCTCCCAATGAAACACCTTGTATAGTCTACTTTAATTTGTCCTACGTGGTGCATTATTGTCGCCCCATACAACAAAAAGATATTTGAGGGAGAGGCATGAAGGAAAAACGTAGTATTTTTGATATTTATTAAACCCAATTTTGACGCTCTGTATTACTGAAACTGTTTATGATAAGATCAAGAAATAAAGTATATTTAACTTATTATTTAGTCTACTTTAACTTACTCTACATGCATTATTGTCGCATGCGCGATGCGTGACAAAAAAAATGTCAGGGAGAGACATAAAGGAAAATATTTTTGATATTTTGTAAACCGAACTTTGACGCTCTGTATTACCCAAACTGTCTATTATAGGATTATGAATTCCAGCTTAGTTATCTCGTTATATAGTCTACTTTAATTAGTCATACATGCATTTTTGTCGCCTCGCGCAACAAGAAGAGAGACATGAACGAAAAACGTAGTATTTTCGAGATTTTGTAAACTGAACTTTGACGCTCTGTATCACCGAAACTGTTTATTGTAGGATCATGAATTCCAGCTTATTTACCTCAACATATCGTCTACTTTAATTTGTCCCACGTGCAATATTGTCACCACACATAACAAAAAGATGTTTCAGGGAGAGACATGAAGGAAAAACGTAATATTTTTGGGATTTTGTAAACCGAACGTTAACGCTCTATATTACCCAAACTGTGCATTGTAGGATTATGAATTCCAGCTTATTTATCTCCTTATAGAGTCTACTTTAATTCATTATACATGCATTATTTTCGTCCCACGCAACAAAGAGATATTTGAAGGAGAGACATGTAGGAAAAACGTAGTATTTTCGAGATTTTGCAAACCGATTTTCGACGTTCTGTATGACCGAAACTGTTTATTGTAAGATTATGAATTCAAGCTTATTTATCTCATTATATAGTCTACTTCAACTCGTCATTCATGAATTATTGTCGCCTCAAAAAAATATTTCAGGGGAGAGGTGGGAAGGAAAAACGTAATATTTTTAAGATTTTGTAAACCGAACTTTGACGATCTGTATTACCTAAACTGTCTATTGCAGGATTATGAATTTCAGCCTATTTATCCCGTTATATAGTGTGCTTTTATTAGCCCTACGTGAATTATTGTTGCCCCGCACAATAAGAAGATATTTAAGAGAAAGACACGAGGGAAAAACGTAGTATTATTGAGATTTTGCAAACCCAATTTTGACGCTCTGTGTCACCGAAACTGTTTACTGTAAGATCATGAATTTCAGCTTATTTATCTCGTTATATCGTCTACTTTAATTCATTATAAATGCGTTATTGTTGTCCCACGCAATAAAAGTATATTTAAGGTAGAGACATTAAGGAAAAACGAAGTATTTTTGCAAACTCAATTTTGACGCTCTGTATCGCCAAAACTGTTTAATTTAAAATCATGATTTCAAGCTTATTTATCTCGTTATATAGTCTACTTTATTTTATTCAACATGCATTATTGTAGCCCCACGTAACAAAAAAAATATTTGAGGGAGAAACGTGAAGGAAAAACGTAGCATTTTTAGATTTTGCAAACCGAATTTCGACGTTCTGTATGACCGAAACTGTTTATTGTAAGTTTATGAATTCAAGCTTATTTACCTCATTATATAGTCTACTTTAACTCGTCATTCATGAATTATTGTCACCTCAAAAAAATATTTCAGGGAAGAGGTGGGAAGGAAAACGTAGTATTTTTGAGGTTTTGTAAACCGAACTTTAACGCTCTGTATCTCCGAAACTGTTTATTGTAGGATTATAAATTCCAGCTTGTTTATCTCGTTATATAGTCTATTTTTATAAATTCTACATGCGTTATTGTCACCCCACGCAACAAAAAGATATTTAAGGGAGAGACATGGAGGAAAAACGTAGTATTTTTGAGATTTTGTAAACCGAACCTTGAAGCTCTGTATCTCCGAAACTGTTTATTGTAGGATTATAAATTCCAGCTTGTTTATCTCGTTATATAGTCTATTTTTATAAATTCTACATGCCCCACGCAACAAAAAGATATTTAAGGGAGAGACATGGAGGAAAAACGTAGTATTTTTGAGATTTTGTAAACCGAACCTTGAAGCTCTGTATCTCCGAAACTGTTTATTGTAGGATTATAAATTCCAGCTTATTTATCTCGTTATATAGTCTATTTTTATAAATTCTACATGCATTATTATCGATTTACACAACAAAAAGATATTTGAGGGAGAGACATGAAGGAAAACGTAGTATTTTTGAAATTTTACAAACCCAATTGTGTTACATCGATGTACTAGATACGTATAGATATCCTACATTAACAAATTCAACTAGTACCTACTATCCTTCCATATCTACCATTTTTTATTGTTTTAACTTCTTTATTTAATTATTTATCCTTTTTAAGGGAAGAGTAACAAATTTAGAAAAGAGACTAATACTGAAGCAAGTTAGGGCGCTCAGACACGTCAATTTTGTATTTTATTTTTCTATTATTTCGAGTTACTGATATATCATCGTAATCGATAGAATTATCTGAAATAATTAAAATATACAGGATTAATAAAAAATTGCTATAAATTGTAAGCACTTCCGGCCAAACCGGAAGTTGGACACATCAATGAGTAGCATGTGTATGCAATAATATACAGGGTGAAATTTTTTAAGAAAATCATATTTTTATTATTATTATTTTAAATTGGCATTCAATTGTTTTTCTGAACACATATTCGGATTCTGCAGGACTTTCTACATATATATATACATTTGAAAACAATCAAATATATTAACAGCAACCGAATTATTTACGATGAAAAGAGAGTTATGGATCACCCTGTACAGTGGCGTACAAATAGGGTGTAAATTTTTTTTTAAATTTGACATTATTTAAGTTACAGATGAGACAGTTTCTTTAAAATAATCAATAATTTCTAGATACTATATTAATACACGAGTGAGAAGTCCCAAATAAGAAATGAGAACAACCTAAGAATGAAAATAAAGCAGTATTTTAGCATACATACGATTTTTTTCTTAATTTTATTTATAATATACTAATTGCTTGTCTCTGTAACAAATTGGAGGAACGTGCTTTCGTATATTATATTTCGGCAACAGCCGCCGCTGATTGAAACTAATACAACTGTCACCCCAATTAGTTAACACAAACAAAAAAATAAAAAGAAAACAGGAAAATATACATTTTATGGTATTTTAGAATTACTGAAGCAAGTACAGCGTTGAAGGGAAAATTGAACAGTTGCATGATACAGTTACTGTTGGCACAAAAATATGTCCTAAAAGTAATAGTTTGTAGGAAAAAATGGGAAATTTATGGTAGGTAGTAACTATATTTGTGGCGAGGAAAAATAATATCGATTTAAAATTATAACAAATGATAAAATAACAAAACTAAGTATTACAAGCCAAATAAAACAACACAATACACAAATCATACTAAAAAAATAAAGAAAAAAAAGCACGACAATCAAAACAAAACTTTAATCAAAAACAACATTTACAAAACATCATTCACCCTGTAGGAACCTGAAACGGACCCGGTCTAGCAGAGGTCATCATCCCCCTCGAGTTACTGAGTCCCCCACTTCTGTTTCCAAGGGAGTGTCCATTCTTGCGTGCATGCCACATTGATTGGTCCACACTAGCCAGCGGTCACTTTGATTCTTTCACGGAGCACGACTCACACTGGGGAAAAGAGAACAAACTGTTAATACTCAGCTCAGGCAGTTTTATTTAATTTTGATTTTGATTATTAGTTTCTGATTTAATTCCCAAACAGACCAATTATGAGTTCTACGTGAGTATATTGATTTTACTTTTTAAGCGGATAAACGTTCTTCTCCCGTTGCTAAATTAAAACTGGAAGTTTTCGCGACGAAATATTTTCTTATATCTCTCTTTTTCGGGCGTTTCATCGTTAGCATAAAGATTGCATTCATCCGGCGGGCTCAAATGCTAAGTGTTTAATCACGGATTGTGTGCCAAGAAATTGTGGCAAAGTGGCAATAATCGCGCTTAAACATAATTAGGATTATATCGACTCCTCTGGTGCTGGCAGAGATTTAAACAGGCACTTTTTCTAAGTAAAAATTAGTCGATTTAAAACTTAAAAAAGTACTTAGTTAAAGGGTCACTCTGGTCACTCATGCTCATATTTACTTTTGTGGCAAATTTTACGTAATAACGGGGTAAAATTTAAATGTTAATTATTTGAAAATATACCAAAATTTGAATTCTTTCTAAAAAGTAATTATTTAAAATAGGTATACCAAAAATATATTTTTTAAAACATGAAATGTAGCTAATGTAATATAGAAATGTTATTCCCTTTACATTTTTCCGCTAAAACTATTCTTTTAAAAGTTTCATATAGGAAATCAAATAATTGCCAAAATTGAAGCGAGCTGTGATTTGACAACAAAATTTTATTAACAATTTAGATTAAATTTGGGCGCTGATTTCAAATATGCATAATTTCCAAATAAATTTTTTTTTTCAAATTATATTTTTTAACTCGATGTTTTATTTTCTAGAGTTATTAGACGTTCATTTGTTTTTTCGAAAATACGAAAATGTAACTCACACGATATAAATTTTTTTTTCCTTTACACTTTTCGGCTGAAACTATTCGTTTAAATGTTACAAGCTGTAGAACGATAAATCAAACAGGGAAATCAAATATTAAATTTGAATATTGAAAAACTCAAAATAGCCAATATTGAACCAATAAAAAATGTAAACATTTCGATATATTGGCTCAACGTTGTTTAAACAATGTTGAGGAATCTTATTTAAACATATTGTATAATAACGTCTTTAAACATAATTTAAAATTTAAAATTATATATTGGTTCAACATTGGGCCAATATTGGTTTAATGTTGTTAAATACTTGACGCAATGTAAAAAAGACAATATTGTACCAATTAAAAATGTGATCGCTATACAATACAGAAAATGCAAATGTTTTCTTAATAAATAAGAATTCAAAACCAAACTGTGACACACTGGACAATATGTCCAATCGCACGCTGAGTTACAGTCACTCTAACTTGGCCGCATTTTGTATAATAATCACATATTACCACAAAATGCTAGGAGTACTGACTGATCACAGCAAACACCAACTGAAAGAATTAATTTATTTTTTTAATAAATATTGTTTTTCCAATATTGTAAATCTAATATTTATTTTTATGGATATATATTGGTTAAACAATGTAGACTACAAGGAACATTCTAATGTAGGTTAAATATTGATTTGCAATTATTATTGTAAAGCCAATATTTATTTTTATGTATATATATATTGGTTAAACAATATAGCTTTAAAGGGACATTACCAATATAGTTTAAATATGGTTTTTCCAATATTGTAAATCTAATATTTATTTGTATGGATATATGTATGTATATTGGTTGAGCAATATTGCCTACAAAGAACATTACTAATGTAAGTTAATATTGATTTTCCAATATTATAGAACCAATATTTATTTTTATGGGTATACATTGGTTAAGCAATATAGCTTCCAAGGAACATTACCAATGTAAGTTAAATATGGTTTTTCCAATATTGTAAACCTAATATTTAATTGTATGGATTTATATTGGTTGAGCAATATAGTTTACAAAGAACATTACCAATGTAGATTAAATATTGTTTTTCCAATATTGTAAATCTAATATTTATTTTTATGGATATATATTGGTTAAACAATGTAGACTACAAGGAACATTCTAATGTAGGTTAAATATTGATTTGCAATTATTATTGTAAAGCCAATATTTATTTGTATGTATATATATTGGTTAAACAATATAGCTTTAAAGGAACATTACCAATATAGTTTAAATATGGTTTTTCCAATATTGTAAATCTAATATTTATTTGTATGGATATATGTATGTATTGGTTGAGCAATATTGCTTACAAAGAACATTACTAATGTAAGTTAATATTGATTTTCCAATATTATTGAACCAATATTTATTTTTATGGGTATACATTGGTTAAGCAATATAGCTTCCAAGGAACATTACCAATGTAAGTTAAATATGGTTTTTCCAATATTGTAAACCTAATATTTATTTGTATGGATTTATATTGGTTGAGCAATATAGCTTACAAAGAACATTACCAATGTAGATTAAATATTGTTTTTGCAATATTGTAAAACTAATATTTATCGACGTTTATCAATATTATTTTGACATATCTAAGTTGAAAATAGCTAAAATAATATTGTACCAATATTGAATTACTAATATTATAAAATCGATATTTATTAATATCAATAAAATATTTTTTTTTCGATTTCAATGTATCCAATATAAAATCGTGGTCTAGCCATTATTATGTTCTACCTGGGAAGCCTTTTTAATAATACCCTACAGTCTACCTCTGTCTTCCAATCAGGACCAAAAACTCCAAAAATAGAAGAAAAATAATATTAGAGTACTTTTCTTTTTCTTAGTTGGAATTTATTGCCACATTCTTGAATATTTTGTGTCCCAGATAACATAAAAAATATCTGAACTTTTTAAAAATAAACTTTACGCTTGTGATTTTTTTATATTATCTGGGACCTCAAAATATTCATGAATGTGGTAATAAATCCCAAATAAGAAAAGAAAAAAATTAAACGACGTCACAAATAACATTTAGGTAATATTAGAGTGCTTTGAAAACAAATTCAAGCAAAACAAGTTTCAACTAATTAAAGTGCTATGTAAGAATATGAATATGGTTTTAATAATACTTATAGTTTTAACTACCTAGTAAAGACATTATTATAAGAAAAAGTTAAAGAAACATTAATTAATTTGCATTTAAATAAACACCGTTTGCAATGCAATTAGAACAAGAAAAGGATCAGTTATTGCAAACAATTGGAGATAATCTAGTGATAATAATTCAAAGAAGGCAGTAAATCCTAGTAGAGCATGCAAAAAAGGCAGCGATAATATGTCAAAAAAACCTCTATTTCAAATAGTATTTCTACTATTAAATAAAGAGACAATTTCTAATATTTCTGATAATGTGAATCAAAAACCCAATAATAGAAATAAAACAACTACAGAACTGGAGTTTAATTATTTGTTGCAATCCTAATAGCCCAGGGTCGATCCAGTCAAACCATGAACAAATTAGAGACAAGCTGATATTTGGTATATAAGTTTATATTGATGTCCTTGAAATACCACCAAACCCCACCGGTAATCCACCGTGCCTGTCACCCCTAAACAACCCCCGAAAGGGGTGAAAATCGGACTTTTTTTAGTTTTTTGGCAATATCTTAAAAACAAAGTTATATACGAAAAAATATGAAGACAGAAAAATTAAAGAGTATAAAATTTCCTATAAAATTGCGTTTAGCAGATATATTTTGCTTTACCAGTGGCGGAGTTATGATATTTTTAATAATTGGGTATTTTGTAAAAATATTCTCTAGCCTTTACTTATTGGATTTTGAAATTAAATATACATAACAATGTATATGGATATTTTGGTAAATACATTTAATACATTCTTACATCAATAAATTAGAAATAAAAAACATACCAGTGGAGTACTATATTCTAATTTCTTACATTATTTTGTATTAGCTAATAGAACTTTAACATTTTACGTGCCTATTAAATGTAACAAAATAATTATTTTAAATATCCGTGGAATTTCTGTTAGGAATTGAGAGGAATTATTTTTATATTAATAATATTAAGGACATATACCGCATATCAAGGCAGCTGAGTAGTTTTCCGCGTCGCCATTCGCCCCTATATGTATGCTCTCTTCGTATATTCTCGATACGACTCCATTACGCTAAACAAAATTTGTATATGCTACGCCCAGGAAGAAGTTCAAAACCAAACAAAATTACTAATACTTCAAAGTTGCAGCATAAGTTGGGACCTTTAATAAATGTTAAATAAATAAATAAATAAAGTGTTAGAATAGTACCTATTTTGTACTAAACTTCGCCCATCAATATTTATTGATGGGCGAATGAACTACAGAAGCGCCAGTTTTAATTAAATGCTCGCGCATATATCTGCTGAAGTAGGAAAGAAGTTTCATCTTTTTATCATATTGTCTTGGATAATTATCTACACGTATTTACGTTTATTATTATTATTATTATTGCCATGCACGCCATTTCCGGATGTGATACTACATCTGGCCTGTTTACCAGGGGAAAAACTAATTTGGTCAATACTGTGAAAAAGAAGAAGTTGGTTGACCTTCTTGAAGAATTTTACAATCCAAATATATCCAAAGACAGATTGAGGACCTTAATTTCGACATTTTTTATTTCCGTATACGTCAAAAATAGAACAAGTACCGATTTCAATAACGTCAGATACATTCTCTACCAGCAGTATGTAGCAAAGCAAAGTTTAAATAAAGATTTTAATCTGGCTTCACTTCCACCGATCATAAATGCAGCTCAGTACCATGCATATAGGACATTTCATCCAGCAACTACATACATATTTTATTTACATGTATGATTAACTTTTAGATTCAAGCATGGTTGAATAATAGCTTACCACTCCAGGACTGGGGATGGATTTCTAGTGATTCCGGAATCTCTCCAGTCCAGATGGATCAAGATATAGACCCCAAAGGGTTCCTTAAACAATTTTTTTGCAACTGTTCATCAGTTGGTTGCAAAAGTGCATGCTCATGTCGTAACCTGTTTTAATAGGGCAGTTGAGGATTTGCAGGCGGAAGACGACATCTCAACATGCAGATAAAATATATTGGATAATAAGTAATTAAAAACATACATTACATTCATTTACTTAAACATAACCTGTAAGTATTTTAGTTTATTTAAGAAAAAGCAACTGTACTACTTACTACATAAAACACTCATATTTTATGTATTATTATAGTTTTAATCTGTTTTGGTGTAAAAGACATAAAATATATTAATGTAACGTAATTATTTTGTGGGAAATGTGTATTTTGTTAAAATATACTGGAATTTACAATACGATCACTCCACCACTGGCAAAGCAAAATATAATCTGCTAAACGTAACTTTATAGGAAATTTTATGCTCTTTAATTTTTCTGTCTTCATATTTTTTCGTATATAGCTTTGTTTTTAAGATATTGCCAAAAAACTAAAAAAAGTCCGATTTTCACCTCTTTCGGGGGTTGTTTAGGAGTGACAGGCACGGCAGATTACCGGGGGGGTTTGGTGGTATTTTAAGGACCCCAATACAAACTTATATAACCAAATTTCAGCTTGTCTCTAATTTGTTCATGGTTTCCTAAATAATGCTTCAGATCGACCCTGGGCATTTAAAATAATTATTTTGTTACATTTAATAGGAACGTAAAATGTTAAAGTTCTATTAGCTAATACAAAATAATGTATGAAATTAGAAATATAGTACCTACTCCACTGGTATGCTTTTTATTTCTAATTTATTGACGTAAGGATGTATTAAATGTATTTACCAAAATACCCATATATATTGTTATGTATATTTAATGTCAAACTCCAATAAGTAATGGCAAGGGAGTATTTTTACAAAATACCCAGTTATTAAAAATATCATAACTCCGCCACTGGTAAAGCAAAATATATCTGCTAAACGCAATTTTATAGGAAATTTTATACTCTTTAATTTTTCTATCTTCATATTTTTTCGTATATAGCTTTGTTTTTAAGATATTGCCAAATAACTAGAAAAAGTCCGATTTTCACCCCTTTCGGGGGTTGTTTAGGGGTGACAGGCACGGCGGATTACCGGTGGGGTTTGGTGGTATTTTAAGGACCCCAATACAAACTTATATACCAAATTCCAGCTTGTCTCTAATTTGTTCAAGGTTTCCTATATAAATCTTCAGATCGACCCTGGGCTATAAGTCATTAGAAATACTGCAGGAAAATTTAATAAACAAAATATAATTGTGATTTGTCGACATCAAAAATCACAATTATCCTAAAGTTACTATTTTCAGCAGTGAAAAATCAAACTCCAATAACAATGAAAATTTGGTTCCTGAAATAATAAAACAATAATATTTCTATTAAACATCCACATTTTACACTTAAATCGGATCTTGAAAATATTGATAACTGATCCAAAAATTAATTAAATAATTTGCCAAAGTAAAAAGAATATGCCAAAAATTTAAAATCGATAATATACTCGTCAAAATTTGCTTCCAGACACCTTAAAATTGACCGAGATTTATAACGCTGTAAAACTGTCAAAAATGTATAAATTTGTGTAGGGTTTTTAGTGTTTCAAGGGAAATATAATTAGCTTTCATCTTACCTATTTAACTTTAAGATAAAGTCACAAAAAAATGTCAAATATTTAAAAAGGTGATTTATAATCATGAATTGATTTTTGTTCATTTTCAAAATATACTTTCCTCATCAGAGCATGGATTTAAAACTAGTAGATCGGTTAAATTTGCTCCAATTTTCTATTTAATTTCATATATAGAGAGTTTGATTCTGTTAATCCAAAAAATTCCCTTAATACTTTTCATTTACTTTGTGTATTATGAAAAATATCTCAAATGTATTAAATTCTACATGGAAGCTATAAAATAACAGTAAACTATAATGCAATAAATTCAAAAAGCAGTAAGTTTCTCCTAGGAGTAACACAAGGTTCCATTTTAGAGCCACTGCCTTTCTCGTTGTGTGTTAATAATCTATATACATGAAGGCTACTGCCATATATGCGTCCATGTATGTACTTCAGCAAAAAAATCATAATAGCAGTACTCAAAATTCACAATCAAGATCTTGATATTCAGTCCAGTTCATCTTATGCTTCAAGGTGATGTTTGGTTTGTAGCCAATAAAGCAGACCATTATTTCATCTTGATCTGACAGTTAAGAGTGCTCTTCAGGTGTATGCTGGCCCAATGCTACGTCTTCGGATCTTATACTTAGCACTTATTTTAATTGTAACGCGCCTACAAAAATACTGCCTACATAATCAACTGTTCGTATTTTCCGAAATCCTGTGAAAATAAAATAAATAATGATTCATTTAGTAAGTAAGTATATGTCTAAATTGACATCGTTACTAACTTTTATTTTGTTTCCTGTGGAATTTAAACAAATCTAGTTTCTAAGTTAAAGTGTACAAAAGTAGTATCAGCGATGGAACATTCCCAATTAGGTGCCTTTCGACCTCCGCTCCGCCAAAATAAATAACGAATATGGACGTAAAAACTCGCCTAATGTCCTTGCGCTCGTTCAGCAAAAATTTGCATCGCGTAAAATGATAAAATATCTGAAATACAAGTGTAGTCTGTTACCTGGGTGACGTCACAAAGCATGTGTTGCTGGGATACCAATCCCTCATCCTCTGAAGAGTTAGTGGGTATATCAGCATATCAAAGCTGTCGCCCAATAAAGCAGTGCCCGCGACACAATTATTTTCCTGCCTCATTACGAGCTCGGTTCGGCTGGGCGGGCGTTTCTTAAATGCCACTGAGCAAAATACAATATTAAAATATAGAAATATACACATTCCTTACTTGCCAGTTATTAAATTATTGACATTTTATATATTGCGCTCCCATCTTGAGAACAAAACGTCACGCAGGGAGTTTTTGTCGCGAACACGCAAAAATAGTGATAGTCAAAGGAAAATGAAATGCATTGCCAGTCAGAATCGGAAAATTTTGTTCTAGGGATTCCTGAAACTACGTGAAGACGACCAACCATTACAAATATACCTACTGGACTTGCAGATTCATCCAGATGAAATGACGATTTTTTCTTATTTTTTAAAATCATTGCCAAGAAGGTTTACAAAATATATTCCTCAGATTCACAGGTTAGTTCTCCAGTCATCAAGATGATACGAAGGCGAATATGGATTTCTTTATCTCTTTTTAGATTGTTAACTTCATTATTATCCTACAATGTTAAATGTTATTAATCATTTTATTCTTCATCGTCGTCGATGATTTCTGTTTCGACTTAAATTTCCTTAGCAGTTTCTTCTTGAAAATAATTCTAATCATGTTCATTTTCTTCTTGTAATAATTGCAAACATATTTACACATTAAATGCTTGCAGTACCACAAACAGCAATAATCGGAGCAGGTAAACAAGAACTACCATCAAAATATATTATGAAAGGATCTAAATAAAATTGTCCTTGACATATCTAGTGCAAATAAATGGTTTTGTGCTGGACTGAACTAGAAAATTCTATCCTACTTCTAGACATGATCGTAGCCTGAAATTTTTCCGTCAATACGAGTTTTTAGGAAACTTGTGAAAAGTTGAAATTTCAAAATGGCAGATTAAAGACAGCAGGCAAAATTGTTGATGAGATGTCGTACTCTGTAGTTTCTGGGCTTGCTAGAGACGAATCAATGATCATTTTTTATTTTCTTAAATACAAGATGGTTGACACTAAAATTTTAGTTATCGGAGGTTTTGGAATAGTTTTTTAACTTTTCCAAAATTCAATGAGGCGGACACAGGAATTCTAAGGCACTATTTTTTCTTCAATCATAATTTTATTTTGCTCTAATCGTAGCAACTTGAATTATGTCGACTATAAAATATTAAAATCAAGATTCCTAAGTGTGAAATATTACGCAAAATCTTTCTTTGCTTGAAAAACACAAAAACGAGAACGTTTTCATCAGAAACTGTATAATAAAAAAATATTCAATTTCAATAACTAAATTTACGAGCAATATGTTTTTTTACAAATAATCAACGTTTTTATTGCGAGCATCAAAAATTTTATCGATTTATCGCATAGTTATTTCTTTAAAAGATTTTGTCTGACAAAAATTAGGGAGCTTTTCTTTCTTTACTAGTAAAAATACTAGTTCGATCGAATTATGTATTGAAAGAAATTTTAGAACTGGAATTGTCAATTTTCGAAACAACATATTATGGACAACTCTTCAAATTGTGTATAACACAATTTCTTGGTGCATCGACTATTAAGTTTCTTTCTCAATAAGAAGAGGTTCAATAAAATAGACTTTGTTTAAAGATAGCTAGGAGTAACAGTTATCCTGAAACTTTAATTAGTAAAATTAGTACAGGGTGTTTCCTATAACGTTCTTGCCCCAATTTTTTGGTTTGTGTTTGGAAATAGAACAAAAATTTTTAACGTAACTTAGAGTGTTTTTCCAAGGATTTCGAAAATTTTAACAAAAAACAAAGCAATCTTTTTTTTAAATGGATTTTACAATTTTGAAAAAAGGTTTAAATTCTCTTTCCAAAAATATAACGTAACATATATTTACCTTAGTCAGATAAATTTTAAACTTGTACGTTATTGGAACACTTTTTAGAGACTAATATTTTTGTGTAAAAACTAATGCTCTATAATCTTTTATTTTCGATATATCCGAGGTAACTTTTTTTTTTTTATGGCAACCATATTTCAAATGACATACTGACGAAAAATTGTTTTTCAATAGACTATTTAAGAAAGTTATCCATTGCTTAACAAAACAAAATAGTAGGCCGTGGAAAATCAAAAAGTTTTTGTAAATCCAGAGACAATTATTTTGATTTCATGGAGTGTATCTAAAAAACCAACATAATTATCAAAAATAAAAGTAATAGTTAAGTTACCCGTTTATCATGTTTAGTAGTAGATTATTGCACAAGCATATAATGGCATATTTTATTCACGAGGGTGAAAGTTTACGAAACGAGCCGAAGGCGAGTGTCGTAAATCACCCCAGTGAATATAGCCATTGTATGCGAGTAGAATAATAAATATTTTTGACTAAATCTTTTACTGAAGAAATTTATAAGTACTACTTATTTTTAACATTTTTTATGAGCAGGCGTGTCACGTGTCAAAAAAACGGCTTGTCATAAATTAAATTTAAACGTCAACGTTAGTTACAATCAATTTCGTACTTAGATTCACATGTCGTGGCCATCTCGCCTTCGGCTCGTTTCGTAAACTTTTACCCTTGTGAATAAACCATGCCATTATATGCTTGTCGAATAAACTACTATTATTTAATACTAAAATACTGAACATATCGGTATATGGAGAAAATTTTTTTAATAACAACATATGTATTAACATAATAACTGACAAATGATAGTAAAAAAGTAAGAAGATTTAATAAAACTATTTAATATGACCTCCGTTTAGCTGAATGCACTTTTGACATCTACACATAACTGAACTGGTTAGTCTTTCTAGAGTATTGGCATTTATTGTGCCAAAAAACGTTCCTAATTCTGTCTTCGAAAATTTCGATAGTTTTTCACCGTAGGCACTCTATAAATAAAAATCAGGAGGGGTTAGATCAGACGAGCGGGGAGGCCACAATACTGGTCTTCTACTTGAAATTAGGCGGTTACCAAAATTTTCCTGTAATATCCACCTAATTACGACTTCTATCAGTCTCTTTCTCTCTCTCTTCCTCTCTCCCTCCCTCTCCCCCCTCCCCCCCCCCCCCCCTCTCTCTCTCTCTCTCTCTCGATAGAAAATCAGGTTGTTCTTCGCATTTCTGATCAAACCAACGACAAAATTGAAAGCTTGTACCAAAATCATTATTGCTTAAAGTTTAGACAATTGAAGGTTTGTGCGGATATTTCCTTTGTTTTAGTGTCTTGTGTATGTACAGTTGTCTTAGGAATTCTTCCAAAAATTGTTCTTTGTGATTGCAGGAAACGCGTTTTGCGAATTTCTATTTTCACATTCAAACATGTCAAATTTTTCTTCATTTGAGAATTTTTGCGTCATTTTGCAATAATCAAATTTTGAATAATAATAATGAGCATTCTGGAACAATTTACAATAATGCCGCTACTATTTAATGAACAACTGTCAACTATTTGTTTTAAATCACACTAAATTTTATTGTAAATTATAATGTGAATTTGGTCGTTTCTAGAAAAGCATTTTTTAAATATTACTAATTATTAACTACTTTGCATGCAAGAATGCCCTTGGTAAATAGTAAAATTTGAACATAATAATTTTGTGATATTTATATAAAAAATTTATTATCTTCCAAAAATAGGTGCTTTTAGAAAATTGTACAAATAAAGCAATTTATTGAAATAATCAATTATCAATCACCATCTGAATAAGCAACTTTCTTGTGTCTGGCTTTACAAAAACTTTTTGATTTTCCATAGACTACTATTTTTGTTAAGCAACGGATAATTTTTCTTAAATATTTTTCGTTGGTATGAAATGCAACTTTTGAAAGATCTTTTTAAACGCAATCTTAAAAATGAAAAATTTCCTAGGAATACTTCCAAAACAACAGACTATCGAGCAATTATGTAGATTATTTGACTACAGCCAAATAGAGAAATTACAATATTTTCGTTTTTTTGGAAAAATCTCTAAAACGACTTCAGTTAGCCGTGATTTTTTAACAAATTTGGAATCAGCGTAAAATTTGCTAAACATTTCCCTATTTAACCACCCTTGTAGCAGATCCCAATAATGAACATCGAATTTGGGACACACGGTAATAATCAGTTAAAGTGTTATGTTCGGTGTTTTCTTGTTCAGTGGAAACCACTTCAAACGTAATTAGCGACTTAACGTTCTTACTATTTTTCTCATTTTTTCGAGACCGTAAGATATTATCTTACTTTCTTCTTGTGTTAAAAATTCGTTTAAAACACCCTCAAACAAAAACTGCTGTCCATTTCGAGGAGCACACTTACGAACAATTTTGCTTAAAAAATCTAAATTACATTTTAGAAAATATGCAACGACACTCTGCACATATAAATCATGAATACATGCACGGCCCAAAAACTCGCACAGAGGCCACAGAGCCCAGTATCGAGTTCCAATCCAACACACTTTCGCAACTAATGCTTTCATTTGCGCGCACTGATATGCCGACGAGACTAGTAAATAAATCGATACGACTTTATCGCTCTGCGAAAGTTGTGTTGTTATGGATATTTATTTGGTTGGTAACTGGCAACATATTATAAAGTGTACTCGTCGAGGTGTAATTTATTTGATCAAAGAAAATGACGCGAAGCGTTGAAGAGGCGCAATACGAGGACGATAAAAAGTAGAGTATGCCCGGAGCGATATCCAAATGTGTACTCAATTTGTAGGGGGTAGCAATCCATCGCATCGGTGGCGTTCAAGTTCAAATATAATTCATCGCATGTCTACGTACATATTAGTAGTAGATAGTAATTAGCGCTGAACGCTGAAAAATAAAATAATGAAGGGGTATTAATGGAAATTTTTGGGAATAAGGAATTGGAAGGAAGAAGAGCGATATTTTAACATCTGATCTGGGTATCATTAGGTACGCGTGCCTATTTTTTTTACTTTGGCAACTTATGGAATCTTACTTAAAAAAAGTCATTTTTGAGGTATCTTGAAGAATATCTTTAGTTCTGCTGGTCGGGTTGAAAGAAGAAAGACTCAGTTTTGTTCGTTATTTGTTTCTCTACAAATATGCTAGTTAATGAGTCTATGAATGCCCGTCAAATACCTACATTTGCATATACAACTACTAAAATTATATGCTAACATTGAATGAAGATTAAAAATTTATTTCTGATTTGCTTCAGACTTAGATGGATAGGGAATTATCGAAACCCTAGATGTGGTTCGGACTCCACAATAAACTGTAGGGCCTTGTCTCTCTTTACCTAACAAAAAATGCCAGGATTTTCAGGGAGTTACTTCGGTTAAGAAAACCTTTTTTTTAAGATAAAAGAAAGAACAAATTTAATAGAAAAATCGAAAATTGAATTTAATAAAATGTTATTGTAATGGTAAGGTAATTTTACTAATTTTCATATTAAAAAATAGCCACACTTAGAAAAAATAATTATTGTCTTATATCTAATAAATTTGTGTCCTTATATAGTTCATCAGATGGGCAAATATGCTTCTTATCTTATGTAATATTCTTTTCTTAATTTTATTTTTTAATACTTTTTATGTAGCATGATACTGCACTACTAATCCTGTAACAATAGACAAAAACAGTCCAAACCTGGTAATAATTCGCATAGAGCTAAAAATTGATACATACCTTAAAATATCATTACAAATGAAATTAAAGTCAAAGTCCCCATAGATTCCGATTTTGCTAAAAAATATTTTCCAGGTCAAAGGTCAAAAAATCGTTTTTTCGCAAATATTTCTTAAACGCCAATTGTTATTGTACAAATAGTTATAACAAAGTTTGTAGTTTATGCATTTCTTTACAAAAAATGTCCTGTTTTCTACGACTGATTTTTCGTGAGATATAGCGATTTAAAAAATTGGAAATTTCATAATTTGTATAACATGCACTCTTTTTCCCACCACCTACGAGGTAGAATACTTGTGTGGATTTTTTCTTCTCATTCTTCGTCTTCTTCTTCTACTTCTTCTTCTGGTTCTTCTTCTTCGTCTTCTTCTTCGTCTTTTTCTTCGTCTTCCCCATCTTCTTATTCTCCTTCTTCTTCTTCTTCTTCTTCTTCTTCTTCTTCTTCTTCTTCTTCTTCTTCTTCTTCTTCTTCTTCTTCTTCTCCTTCTTCTCCTTCTTCTTATCCTTCCTCTTCTTCTTCTTTTTCCTCTTGTTACACTTACCGTTTAAAAGATATTTGCGAAAAACTGATTGTTTTTTCCCTTTGACTTTGAATAAAATTTTTGCACAAGTGGAATCGATGTGAATTTTTGATATTTCATTTATATGGATGATGTTAAGGTCTGCATCAACTTCTAACGATTCCATAAAATTTGACTAGAACATAGTAGAGAATTTTTAAATAATTAATATCCAAAAGTATACCTGATTCTGTCTCAAAATTCACGAACTGAGAGATTCGATTAGATGATGCAGATAATATGCCGGGTGACCACGAAAGTATTAGACTGACCCGGTTATAATGAAAGATAGACTTCTGATATTTAAATCTCGAATAATAGGTCACAAAAAATTATTTAAATGAAATATCCCGTATATTTTTGCATTTTCATGAAATTCTAATTTCAGTGATATGTTACAGGTTACAGGTTGGCATTTGTTTAAGAATGGCGTCGAGAATGTGAAAAATTTGAGAAACACAAGTAGATTAGATTTTTTAATTTTTTTACATTCATGGGAAACAATTACATTTTTTGAATGAATTTTAAATGGAAACATATTTTTTGCACCGAAGGACATACTTTCAGCTTTCATTTGATATGAGAATAATTCATATCAAATGAGAGCTAAAAGTAGATTTGTTCCGAGTGTTCGTAAAATTTAATTTTTTTATATAATATTATTTATTTATTTATTATTATTTTAATAAGATTTTATTAAACAAATTCCAATATTTTTAAATATTGTTAATGTAAATGAAAGCATTAACTTTTGGTTATAAGTAAAATTATTTTAATTTGTAGATTTTTATTTTACGACGATAGCAAAAAATATTTTTTGTCCTTTAATGAAATTTTTGTTATTTTGAAATTTTTTTATTTAAAAAGAAAATATAAAAAGTTACCGTGTTTTGAAAGTACGTAATAGATAAAAAATGTACAAAAAAATTGTTAATTTTGAGTAATCAGAACTAGAAATTATTATAAATGACTTCATTTAGATTTTATTCAGCGTCCAGAGTAAAAAAATATTGAAATTAGACATATTTAGCTAAATGGAAAAATAAATGCCATTTGTTGTTTTTTACTTCAATGTCAAAGTCAAATTAAACCAGGTTATTTTAATTTTTAATATCAATGTCAAGGTCAAATTAAAACTTAGGTTATGTTCATTTTTGACATCAATGTCAAAGTCAAATGTTCATTTTTCATGTTTAATTGGAAAATTCATATTTTGTATAACATGCACTCTTTTCCACACCACCTTCAAGGTAGAGTTTTTTGTGCATTTCTTCTTCTTCTTCTTCTTCTTCTTCTTCTTCTTCTTCTTCTTCTTCTTCTTCTTGTTCTTCTTCTTCTTCTTCTTGTTCTTCTTCTTCTTCTTCTTCTTCTTCTTCCCCTTGTTATACCATTTGCGAAAAACCGATTTTTTTACCTTTGACTTTGAATAAAATTTTTTGCACAAGTGGAATGGTTGTGAATTTTTGATATTTCATCTATAATTATGATGTTAAGGTCTGCATCAATTTTTAACGATTCCATAAGAAGAGAATTTTAAAATTTTTAATATCCAAAACTTTACCTGATACTGTCTCAAATTAAAAAATGTTACCGTGTTTTGAAATACGCAATAAACAAACAATTTACAAGAAAATAGTTAATTTTGAGTAATTAGAACTCGAAATTATTATAAATGACTTTATTTAGATTTTATACAGCATCCAAAGCAAAAAAATATTGAAATTAGGCATATTTAGCTAAATAAATGCTATTTGTTACTAAATAATTTTTGAGGTCACTGTCAAGATCAAGTCAAACCAGGTTATTTTAATTTTTGACGTCAATGTCAAAGTCAAATTAAAAACCTAGGTTATGTTCACTTTTTATGTCAGTGTCAAAGTCGAATTAAAAATGCTAGGTTATGCTAATTTTTTTACGTTAATGTCAAAGTCAAATTAAAACTATGTTAATGAATTTTTGATAAGTTGAATATTTTTTTGGATTCAATAATTTTTTGCTTTAGACGCTGTGAATTTTGCAATGCAATTTAATGAAATGTTAATAACATGCAGTATTCGGCAATAATAGATATCTGAAGTGGTTTTAATGATTTTTGCGTCCAACAGATTTTATATTTGGATATTCAGAGGTGGAGCATCATTAAAAATATATCTAATAGGATACACTCTTAACGTGGGAAAGGAAAGATGATAAATAGTACCTAGTCATATATTTTTGAAAACATCTACACTGCAGAATATTTAAATTTATTTTTTTCCTTGGATCCGAACCATATAAAATTTTGATTAAATTGTTTGTATTTTTTTCTTTCTTTTAAAATGTACCATTTTTTATTTTAATAAATATTTTACCACAAAAATAAACAATATTGAAAAATAAAGAAACTCGACAAAATTTAAAAAAACCTGGGAAATGAGTTTAAAAATAGCAAAATAAAAAATTCTTTACTATCATCGTGAAGTGCACAAAGAAACTAAAATATTCACCTCAGCTTATGAGTCAGTCATTTTTATTTTAACTGCATTTGTTCTAGTATGGATGTGTCCCATTTAAAGCAAATTATTTATTATTTACACAACACACATTTCCCATTGAAAAAACTTAACAGCCCATAAACCCATCCATTACCATTACCTCTACATCCTCATGTACCAAACAGACTGATCGGTCAAAGGTTAAACGTGGTCGCGTGTCCAACTCATCTCCCTCCGTGCCCATCTTTTTGTCCTGTCGACTAATAACAAGGCAATTAGATAATCTGGTTGTCGGCTTCTGTGCTCGAAGTCATGGATGTTGACGCTGGACCAACAAGGCGTACCTGCAAACAGGATTGAGTAAGGTCGCAGTTCAACGTAAAGGCATTTAATGGGTATAATTTGACAAGGACGATTTGATTTATTTATAAGTATAGGGATAGTTTTATTTTATTCGACTAATTTTAAGCAAATCCATACGAGAAGGGTAAGAGGGATAAAAGTAATTAACAAAATTCATCAAACCTCGTACGATTTACTTTTTTTGTAGACTGGTGTTCAAGCTGAGAGATTGAAAATAAATACCTGTGGCAAAAAAATTAGTTTGCTAGAAAGATGTGACAATAACTGCTTTATAAGCGCTCCTTAAGCTAATAAAACATCACACACAATACACATATCACCATTGATACAGTTTTTATTATCTACTAAAATGTAAACCCGTCGGTAAACAGTACATTTAGGATTATGCGTGTTGGCAAATTGTAACCGGCTTGGAACTGGTCGAACTGGTAATGGCCCGGGTGGCATCTACTCACCTGGGGTTGGAGGTCAGCAGGTCACAGACATACAAGGGAGTGAGCACGCCGCAAAAACCCTAATAGTTAGTCGACTGTCAACACATTGCCGATATTAATCATAAAATGTTTCGTCAGTATATAAATATACAAAAAACAGATTTTCGGTATCCAAAGTCAGTTTTTTCCAAATTTTCCAAAGGAGCTACTTACTATTGGTGTGAGGAACAAAATGCAAATGAGAACGTGTGGGACGGTTGCAAAAAGGGACCAGCTACCTGGAAAGGGACCAAACGAATTGATTATATTTCAATGTTAGTGGCGACCAGGTAAAAATTATGTAAGTGACCGTTACAACATCTGACCATCGGCTGACTGTTCCATAGTTGATTTCAACACGAGATATTGTGCCAACCAAGAAGGCATAGTTTTTACCCATGCACCAAACTGTTGAAACGAACAGTTGCAGGCTATAATCATAACCTAAAATAATTGAACTGATGAATCGCTAGGTTGAACGTTTAGTAGAACAGAAATCATTCTGTTAATGATGGTAAGACAAAAGACTAGAAGTAGTTGTTGCCACCAACATTACTACTGAATAAATTAAATTGCTATGTTTACCTACTAGAAAGTTGTCATATTAGAGATCCTCCAAATTTTTTAATTTTTTTATACAGAAAATTCTGCTCATGAAATTTCTCAAGCAATCTCACTGAACTCATACAGATTTAATCAATTCAAAAAATCGCTGCAGAAACAAAAATCGAAGTTGAAATTATTACCACCAACAGTCGCTCAATATTCATTACGTGTAATCTACAAAATTCAGAAATGGCTTGGCAATGATAAAAATCCACAACAGTGGGGACAGAAGAAAATTAACGGCTCCTTACAACCTGTGACAACACTTTTTGTGCCAGAATCAATATTGCAACTTATCCCCTGCAACCGCAACAGAAAAGCAGGTTTAAGATGTTCACAAATTTACGAAAATTGTCATGGAGTAAAATGTCTAAATTCATACATGGATAAAATTATCGAGGTAAAGTGATATTTACACAAAAAAATACGTTTTTGATGAAAATTCAAAATTCTTTAGGAAATCTTGAAAAATCAGGGGCACAAATCTAAAATCGATAGGCAATTAAAAAATTAAGATTCCAAAAAAAAGAACTCTCCGATTGCTTAAGTGTTAAGACCTGCAGACTGATTTGAACAAAAGAAGTCACTTTGGCGCCACTGTCGGTCGCTGTTTCCGTTGAACATTTGGTCTCTACAAGATGTCTCTATGCAGAATGAGAGAATATTATCTTGATGTGTTTTCAGGACGATGAGTGGTAGATCACGTTTGATCGACTTGACACATCTTGATCTCGTTTCATCGAATCTTTTAAAGGTTTCATTTATAAAATACAGACCAAATAGATAGAAGAATGTTGACCTTGAGCAATTATCTCTGTAAAATTTTGCCTTTATTTATTGCTGAAACGTACTCGATGGTAGTGCATCTCTCTATTCTCAAATTTTTGGGAACCTTAACAAAGGTGATAATTATTAATCATAAATTTACAAATTATTGTCTTGTATATTTTTATTATGATTATTTATTCAGTTTTATTAATTCTATTGTTGGACTATGCTGGGCAGTCTTCATGGTACGAAATCTCGAGGAGAAGAGTCTGCAAAATTCATGGCCTTCACGCATGGAAATTTGAAGATTCCGTCTTTGGTACACCATCCCGAAACTATCACGAAAAGCCACTCCATTCTTCGGTGTTAGTAGGTAAGCATACTGGCTGTACCTTGTATGATTTTAGTCTAAAGGAGTTTTAAGTGCTATTCAATTGAAACAAAATTCTGTAGAAGTATACGTCTAGGTTATTAGCAACTCTTTCTGAAAAATATCATTTTCAACACAAAAACACTTTCAGTGCTCAAGTAGGTGTTTGTCTTAGCATACTTCCTAATTGGTATTTATTCACAGGATAAAGGACCACCATGAGATTCAACTAGGTGTCAGCGTCTTCTACAAGCTTTGCATCTACATTATAAGTTTGCAGGTGTCTTTTCTGCACCCAAAAGCAAGAGCTGTCATCATTACCATCGACAGTAGAGTGTAGATTTTGGATGCATTTGCATTATATTTTACTTCTAGATTAATAGTAACTAAAATATTAACTGTTCACTACGTGGAAGAATTCCAATGAATGATGGGAAATCACCAATACATTTTCATTTGCTTCAGGCTGGAATCGAACCATCCATCTTCGTAACCAATTAAGTAGGTATCAACGCATATACCCACTCGGCTACCATGCATCTAAGACTCACTGAAAAACTTGGATTCGTTTCAAAATTGATTGATACCAATTTTTGGTGATAAATCTTTTACAAGTTCATTCACTTTTTTGGGTTATAGTCGTAATTAGGGTAGTTTTGGTCTTGTCTATCGTGATTTTCATCGAAACTAAGTAAAAATTCAGTTACTGATACCACCATGAGCGACTTACACAACAGAAGTAGGAATTCAATTATTTTGCTTTAAAGCTCCATAGTTGCTAGATGTTACTTTCTCAGACATCCTTTTCACCACAAGCAGCAAATCTATGGAAATCATTGCCACTGGAATCGCTATATATTCTTGTTCCGCTTGAGTAGCTCCAATTGCTTTGCTCTTCCAAAAATTACTCCATAATATTTAAATCGCATGTATTAAAATTTTGAAGAAACTGTGATAACGTTTCTTCAAAGATTAGATTCGAAAATATGTTTTCCTCATCTTCAGAATGAGTTTCTGCCAGATGTTAGACATTGGAATTGAGCTCGAAAATATCCCAAATTATGAAATATTAAAAGCAATATTGTCAGGTCATCTTCTGTTTATTTATTTTTTTGGGTTTCCCAAGAACCCCACACTAGACTAATAATTATTCCTCAGTTTTTTTACTGGCTTATATCAGTTTCGTTACAAATTGAAATTTCGTTCTGATTTTTTGAAACTTCACTAGAAATTTCACAAAAAACTATTAACATTTTCGAATTTAAAACAAAAAATAATAAAAAAAATAATAATAACCAATCCATGCAATGATGCGAAGTTCTCTTCGTCCGTCGCCGCGGCAGAATCCGGCCGAACAAGGGAACAAGAATTACAATTAAGCGAATGCATAAGAGCGGCCTCTGAAATTACAAACTACCCTGTACCGAGTTCCTGGAGAGGCTGGCACGCCATTGGTCAACAACCCTATGGATTATTCTGTCTTTTGTTTCACCCCTTGCGGCAGGGAGGGTGGACGGGGGTCCAAGCCATGGCCGCTTCTTGTAATGACACTCGGACGGCCCGAGTTTCCAGTTTCATGAGAGTCCGGGGTTGAAAACACCCCCGCCACCCCTTCTCGCCCCGGACAGTGTTGTACATGACAAACGCAGAGACAAGTCTCTACTCTATAGTTTGGTGGAGGACATTGTTTAAGCCCTCTATGTGCCAACAGTTCTTAAGAAAAATGTCGAGTGTGAATAGGAAATTAGTCTTCAGGCATTAGCATTATTAACACTGCTGGAAGTGGAAGAATGGCTGGGATATCCGCGCCTAGAGTAATTGTGGGCTATTGTGTGTTCGTAGCGAAAACGTGTTTTTAGTTTTACGGAATTGGAACGAGGAGAATGAAAAATGCTAATTAGAGATTTGTTTATCGGTTTCTCATACAGTTTCCAAAATATAAATCCTTGGGATAATTTGAAATTAGACAAAAGTGTGTGGATTGGGAGACTGGGAGCGTCAATCGTTGACCAGATAAAATTTTCGTTTTCTTTTCCAATAATTGAAAAATCAGAAACTAGATTTTGTTAACACAAAAGACAGCTCAAAGTTCTTGAAGGTATTCCTTTGCAATATTATCTTTAAACTCCTTATTTATGATGAATCGGCACAGTTATTCTGCTACTCAACTGGGACCACACACATACACCCACAATAATCTACTCACTCTCATTAATGGTCCGAGGAGAGGAATCACCGATTTCTCTCTTGATTCCGATTTGGCAACACACAACTTGGCAATGATTTCCATAGCTTTGTTGCTTGTGGTGGAAAATGTCTGAAAAAGTAACATCTAGCAACTATGGAGCTTTGAAGCAAAACGACTGAATTCCTATTTCTGTTGTGTAAGTCACTCATGATGGTAGTCTCGATGGAAATCACGGTAGACAAGACCAAAACTGCCCTAATTACGACTATAACCCAAAAAAGTGAATGAACTTGTAAAAGATTTATCACCAAAAATTGGTATCAATCAATTTTGGAACGAATCCAGGTTTTTCAGTGAGTTTTAGATGCATGGTAGCCGAGTGGGTATATTCGTTGATACCTACTTAATTGGTTACGAAGATCGGTGGTTCGATTCCAACCTGAAGCAAATAAAAATGTATTTGTGATTTCTCACCACTCTTTGTAATTCTTCCTTCTAGTGAACAGTTAATATTTTAGTTACTATTAATCTAGAAGTAAAATATAACGCAAATGCATCCAAAATCTACACGCTACTGCCGGTGATAATGATAACAGCTCTTGATTTTGGGTGCAGAAAAGACACCTGCAAACTTATAATGTAGATGCAAGGCTTGTAGAAGACGCTGACACCTAGTTGAATCTCATGGTGGTCCTTTATCCTGTGAATAAATACCAATTAGGAAGCATGCTAAGACGAACACCTACTTGAGCACTGAAAATGTTTTTGTGTTGAAAATGATATTTTTCAGAAAGAGTTGCAAATAACCTAGAATTATACTTCTACAGAATTTTGTTTCAATTGAATAGCACTTAAAGAACTCCTTTAGACTAAAATCATACAAAGTACAGCCAGAGTATACTTACCTACTAACACGAAGAATGGAGTGGCTTTTCGTGATAGTTTCGAGATAGATAGATAGATTTCGATACCATGAAGACTGCCCAACATAGTCCAACAATAGAATTAATAAAACTGAATAAATAATCATAATAAAAATATACAAGACAATAATTTGTAAATTTATGATTAATAATTATCACCTTTGTTAAGGTTCCCAAAAATTTGAGAATAGAGAGATGCACTACCATCGAGTATGTTGCAGCAATAAATAAAGGCAGCATTTTACAGAGATAATTGCTCATGGTCAACATTCTTCTATCTAGTTGGTCCGTATTTTATAAATGAAACCTTTAAAAGATTCGATGAAATGAGAGTGATGTGTCAAGTCGATCAAACCTCTTCTACCACTCATCGTCCTGAGAACACATCAAGATAATATTCTCTCATTCTTTTCCTTTTTTTCTAATTTTAAAGAAGAAACCCAATAATCTCCTTTAAAAAAAGAGCCCCGCAGCGGCTATTTTAAATTTTTCTTCTGATTTTAAAGAAGAACCCCCTATATTGTTCATTTCAAAAAAGACATTTTCTAATTTTAAAGAAGATGTCTTCTTTAAAAAAAGATCCCCGCAGCAGCTGTTTTAAATTTTTCTTCCAATTTGAAAAAACCTTATATTTCTCGTTACAAAATGGAGAATTCCGCAGAAGCTGGGCTGTTTTTATTTTTTTTTTTCTAATTTTAGTGGAGAAACCCTATATGTCTTCTTTAAAAAAAGAGCCCTGCAGCAGCTGTTTTAAATTTTTCTGCCGATTTTTAAAAAGAAACCCTATATTCTTCAATTCAAAAATGACAGCCCGTTTTAATTTTTCTTTTAATTTTAAAGAAGAAAACCCATATGTCTTCTTTAAAAAAAGAGCCCCGCAGCAGCTGTTTTAAATTTTTCTTCTGAATTTAATGAAGAAACCTTATATTTCTCGTTCCAAAATGGAGACCCCGCAGAAACTGGGTTGTTTTTCATTTTTTTCTAATTTTAAAGGAAAAACCCTATATGTTCTCTTTAAAAAAAGAGCCCCGTACAAGCTGTTTTAAAATTTTCTTCTAATTTTAAAGAAGAAACCCTATATTGCCCGTTTTAAAAAGGACAGCTCCGTAGGAGCTGTTTTAATTCTTTTTTTCTAATTTTAGAGAAGAAACTCTATATGCCTTCTTTAAAAAAGGAACCCCGCCGCAGCTGTTTTAAATTTTTCTGCCGATTTTTAAAAAGAAACCCTATATTCTTCAATTCAAAAATGACAGCCCGTTTTAATTTTTCTTTTAATTTTAAAGAAGAAACACATATATCTTCTTTAAAAAAAGAGCCCCGCAGCAGCTGTTTTAAATTTTTCTCCTGAATTTAATGAAGAAACCTTATATTTCTCGTTCCAAAATGGAGAGCCCCGCAGAAACTGGGCTGTTTTAAAATTTTTTCTAATTTTAAATAAAAAACCCTATATGTTCTCTTTAAAAAAGAGCCCCGTACCAGCTGTTTTAAATTTTTCTTCTAATTCTAAAGAAGAAACCCTATATTGCCCGTTTTAAAAAGGACAGTTCCGTAGGAGCTGTTTTAATTCTTTTTTTCTAATTTTAGAGAAGAAATCATATATGCCTTCTTTAAAACAGGAACCCCGCAGCAGCTGTTTTATATTTTTCTGCCGATTTTTAAAAAGCAACCCTATATTCTTCAATTCAAAAATGACAGCCCGTTTTAATTTTTCTTTTAATTTTAAAGAAGAAACACATATATCTTCTTTAAAAAAAGAGCCCCGCAGCAGCTGTTTTAAATTTTTCTCCTGAATTTAATGAAGAAACCTTATATTTCTCGTTCCAAAATGGAGAGCCCCGCAGAAACTGGGCTGTTTTAAAATTTTTTCTAATTTTAAAGGAAAAACCCTATATGTTCTCTTTAAAAAAGAGCCCCGTACCAGCTGTTTTAAATTTTTCTTCTAATTCTAAAGAAGAAACCCTATATTGCCCGTTTTAAAAAGGACAGCTCCGTAGGAGCTGTTTTAGTTCTTTTTTTCTAATTTTAGAGAAGAAATCATATATGCCTTCTTTAAAACAGGAACCCCGCAGCAGCTGTTTTAAATTTTTCTGCTGATTTTAAAGAAGAAACCCTATATTACCCGTTTTAAAAAGGACAGCTCTGCACGGGCTGTTTTTAATTTTTTTCTAATTTTAAAGGAAAAACCCTATATGTCTTCTTTTAAAAAAGCGCCCTGCAGCAGCTGTTTTAAATTTTTCTGCTAATTTTAAAGAAGAAACCCTATATTACCCATTTTAAAAAGGACAGCTCTGCACGGGCTGTTTTTAATTTTTTTCTAATTTTAAAGGAGAAACCCTACATGTCTTCTTTTAAAAAAGCGCCCTGCAGCAGCTGTTTTAAATTTTTCTGCTAATTTTAAAGAAGAAACCCTATATTACCCATTTTAAAAAGGACAGCTCCGCTGGGGCTGTTTTAATTTTTTTTTTCTAATTTTAGAGAAGAAACCCTATGTCTTCTTTAAAATAAGAGCCCTGCAGCAGCTGCTTTAAATTTTTCTTCTGATTTTAAAGAAGAAACCCTGTATTCCTCGTTTCAAAAAGGACAGCCTGTTTTTAATTTTTTTTTAATTTTAAAGAAGAAACTTTATACGTCTTTAAAAAAGAGCCTCACAGCAGCTGTTTTAATTTCTTTTTTCAATTTTAAAGAAGAAACCCCATATTTTCTCTCTCTCTCTCTCTCTCTCTCTCTCTCTCTCTCTACCCCGAGACAGGGTCCGACTGTTAACTGTTAAATATTACCTTACGTTCTGCGCTGCTTATCCCAGTATTTGCATTGCACTACCCAATCCTCTGGCTGGGATCAAATTTATTATTATTATTATTTATATTGTTCGGCCCGCTGCGCTGTGTAAAATAGAGATGTAAACGACTAAGGACCAAGGGACAAGGGAAACGGAGGAGGGGTAATCTAAGGGCGAAGCAGAGGAAGGACGTGAGGTGCCAGACGATCGTCAACCCACGGCTAGCTTGATCTCCGATTGCAATTAATTCGGCCGGCTCGAGCACTAATTTACATCTGCGGACAGTGTTAGAGAGCTCTATCACCCCATTGGCAGAGCGGCAAATGGAAGGGTTGCTTGTTAGTTCCATTATGGTTCGAAAGTATCCCTACGGTTAATGGGTTCGGGTCACTACGCGAAATGACGCCTATTTTTAAGACAAAGGCATATCAAACATTGAATCATGTGTGTACATCTACATCACTTAATAAACTAGGAATAAAGTTTAGAAAACCTGAATCCTTTGATGTCCAACCGTCTGAGGAGCATCTAAGGCAGCTCTGGTGCTCCTGATTCTGACAGCTAGCAGAGGTAGCCTTTACGTGCCGTAACTTTGGCCGCATTGTTTTCAAAGCGTTTTACATTATTTTCTCAACTAGTACATGTGGGAGCTTATATTATTTTCTTGTCTTTGATGCAATTGACTATTACAATAATGATATAAGAACTAATTAATGATATTGGACAATCACGATTGGAGTAATTTAACTGATAGAATGTAAACTAGAATTTTCAAATTTTTATACCGGGTGACACAAGAAGAAGTTACCCCCCCCCCATTTTTGTTAGCATTTTCATAGATGAAAATTTCAAAATTTTATGGTGAAATAAATACACAGATTCTTATATTTTGACATAAATCATGGATTAAAACCACTTTCGGTTCGTATTTTAAATGAGAACACCCATTTTTTTTCAATATTTGAAATCTACATAAAATTCCCTTTCTAATGACATATAACACATTGACATTTGCTTTCAAGATGGCGGCGAAACATTACTTTTATACTAAATTTAAGTTGGCCATTGATTCGCCGCCAGAAAACAAAACGCGGTAGGGAGGCTGTGGAAAAAATAAATAAAAAAGATTTTATGAAATTCCGTTTTTTTCCGGATAGTTCCGAAAGTATTCAGAATTCTCCAAATTGCAACACAGCATTTTGATAAACATCAAATTTCCGTGATACCAAGATTCCGATGATGAAGTTCGAAAATGGGCCACCCTGCACAGAAACTTTAACAAAGAGCGCCGTGGAAACAAGAAATTATGCAATTGTCATTAAAAGTAACGAACGTGTAGCATTTCATTTTTTGGTAATTATGTGGAAGGATAATAGGTCCTTTCTTTTTCTTCCAAACTTTAAATGCGGCAAGACTGCTACTTTCTAATACATTAATGGAGAAGATTTTCCACTGGCATTGCTAAGAGGTTGGATGGAGCATCGATTCACAACTAGATAATCGTCCGGCGATGGTTGAATGTAAATTTTCCTCAAAAATGGACAGGGCGAAACAGTCCTTTAATCGAATGGCCTCCCAGAACTCCTGATATTACTCCGCTTGAATTTTATTTTTGGGGCACCAATAAAAATAAAGTGTACAAAACGAGGCCAAGAAATAGGCAAAGATTTTGTGATAAAATTGGTCAAGCCTGTCAAGAACCACGACGTGTAACAAGTAATGGAAAACGCATTGAAAAATGTATTGCTATTGATGGTGGTTTAGTTAGTTATTAATATCATCTTGTAGCTGTGTACAGTCTCCAAAATAGCAAGATCATTGGCAAATAATACTTTACTGCTATTACTAATGACTGAGTCAATATCATTGATTAAAAGAAGAAATAGAAGCGGTCCAAGGTTAGAACCCTGTGGGACATCTGATGTAGCATTAATTGAATCCGAGTTGTTTGAAACAAATTAATCGCGGTTAAAAGAAATGCTGCAAAAAATATTTTTGTGTAGTCTCGATTTATAAGTATTTGTCTGTACCTTAACAATATTTTGTTTCTCTTCTGTTTTTCAATTTTATCAAAGCTTTTTAAAAAATCACCAAAACTCAACTCTTCCATTTTGTTCCATAAAAATAAACCATTTAGGTAAACTCTCACCTGATGTAAGTTTAACTGCCCCTAAAGATATCTATATTTTTTTTCAGATTAAGTCAGTCAAAGAAACCGCGATTGAAAGTATATAGAAAAATAACCCAACAATTGCCAACGTTAAATAATTATTAGGTTTGTGGTGCGCGATTTTATGCCTCCGCCACTGTAGAGTCAAAACAGTTGGGAGAAGAGACTGAAGCGACAAGTGCGCGCATCAGCAAGTGAGGAGAGGCGGATGGAGGACCGTGAAGTAAGGTCGGTACAGGTTGCTGGTGTGTTTTTGGAAGAGTTATAGTGGTTTTACCTGGGGCCCCAGCTGTTAATGTTAGCAGGAAGTTATATGAACAACTAAGGAAAGTGTGAGTACTGTTTATTATTTTGATTCACCCGTGATTATATAATAACAAAGAAACAGAGCATCTACAGGTTTCATTTGAGGATGACAAAAATATTTGCAAAACGCTTAATTTGATCGCGAATTTTAATAAAAAGATATGTGAATAACACGTTTTCAAGTGTCCCAATATAGTGCAATTCACAACTAAATATAACCCTTTATCATTATTTACTCTCAGATAAGCCCAAACTGAACACAAAGCGAATTCCCGGTCACGCAAACACCTGACACAAAATTAAAAAGAGTACTTTCCTACAGTAAACAAACACACGACAATATTATCTTATCTCTCGTTTATCTCGTTACTCATATCTTGAAGTACCCAACCTACGGCTACAATAATTAATATTTTAACAAAATGGTGTAGCATCTAAAACGGCTCGTACGTTGTTTGCGTTAAAAAAAATAATGTTACACAAATATTATTTCTTTATCCTGCTGCTGCTCTACGACGCAGAGGGCAAACCGACGGAAATAAAGTGCCCGGATTATTGCAAATGTGATAGTTTCGAGACGTTCCGGAGAGCAACATGTCAAAACAAAAAGTTGTACTCGATAGAAATCGACATTCCGCCCCAGGCGGAAGTCCTGGACTTGTCCTACAACCAAATAAGTGAATTAGGAAACCACATATTCCTGGTAAGATGTTTTTTTTTTAAATTTTCTGTATATGTACAATGTTCCAGATTATTCAGACAAGAGACTCTGTGCCTGGAGGTGTCAAACTGATCAGAATTAAAACTACTACCATTTAATTTAATTTATTTTAAACAACTTCCCTTCATAGATGTCTGTTATTTTCAGGAAATAGGCTTAACCAATCTAAAACTGCTCAATCTGTCCCATAATAAAGTGAGCCAAATCCACCTGAACGGGTTCGAGGGACTGACGAATTTGAAAACGTTGGATTTGTCATTCAACATGCTGCGCTATTTCACCGAGCAATGGTTTGTGAGTTTAAACTCTTTGCAGGAACTTTATTTGAGAGGAAATAACCTGAAATCAATTAACAGCGAGCCTCGGTTGAACCTGAAATATCTTAGGGTGAGTGAAATTATCTGAATAAGTTCTTTAAAGTCGTAGTTTGTTCGATACCAAATAATAATTATAAATTTTTACCAAATTATTTAGCTTTAATTAAATAAAATTACCTTCAATACACTTACAGCAGTTATTTGATGAGTTATTAAAAAATTGTAAAATGAAAAAATTTATTTTTTACTCTATTTTTAGAATTCGTTATCAGAAAAAACAAATGAACATCAAAAATGTAATATTTCTGCATAACATTAATTTTTTTTAAATGAAAATCTGTTTGGCTGTATTTCGTTGCGATCCTTTCACTATCAAAAAAGTTATCGGCCGTTTAGCAGCACCGTGTTGGAGAGGTTTGTAAAATTTGAGAAATTAAAAAGAGATACGAGACCAATGGCTGCCGGATGCGCGCGCACGACCAATCCCGATTCGTGTCTTGACGAAACTATTCGAAGTTTCAACGTCAACGAAACGTCAAAATGCCGCTTTTAGGTTATCTCGAAATCTACAGTGCGTCGTGATAAAACTTTGAGGTTATGGTCCGAAATTGACGTTTCCTTAATATCCGTCCCAGGACGAAACCGATCGCAGTTTCGGGATCCGGACGTCTTCGCCGACCCGAAACCGTTCTCGGTTCGTAGATGGCGCCCCTCTTTCACTTTGACATTTAAACGTCACTGTGACAGTTTTTTGACAGCTGTCAAAAAAAAATATTTTTAAGGAAACGTCATTTTGACAGCTGTCAAAAGTTTTTTCGAGAAAACGTCCGACAGTTGTCAAAAAATTTTTTTTCGAGAAAACGTCATTTTTACAGCTGTCACAAAACATTTTTTTTTCGAGAAAACGTCACTTTGACAGCTGTCAAAACACATTTTTTTCGAGGAAACGTCACTGACAGCTGTCAAAACACATTTTTTCGAGAAAACGTCACTTTGACAGCTGTCAAAGAATATTTTTCGGTAAATTGTCACTTTGACAGCTGTCAAATAAAAAAAATTTCGAGAAAACGTCACTTTGACAGCTGTTACCGGAAAGTCTAGAAAAAAATTTTGTTCAATTCATGCGATAGCCAGCCCCGTTCGCCTACAACCCATTCATCCGATAGCACGCCCCGTAGGGGCTGGCTATCGCCTACAACCCATTCATCCGATAGCCAGCCCCGTAGTGACTATGCAATAGCCAGCATAGTAGCCATGAATCATCATGGCCGCGTTGTCTAAATTTTAAAAACAAATGAATTCATTGACGTTTTCACTGACAAGGAATTTTGTTACTTTGACAAAAATATTCAAAAACGTCAATGAATTCGTTTGTTTTTAAAATTTAGACCACGCGGCCATGATGATTCATGGCCTATTATGCTTTATTTATTTAATATTGTTTTTAAAACTTTAGGATCCAATATCTCAAAAAGAGCTTATTCAAACATAGGCAAACTATATATTTTTGGAATCAGAAAAATGTGCTCTTTAAACGTGGATCCATATACACGGGGATTCATTTAAAAAAATGAAGGTTATGCAGAAATATTACAATTCCGATGTTCATTTGTTTTTTCTGACAACGAATTATAAAAATATAGAGTGAAACATAAATCATTTGTTTTTACAATTTTTTAATAACTCATCAAATAACTGCTGTAAGCAGTAGTTTGTAAAATATCAATACCTATCAGCTTAGCTTATAATCGTCGCATTACTTTTTTTCACCTCTAAAAATATATTAACACCAATTTTCGTTTAGTTTGTGAACATTTTTAGAACAATACTTCGTACAAGTATAGGTCTAGTGGCTTCAAATCCGGTAATTCAGGAGTCCATTTATGACAGTTGTGCTGCCCATGCCAACTGTGCTGGGCGATCCAAACTTCATAAAATGGGATCCCCTGGACTTAGACTCATTGAATGTTAACTGCGCAAGAACTGTGTTGCCATAGCAATGAAGTAAACACGGCATAAACTTCCTGCGTCCGTATATGGACGCAGAAAGGTGGAGGACGCCGAATCATATGTAAATTTACAATATAGGGACGCAGAATAGGTCGCGAGATGTATATATATGTGTGTGTGTGTGTGTATATATATATATACAATATGATTTTCTGTTTTGAATTAATCCTGTATTGTACTATATTACATGTTCTTTATATTTATATCTTTATACATGTACTTCACTTTTACATCCACATTTTATATGTCTTCTATTGTATATTTCACATTTTCCGTAAATAAATATTATTATTATTATTATTATTTCATTAGATTTTTAGAAAATGTGGTAATTTATCTATTTTACTGTTTAAGGAAATGATTTGCCCTTTTTGTTCTAAACCTGAAAACCTCATGTAGTTTTGAATATTCTATCTGGTTATTTTTCGGCTTTTATAAGCCGTCGCACGGCTTGAAATTTTGCCTCATTTCTAAAGATGTATCAAATCAACTTTGGATTGATATCGAGACATTGTGAGAACAAATTTCCTGCAAGTATAAGTCTAGTGGCCTCAAATCTGGCGATTTAGGAGCACATTCTATTAGTTTTTAGACTACCCAGCATTTTATTAAATTTTTTGTGGTCTTCTACGTTTCAGAAGAAAACCCTTCGGCTAACAAATATTCTTAAATGACTTTACGTTTTCTATCCTATCCTTTCATTTTTATTTTTTCTTCACCGCATAATTTAGACAACTCCCAGATCCAAAGTCAAGGCTGCCTAGAAGAGGCTTATACTTTTGCAGAATGATTTCCAGATTCTCTTCTGACCAATTTGTTATGGTCTTCTTCTGAAGTGAAGAGAACCGAAAACCATTCTACAAATCATCAGGTTCTTTCAGCCTTAAACGCTTCGACTGAGAAAAAACTCATAAATTTTCTATCCTCCCATTTTTAAGTTTTCTTGCAACATCATCAATTTTCCTTCTGACTGAATGTATCACAACACTAAAACTTCTAACATCCTTTTTAGACATATAAAACAATTCATGTATCCCTTTTTGAATTGAACCAAACCTTGACTCCAATTCCATTGAACCTCCATAATCATTCCTCTTTTATAGGTACTGGACCTCAGCCTTTGCGGGATCACCAACCTCCACCCGGAAATATTCCAGAACACGCCCAACCTTCAGGTCTTGGACATCTCCGAGAACTTCTTGATCAACGTTGACCTAGACGCCATCTCCTCTTTGGCGCAATTAAACACCTTAATAGTAAAGGACAACCATTTCAACTGCAAGAATGGCGGCCTGTCGCATTTGAAAACTTACGCCAGGACCAAGGGTATTAGTTTCAGAGATCCTTGTCCGAGGCATAAGAAACACAACAAGACCGAGAAGTTTCAGCGGATGATGTTGCAGGAACCAGAAGCGCCAGCGAAGAACGTCTGGATATACGACGAGGCGGAGGAGAAGGTGAAGAACACCAAGATAATAGAAGTCTGCAATGACACCACTGAGAAGAAAAATGTCAGCAGCACTTATATTAACAACGCATTGATGGAAGTTATAGAGTTATCTCCAATAATCTCTGTTGTTACAGTGCTTGTCTTTGGGATACTAATAGGTAATTATTGTCAAAAAAACTGCTCACGTGTACTATATTTTCTAATTTTAGGACTAGTGATTGGTTGTTCAGTGGACATAACTCATACACGTAATATAAAGGAGCAAAACCACGACTACGTAAACCTCCCCGACGGTACTGCTTCCTATAGGAGACGGACCAGAAGCGTGGACAGCAAAAATTTACAACGGCAAGACAGCTCGGGGAGTACCTACAGGCCGAGAACGAGAAGCGGAGGGAGCAGGAAGATGATAAGGGAGGATAGGAATTTTCTTATCATGAACGAAGTCGGTTTGTCTAATTCGACACCAGTAATACCTAGGAAGACGTACGTCCAACAAGAGAGTAGAAGTGATATGTAGTGACATTTAGTGAGTCGAAGTTGTTCTTTTGACGTGCATCTGAACTAAGTTTCCCTTCTTTTTGGTCGGTTCTGGAACAAGGCCTGAACTAATAAAGAAACTTTGTTAGCAAAGACATCAGGTGGAAGGAAAGCGACTATTGTGCCACGTAAAATCAATAGCAAAGTAAAATATACAAATCATACTTGTCTAGTGCCTTTGGAGGTTAAGGGGATATTATATTTACTTTCTATAAGGCCCTGGGTAATAAATTATAACGGAATTGAAAACAATTGCTTATCTCTTTAAAATCAAGACTAGATATCAGTTCACCTTGCTTAGTGATTGACGCATTTTATAAGAGGTCTCAAAGTCATGAGATAAAAAAATATCATGATTGTTTAAATGCACTCCGCCATTGGGAGATAACTGAATTATCTTTTACAATAATTAAAAACTAGTACAGCAAGGACGCGAGTATTTGGTGCATGGAATTATGATTTTAAAATTGCATTCTTTGATTTATTCTGTAAGGTTCAAGGTTAGAGCAATCTGGTCTCATTCATGGCCACCACTTTCACCGGATCTGAACCAATGTCTCATTTCTTTATTTTTTCAAATGTTACTTGGAACGTGGTGTTATAAGTGTTATCTAAACGACATTTTCTTTATTCATTTGTCAATATTCTGCGATTTCCGGTTTCGCCGGAAGTATGGAATCTGGGAGATATTCTGCCGCGGCTTACGTACCATCGCTAGATTCATATTGAAAAACTACATTTAGGTATAATATGAAAGTGAAAATTTTAAAAAAATTCGAATAATTATTAGAACACTTTCATGGCACACAAGATTAAAAAAAATTTAATTGCCTATGAAAATTTTAAAAAGACGTGGATAGTCATGAAAATAGTGCAGTCATATGCAGAATGATCCCTAGATTCCAAAAATACAAAAATATACAGGTGGTTTCAATTAAAAATAAAAATTGGAGTTACTTCCGGTAAAATCGTAATTGTAAAAACTTGACAGTTGAATAGAAAAAAATTGTTTTGCTCTGAGCCTCCCCGCTTAGTTACTAGAGACGCTCGTTTTAAATGTTCATACTCAGCGAAAACGTGATGACAGTTTCCAATTCGTTTCTCGCCAACCCAGAAAATCTCTGATAAGCTAATCTTCTATATGACATGAAATTCTTCCATTGGAATTCAGTAACTTCCTCTGCCGTAGGCATAGCAATCCAGAGACATTGCTTTATTGAAATCTATGACCCCCTCAATTTGATGGTTAAAATACAAGATGGTCAAAACAATGTTCCAACAATAAAAATTATTTTTCATGATCCTACAAAAATAGCCCCCTATTTGTTACATTACATATGTCAAGTTTCTACCCAGTAGGAATATGGAACAGGCCTATAATTTTTTCATTTGTCAGCTGATTTTATTTAATTATTTCTTCAGTGTAGTGTAAAATTTATAACTATTAAGGACTAATCGCCCTACAGTTAAAGAATAATTAATCAAAAATTGCTGAAAAAATAAGAAACTTTTTAGACTAGTCTCACATTTAAGCGAGACATCCTGTATATATTATTATGTAAGTACAGGATGATTCCTATAACGTTCTCATCACAATTTTTTAGTTTGTCTTTAGAAATGAAGTTAAAATATTTAACGTAACTGATAGTATTTTTTCCATGGATTTCGAAAATATCAACAAAAAAACAATTGAAAGTCAAATGAAAGTAAGAAAAAACATAGCAATGTTTTATTTTAATTGGAATATCCTTGTATATTTTTACAATTTTAAAAAAAGTTTAAAAATTATCTTTCCAAAAATATAATATAACATATATTTAGCTTCATATTTGGTAAAATACTAATAATAATTATTATTATTATTTTAATTATTATCAATATTTTACTAAATATGAGAGTTATGTTATATTGTTGGAAAGAGAATTTAAACCTTTTTTCAAAATTGTAAAAATATTCTCTTAGAAAAATATCTTTGTTCTCTCCCACTTTTATTTGACTTTTAATTGTTTTTTTGTTGAAATTTTCGTAATCCTTGGAAAAAATACTGTAAGTTACGTTAAATACACACAAACCAAAAAATTCGGGTGAAATCGGTCCTATACGAATCACCCTGTATCATATCATTATGTAATTTTAAGAAACTTTGCTTGTTGAAGGTATATGTTGCAATTATTAAAAATTAATTGTAATAAACAAGCAACTAGCTTTCAGAGTATAAGAAGATTGAACTTCGACAAAAAAAAAGTAACTGCCATATTTTTAATTATAAACATTAACGACAAGTATTTAGAGACTGCAGTTCAATATAAATTAGACACACGTCGAAACCCATGAATATTCTTTAACGCTATTAATTAACAAAATGTATGCTTTTTTATTAATTTTATTTATTTATTTTATGTATCTTTTTATTTAAATAAATTTGGCTTCATCAGTAAAATGTATCATTAAAAACGAAAATGCGAAAATTTTGGTTTTATAGCGGTTACGTAATGTCCGCTTATAGAACTGTTATAAAACCCAAGGTTCTGGCAACTAAGGTGTTTTAAAATAAACTAGCAAAGCAATTAAGAATTTGTATAGAGATAAAATTAGAACTACTATATACTATATAATAACTACATTACGACCAAAATTGTTCTATAGATAAACCGTGCCAGTATTTATACGACCTGCGCCATTATAACAACGGCATTCCGAGCTAAATTAATTATTCCATGAATTAGTTATTTTACGCGCATAAGAGCTCTGTCGCTATATAATTGCTTTATAACGAACTTAATAGTTCTATAAAACAATCTGCCATAGCCTTTATACAACTCAATGTATAACGTATGCAATAATACCAAAGTAGTCTTTAAAGCAGCCTCTATACAACTAGAACAGTCTTGTAACACCTATTATAAAACAAAGTGTTCTATAAAAACTATTTAATTATGGGTAAAAATTACCAATAATTTGTTATAAAACTATGGTTTCTTATTAATTACAAAATATGAATTAATAGTACTTGATAAAAGCTGCTACACACGCTTTATTAAGGTGTTCTAATAGATGAAATATTTTATAGAACTAGAAGTTCTGTAGTAGCGTTTTAAAATTTTTATATTTATAATATAGAGAACCTGGAAAAAAGAAATCAATTTATATGCTTCACAACAAAAGGATATCATGGGTTTATAAGTTTGATTAATAAACCAAGTTGTTTTCTAAAGTGTCTTGGTGCCAGTATAATTAAAAGAATTTTTGGTTATATAATGACTTAAGGTGTTCTATTTATAAAACCACGGCAGTATATATAAAACTAAAGCAACTTGTAGTTATATAATAACTATGTTACAAGCCAAATAGTTCTATAAAATAGTGCGCAGTAATTATTAAACACTTGTGTTACCACTCTGAAGCTGTGTCGTTATACAAAGCCATCAATACGAGGTAAATAGTTCTATAAACCAATCTACCATAACTTTTATAGAACTATATGCAGAACAGAACCAAAATAATTTTTAAAACAGTTTGGAACAGTATCTATACAACCAAAATAGTATTATAGCAACTCTTATAAAACAAATAGTTCTATAGAAGCTGTTTAAATATAGCTGAAAATTACCAGCAATTCGTTATAAAACTATTGCTACTTATTAATATTAGTTAATAGTTCTTGATAAACGCTGCTATACAGACGCTTTATTACGGTGCTTTAATGGATGGAATGTTTATAGAACTAGAAGTTTTATATTGTAGCATTTAAAAACTTTTATGTTTATAATATACTTATAGAGTTAGAGTTAGGCAAAATAACTGTTTTTTTTATAGAGTCGACAACTATTACTTAAAATAATGTAGTAAAAAACCCCTATTAACTAAATACGTAATTAAGAAAACGCGGGCGCCGCTTAAGATTTAAACATCAACCCAATAACCGAACGTTCATTTCATTTGTGATATTTCGCAACTTACCCTGTTTCGAGATTGTCCGCTTAAATCTACACGGCATGTTCCAAGGACCAACACCAACTTTGCCATAGAAATTTTGGGTTTAAGACGTCAAGGGGGTGAGTTGAATGTGGTCAGCCGTCGTCTTCGGATGGGGGGTTCACTCCCTGCTAATGAGTTAGCAGAGATGGCCTGCCATCGCCGTGGGTGTGGGCGGCCGCCGCAGGACCTTCGCTAAAGTGAGTACTACTTGCAGGAATGGTTTAGTTCGGTTCGCCATTTCGGTGGAGCTGGAAGCGTACAGTTGCGATTATTAGTTGGAAATTGGCAGACAGTAAAAAAATATTAATGCGATTTAATATCAAGATAATTCACAGTTTTATGTTATTTAGACAAAAGGTCTTATATTGATTTTGATTTATACGCTTTTAAAAAGACAATTTTATAAATTTCTTTATTAAATTAGATGACTAACTGTCAACTGACGATAACTTTTCCTTTGATTTTGAAAAAATATCCAAAAGTTTTCTTCTCGAATTTGAAATTGAATTTATTTATGAAAATTTTTCCATCACAATTTCTTAAAAAATCATGAAAGATCCGTCGAAAGTTACTATTAAAGTTTTGGGTGAAGTGGGTTATGATTTTTTTAAAATAAAGCTAAAAAAATGTCGACCTAAATGTTGCACTAATTTTTTATTCATTTTGGAGTTCTGTGACGCTCTTTTTACCTTGCTGAGGCTGTTTGCAACTTACTACTTACAAACAGTACTTTTCAGCTTTGTAACACTTTTTAAAACAGAATCTCCTTATCTTAGAGTGCAAGAAACAGCACTTTCTCTCTTGGCGATTTCCAAGACAGGCGAGGGTAGTCTTCAGTGAAGAAACGGAAGTATACAGGGGTCTGGGGGACGATTGTCGATTTTAGCAGGCTGGACAATTTCCCCTGCTGGTCTAATTAGTCTTATACAATAGTAATGACAACTCAGAGATTTTAGAATTAACATACAAAATCTTTATTTACGTGTAAGTAAAAAATGACAAAAATATGCGGTAGCTAGGTACAGAGGTAATCTAACAGAAAACGTGCTGGCAACAGCTGTCTTAGTACTCATAGTATGCCCAAATTTTTTCTCGAAGTGTTTTTTGTATCCTTGGTGTTTCTCAGATTGTTATGGTATCCAGAAAACTACTACTACTTTCTTGGTTTCATTTCAGGCTCTTCATCATTTTTTCTCCCATTTAAATTGACCTTTGTTACAACTGTCTATAGAATCATCTGAGCCTCCCTCCTGATGGGATAAAATCTATATCACTATTAGGCTCATCAGTTTCAGTTGCATCTGGATCTGATGAATTCTTTATATTAATATTATTTTCTTACTGGCCAATTTTGCATTGGGAGGTAAATTTGGAACTTGCATTCGGGCAATTTCATTTGCACAGTTTGCACCAACAGTTCTTGTTCTTGATACAATAGAATTCTAAATGTCCTGAGATCTCGACGAGTATCTTGTCAATATTTTTGTTATTTCTAAAATAGCTTGGATATTACAAATGTTAAGGCTTGTAACTGTATTCGGGGATTTTAAGTTTAAAAGTAATTATTTTCTGGTATCATAAAATGAAGTGTATTTCCCTTTCCAATAACTTCCTTGTGACATATTTTAAACTTTTTCTTAATTAAATTAAATAAAAATAAAACAATTAATGTTTGAGAAAAATGTTTTTTTTAATATGATCTTAATAGGGTTGCGCCTTTTCCTACGGTGAACTTTGCCTTCGCATGTCACAAAATTTAAACTGCTTTGCCTTGTGACGCATTGTAAGTTAAATTTCCATTATCATTGTTTATTTCAAGGATACAATAAACCGTGTGGCAACAGCATTACCACTAATACCGTACAGGATCCTCGTTTAAATAATTTTCCACGCTAATAATTCGGACCTAGACTACCTATTTATTCATTAAGAAAAGGATGGCTACGCTCCATAACAACCAAACAAGCGACTCAAGGCGAACGGCAACTGCTGGCAAAAGGGTCTTAGATGTTGAAACTGCTGGGCGAATATGCCCGGGCCCGACGTACTCTAAAACAAAGCCTGAAATTCACTCGGAATAGTTGTTTCAATGGAGGCCAAGAACTGGACGCTTCATCAGCGCAGCTATTCACAATTACCCCCTGGAATGTGTGTTATTTGCATTCCTTACAGCGCCTTATGCTATCACCACCAGCATTTCATCACACCGTTCCGTACTTCTTTGTGTTTCTGCCAACCCTCTCTATTGCGCGCTGCCTTCCCGAAATGGACTTACGATCTTCTCGGCGCCTCTTTGAATATCAAATATTTGAATCAGCAACTGCTCGACGAAAAGGTTACGATTATTCGATTATTGTAAAGTCTTATTTTGCTACAGACAAATAATTCTAAAAAGTCACGTAACTTCAGTGATTGATGGTAGACGTCGTTTTAATTTTGGATATCCAAGAAGTTTGGAATTTTGTTATAGTCACATTGAAATTGCAATAGGGCACAAGTTGTGTTTAAAAGTAAGTTCTCAGACAGGTACATTCAATTCAGAAATTCTATTATCGGGTGTTCCACAGGGATCAATATTGGGCCCTCTGTTATTCATGATGTATGCTTTCCATGAAGGGAATCATGCTAAGTATTGAAAAAAATAAAAACCGACGTCTTACCGGATTCTTGTTTTGACCTTACTGAATCCAAAAAAATGTTTCCTAAAAAATGTCTGTCGGTTTGTCGGACAGGATAACTTGAGTAACGTTTGATGTCTGTCTATCTGTCGTGATAACTGGAGAATATTTTGAAGTGGCTTGATGAAATCTAAAATTGTATGAAAATTACTAATAACCATGAGACTGGCGAGTGGAGGAAATGATTTAAATTCAGAAGTTTATAAAAATCAATAACAATACAAGTTTCAGTGAAAATATCTATCTGATATTTTTTTAATGAAATACGCCAATTTGGAAACATCCACTTTTTTGCTGTGTATCAATTTGTTAAATAATTCCAGAGAGGAGTTAAGTGTTTTTCAGCAATACTGCTTCATCTTCTACTGAACTATAAGCTTTGAGAAACAAATATCCTCTGGTGCTAATTGATATTTACAAATAATTAGCAGAAACTAAATATTTAGATAAACTTAAACCATGCGAGCCCGAAACGAGCAGCGTTAGTTAATGGAATAAAGTGGTTTATATTCTTACGTTCTAAAACTTCTGAATGCCCCTAAATGATTAAATAGGAACTTTGCGAATGAGCCCATGGCCATCATAAATAGAAAGAGACAATAGAGGGAAAGGAGAGGAGAGAATCTGGAGTTTGAATCGTTAATCAAAAGGCCGGAGTGAGGAATTTAACCGGAGGAGTTTCTGCAGGCTGATGTCCGCGCCACCGGACCGACATGGCTGCCAACCCTCCGGCCAACGGACCCGTAATTTATTATTCACAACTTCCGTAATGGAATTCTGTTATAACGGACTAATAATCACGCCAGAGAAATCTCTCACACAACGGCGAACAAACCAAAATCACTGCGGGGTAACGTTCTGTAACATATCACACAAACGTCTATTCCTAATTTATAACGCAGATAAAGGCTTCTAAATATTTCATCATTTTCTCATTTTACCTCAAATATTTTACCTCAGCGTAGTTAGTTATTTTTTGCAACCAGTTATCTCTGCTAAAAAGAAGCAAAAAATAAAAAAAATGCACCAGTTTTGTTTTTACTTCCTACTTTAAGGAGTTTTTAATCCTTTAATTTTTCCAGTAAACATATTGTTATGATTGGTGTTTTTGGGGAAACACAATTATTTTTTTTAATTTATTTTTGATTTATTATTACAAGGTAAGTTTTTTAAAATTTAAGATTTATTTATTTTGTTTTATATTTGCACGTTTAGATATTTAAGTTTTATATTCCCATATATTATTATGCATGCATGCGTTTAATTTTTAAATTTTAAATTAAATTTTCTAAAGTATGTGTATATAGTTTTCTGAATTATCGACTTTATAACATACGATCAGTCCACCACTGGGCTGGATTTTCCAATAGTTTAAACAATACGCGACAGTGCGTATGATTTTAAGATAGTTGAACATGAAACTTACTATAGGTTTGCTATAATTACTCTTTTACCTTTCAGGGCCTTAGGGGGTTCCCTTCTGCTATCGAAGAAATATCTTACCTCTTAATTTGCTGCTGTACACCTTTTGAATAAAGATTGTTTAAATTTTTGACTGGATTTATTTCTTATTTGATTATTAATGATCTTGAAATGCTAGAGATATCAGAATGAATATAATTTTGTCATTAGACAGCTAGATGTCTCTGCTTTTGCTGTAGTATAGATATCCAGCTGAGATGGATTTGTATGCTTTAGTTGTATCAATTAAACATAGATGGAACAACAAGTCGTATTTATTTCATAAACGAGACAATTCCTTAAACGTTCCTTCAACTATGTCCCTGTTCTAACTTAAACTAACTTAATCTACAACAAATATTGGACAGTGTCCTTGTGAATAGCGACAAATTTACTAAAGTTAAAGTTTCGAATTTTAGTTCAAAGTACTCCAGACACACTAAAGTTACCGTGTCGCGATATTTACTTTAAATTGGCAGACCTGTTTTTAAGTTTTGACACTTGTGGTTTGTGGTCCAGATATGGTAGCTGGCAGTTTTACACTTTAGTGCCCTATTTACTGGATCTGCATAAACTAAATAGGCCTTGGATGCCCAAACGGATTTCGACCAATCAGGTGGCTGCTTATTATTTAGGATAAATTTTACCTTTATTGCTGGTAAGTTGACGCTGTTTCTCTGGTACCTTATTGTATTTGGCCTTGAACCATTATTCAAATGTACTGGAAATATAAATCTCCGTTTTTAATTTCGTATTTCTTTATGTATTTCAGGAGCGATCTGGACGTGGGGTTGCTTCTTTTACGACCCAATAACAACTCATTTTTTGTTTCGTGTCTAAGGACATGCAGAAAATTTGCCAAACCATGGATTTTCAACTGTCATAAAGGTTGGTATTTTCGCCTTTTTCCACTTTATTATATATTTTTTCTATGAAATTATGGTATTTTTAGCTTCCTTATTTGAAGATGAATCCTTGGATACCCATGTGTCGATATTACGTGACATAAATTTTGGATCTGCCGTTGGCTCTTACGAGGGATTACATCATCGTGTCGAATATCACTTCACTCACTTCTTAGGAACTAATTTACATTGTGTCTGGTCATTTGACTAGATTGGAGGTTTTACAGGTTTGTTTTATGCTAATTTATTTAGAAATTTATTAAAATTTTATATAAATAAAGTCCATCTTTGTTTAACCGTAGTTGACAATCGCTCAACCTCTGTTTAAAACATGCATCTGTCAGCTGATAAGTCATTGATTATTTTAAAGAAACATTACACGATGTATTTATTTCATTTACGCCTTTAATTTGTTTATTTTTGGTTTGTTTCAGCGTAGCTGACCCTTTGTTTACCTCGTTGACCTCGCTTACCACAACAGGTGTCACACAGCTGATTTAACAAATGGTTTTAAGATATTATATCCTTTTTGAACTTGTATTTATTTCATACTATACGTAAGTTTCTCGTTCTAGTTTTATTAGGAGGAATTTTCATTTTACCCTGGTTTGAATTGAATTTATTTTTTTATTAATTTTATTAATTTATTAGTGGGGTTTTGGTTTAAAATACATGACAATATACTCCTTAATGAAGCTACAGCTAAATAAGGAACGTGAGAAGGAATCGATTTTTTACAGTTTTCGTAAACATTTCAACCTCCTCAAAGGATCAAAACTGAAAAAACCCTTGCACCTACCTCAGCATATGCAGTCGAGCTTAAAACCGAAAACCTTTAAAATCATAAATTTTATGAGTTACTGAGTCCAAGTGACATACTCTAAAAAAACGCTTGTCCGTTGGCCTGGCTGTCGGTCACACTAAAAGAATTTTATAATAATTATCCTGTCGTTTCGGTTTGGCTGGATTCCGGCAAAGTTTCGTGCGAATTTAAATGTTTATCTCATGCGCGAATTAAAATCATTGTAGGAGCTCCAGCGAAGGAAAATATTGGCGTGGAAGTGCAAACGTAAACTAAACTACACGTTAAGCAAACTTAAGGTCCAAAACTAATTCATGTAGAGTGCTTGTAGTGTGACTTGAAGGAACACTAAGTGTATTTAGGTAAGTTGGGAGCTTCAGCCGCTGAGCCAAACTTATTTCAAATTTAATGTTGCAGTTCCCTGCCAATAACTTTAATTGTAACACACACTTAAGAAAATTAATATAAATAATGTAGTTGCAGTTGTTTTGGGAGAACATTATATTTTAGATGTGTGCTTTAAAAAAAACTACTTCTCGTGCTTCGAAAAAAAGTATCCAAAATCAATTCTGATGTTGAATCAAAGAGACTTATGAAATAAATAAGAAACTAATAAATGAGAGACCTAGCAAATAAAAATATCCACGTTCTTATCATCTAATATAAATCGACCTACCTAGTACAGTTTGTGTTTCAAATTATCAACCTATATAATACTAGTGGAGTCAATTTGGAATTGGTAAACAAGAAAACCAAGCAAGTGTAGCAGCACAATTCGTTAGTTAAGACGCTTTAGTTAGGCAACAGAGCGAGGGTAAGGGCCATAGGTTTTGCAACCCTTTACGCCCTCGACGTTGTAATTTTAGCGAGGCCACTTCCAACCCCCCCCCCCCCTCCCAAACCCTTTTCTGACGGACCCTCACTGAATAATTACCAAAGAGGGCAGCCTGACCTCCAGAGACCAGCCAGGGATAATGTTATGCCGCTGTTACGCTCTGCGTCTTTAATTTGTGCCTCCATTTCCAACCTCCACATAATCCTGAACATTAAACATTAACAAATGTATTATTATGCGGCTAATTGAAAATCTCCTAGTTGTTAGATAATTTGCTATATTTTCAAGTTACTGCCGGGCTTAATGGCTGGTTAAATATTTTTTCAAGCACAATTAAGTATTTATTTTTTAATAAAATAGCAATATTAAAGCCCATTTTGTTTATTTATTTGTTCATAATGTCATCATAATTATTGGAGGTCTCTTTGTGCACAATCGATAAAAAATGTGACTTCTCTTTTAATGTAGGAAAGAAAAAGTCATTGGACGCCCGCCAAATAATCCTGATTTGACTCCACTCGACTTTCATGAGTTTTCTTAAAACACAAAATAAATTTTTATTAAATTAACAAATTCGAAAAAAAAATTATTATTATTATTATTTTCGATTTATTCCTGACGAGGGCGATTGTACTTATTGCGTATACAATCATGTGCAATCTCTATCGAATAATAAATAACTAAATAATAAATTTATTTCGTCGGCGAGTAACAATTTCCCTCCACTAATATTTGAGGCCTACCATTCTCCATATAGGAAATGAAAATGCGTGAATGTACATTTCCTGTGGGTGTGGTTGCAAAGTTGCAAATTTAATTTAACTAAATTTAAGGAAATGACAGCCCCACACGGATACAGCAGTAACATTTTCCAAGGCATTTTCCTCTCCTATGTAAACTTTTCGGCCAGCTCTCTCGGGTATCAATTATCCATAATAATGACTTGGAATGCTCAAATAAATGCATAGGATTATCCGAACTCGGGGCCACGAGTTAAAAGGTAGCTAATTGGGGTCAGACGATCGCATTATGAATGAAAATTTGATGCACAGTCGATAGGAATGTTCAAAAATTAAATCTTCTGACAAAATCGTTCGAGAATTAATGGAATAATAGAGCGCAACAAACATAATAATATAAAGAGACTTATGGAATAAATTGAAAGATTTCGTAGTAAATATGGTACAAAATAATATGGCCTTGTGATTAAAGATATATCCAAAATGAGTTCTGGTATTAAATACAAAGAGACTTATAATATAAATTACAAGAAACTTGCGAAGTAAATAAGAAACTTGTTCCGTGTTGACATTTTCAAAGGCGAACAAATCTTTCCTAAATGTTGATGTGTTCCAACAAAGAAATTCAAGGAGACTTACGGAATAAATCAACAGAGACTTATTAAATAAATAAGAGACTTATGACTGAAAATATCGACGAAGAACTTATAAATAGAAACGTGGTCGCAGTAATACAATAGAACAAATGAGTGCAATTAACCGACTCCTTCGAAATAATAATAATAATAATAATAATTTATTTCCATAAAGACTTTTACAAGCATTTGGATAATGTCAGAAATATTGTAAAATAAATAAATTAAATGATTTAAATAGGTAATCTTGTGTAAAACAAGACAAAAGAGCATAATACGATATATTATAGAAGAGACTTATAGACCAAATCAAATGATACTTATGAAATAAATAAGATACTTATGGTTACAAAATAATATGACCTTGTGATTAAAAATATATCCAAAATGAGTTCTGGTATTAAATACAAAGAGACTTATAGAATAAATCACAAGAAACTTATGAAATAAATAAGAGTCTTGTTCCGTGTTGATATTTTCAAAGGAGATCAAACCTTTCTTAAATGTTGATGTGTTCCAAAGAAATCCAAGGAGACTAATGGGATAAATCAACAGAGACTTATTAAAAAAATAAGAGACTTATGACTGAAAATATCGATGAAGAACTTATAAATAGAAACGTGGTCGCAGTAATACAAAAGAACAAATTAATGCAATTAACCGACCCCTTCGAAATAATAATAATAATAATTTATTTCCATAAGGACTTTTACAAGTATTTGGATGTCAGAAATATTATAAAATAAATAAAATAAATATTTTAGATAGGTCATCTTGTGTAAAACAAAACAAAAGAGCATAACAAATGATATAGGTATTATAGAAGAGACTTATAGACCAAATCAAATGATACTTATGAAATAAATAAGATACTTATGGTTACAAAATAATATGGCCTTGTGATTAAAAATATATCCAAAATGAGTTCTGGTATTAAATACAAAGAGACTTATAGAATAAATCACAAAAAACTTATGAAATAAATAAGAGACTTGTTCCGTGTTGATATTTTCAAAGGCGAACAAACCTTTCTTAAATGTTGATGTGTTCCAAAGAAATCCAAGGACACCTATGGGATAAATCAACAGAGACTTATTAAATAAATAAGAGACTTATGACTGAAAATATCGATGAAGAACTTATAAATAGAAATGTGGTCGCAGTAATACAATAGAACAAATTAATGCAATTAACCGACCCCTTCGAAATAATAATAATAATAATTTATTTCCATAAGGACTTTTACAAGTATTTGGATGTCAGAAATATTATAAAATAAATAAAATAAATGTTTTAGATAGGTCATCTTGTGTAAAACAAAACAAAAGAGCATAACAAATGATATAGGTATTATAGAAGAGACTTATAGACCAAATCAAATGATACTTATGAAATAAATAAGATACTTATGGTTACAAAATAATATGGCCTTGTGATTAAAAATATATCCAAAATGAGTTCTGGTATTAAATACAAAGAGACTTATAGAATAAATCACAAGAAACTTATGAAATAAATAAGAGACTTGTTTCGTGTTGATATTTTCAAAAGCGATCAAACCTTTCTTAAATGTTGATGTGTTCCAAAGAAATCCAAGGAGACTTATGGGATAAATCAACAGAGACTTATTAAATAAATAAGAGACTTATGACTGAAAATATCGACGAAGAACTTATAAATAGAAACGTGGTCGCAGTAATACAATAGAACACATTAATGCAATTAACCGACTCTTTCGAAATAATAATAATAATAATTTATTTCCATAAAGACTTTTACAAGTATTTGGATAATATCAGAAATATTATAAAATAAATAAAATAAATGTTTTAGATAGGTCATCTTGTGTAAAACAAAACAAAAGAGCATAACAAATGATATATTATAGAAGAGACTTATAGACCAAATCAAATGATACTTATGAAATAAATAAGATACTTATGGTTACAAAATAATATGACCTTGTGATTAAAAATATATCCAAAATGAGTTCTGGTATTAAATACAAAGAGACTTATAGAATAAATCACAAGCAACTTATGAAATAAATAAGAGTCTTGTTCCGTGTTGATATTTTCAAAGGCGAACAAACCTTTCTTAAATGTTGATGTGTTCCAAAGAAATCCAAGGTCACCTATGGGATAAATCAACAGAGACTTATTAAATAAATAAGAGACTTATGATTGAAAATATCGATGAAGAACTTATAAATAGAAACGTGGTCGCAGTAATACAATAGAACACATTAATGCAATTAACCGACCCCTTCGAAATAATAATAATAATAATTTATTTCCATAAAGACTTTTACAAGCATTTGGATAATGTCAGAAATATTGTAAAATAAATAAAATAAATGATTTAGATAGGTCATCTTGTGTAAAACAAAACAATAGAGCATAACAAATGATATATTATAGAAGAGACTTGTAGACCAAATCAAATGATACTTATGAAATAAATAAGATACTTATGGTTACAAAATAATATGGCCTTGTGATTAAAAATATATCCAAAATGAGTTCCGGTATTAAATACAAAGAGACTTATAGAATAAATCACAAGAAACTTATGAAATAAATAAGAGACTTGTTCCGTGTTGATATTTTCAAAAGCGATCAAACCTTTCTTAAATGTTGATGTGTTCCAAAGAAATCCAAGGAGATCTATGGGATAAATCAACAGAGACTTATTAAATAAATAAGAGACTTATGACTGAAAATATCGATGAAGAACTTATAAATAGAAACGTGGTCGCAGTAATACAATAGAACAAATTAATGCAATTAACCGACCCCTTCGAAATAATAATAATAATAATTTATTTCCATAAGGACTTTTACAAGTATTTGGATGTCAGAAATATTATAAAATAAATAAAATAAATGTTTTAGTTAGGTCATCTTGTGTAAAACAAAACAAAAGAGCATAACAAATGATATATTATAGAAGAGACTTATAGACCAAATCAAATGATACTTATGAAATAAATAAGATACTTATCGTTACAAAATAATGTGGCCTTGTGATTAAAAATATATCCAAAATGAGTTCTGGTATTAAATACAAAGAGACTTATAGAATAAATCACAAGAAACTTATGAAATAAATAAGAGACTTGTTCCGTGTTGATATTTTCAAAAGCGATCAAACCTTTCTTAAATGTTGATGTGTTCCAAATAAATCCAAGGAGACCTATTGGATAAATCAACAGAGACTTATTAAATAAATAAGAGACTTATGACTGAAAATATCGATGAAGAACTTATAAATAGAAACGTGGTCGCAGTAATACAATAGAACACATTAATGCAATTAACCGACTCTTTCGAAATAATAATAATAATAATTTATTTTCATAAAGACTTTTACAAGTATTTCGATAATGTCAGAAATTGAATCCAAAGAGACTTATGAAATAAATTAGGCGAACATAAATAAGAAACTTATGATTAAGAGCATGAGAGAGGAGACTTATGAAAGAGACTTATGATTCATAATGATAACAAGAGATTTATAAATAAAATGGAGTTACTGTTAAAGCTATAATTCTGTATTTGGCTAAACTCCAGAAATGATGGTGACTCGAGCAGATGCGCCCATCGAATAGCTGGATTTGAACCCGAATGGCTTAGATGGAAGGCAGCACATTACCTAGCCGTCAATGCCCGATATTATACTCTATTTATTCGAATTTCACTCATATTACTAATATTTCTAATTAATAGCCCGAATATCTGCACAGTCACAACCAACCATCGGCATCGTTATTTTCGCGACAAAAAACCTCCTAAATTAAACCGCATTCCATTAATCATCCTGCGATAATAATTAATTTCGCAACGATAGCTGAATCTCTGTTAACACATTAATAACAACTTTAGCGGCACATAAGATATTAAATTAGCAGACATTTTAATACATAATCACTTCGTTAACAATTCGTATCAAATGTATCTAAAGGGTTATATCGCGCTATCGTCCCCCTCTTCACGCCAATGGCGATTCGACGAAGACCCATGCTATGTTATCTGACACCTCCTCGACACCCCCAACTTTAAGGGATGTTCGCCACCATAGATAGATTAACCCTTGCTTTACGTTTGCCATGTGCCCATGGGCGCAGGATGACGAACTTTGTAGGTCGAAGAAATCAGGTTTATGTTTCAAATTTATTTGATTGCGGATTACAGAGGAAAAATTGCTGCACAACGAATTTAATATCTTGAAAATACATTAAGGAACGTAATCAAAATCAGTTATCATGTTTAATTCAAAGAGACTTATCTAATAAATCGGAAGAGGCTTAAAATAAATAAGAAACTTATGATCAAAAATATAAGCAAAAATTATGAATAAAAATGTAGACTTTTAACTAAAATTACTAAGATTTCTATTTTTTTACATCCAAATAAAAACGAAATCGACAAACTATGTAGCTCAGTCCGCTTAGTCTATTTCATTCAAACTATCAATTTTTGCTTGCCTCTTCAAAAAACTAAATCACATTTACTGAAAACTGTATTAAAAATCCATTCCTACTTTAGAGGATTCAATAAATTGAAAGAAACTTATGAAATAAATATGAAACTTATTATTCAAAATAATAAATTATTGATATTTGCTTGTTTCTTAAATAAGTTACCATCCAAAATCAGTTCTCTCATATCGAATTCAAAGAGACTTATCTAATAAATCGAACGAGACTTATGAAATAAAAAATAAATTTATGATTCAAAATATAAGTGAAAATAAGAATAAACGTAGGCTTGGGATTAAAATTACTACTTAAGACTATAATTTTACGATTTTATTTTTCAAATATTAAAAAAAATTGAAGTCGACGAATTCCGACGCTGTAGCGCATTCATACTATCAATTTTTGCTTGCCTCTTCAAAAAACTAAATCACATTTACTGAAAAATGTATTCAAAATCCATTCCTACTTTAGAGGATTCAATAAATTGAAAGAAACTTATGAAATAAATAAGAAACTTATGATTAAAAATAATAAATTATCGATATTTGCTTGTTTCTTAAAAAAATTACCATCCAAAATCAGTTCTCTCATATCGAATTCAAAGAGACTTATCTAATAAATCGAAAGAGACTTATGAAATAAATAATAAATTTATGATTAAAAATATAGGTAAGTGAAAATAAGAATAAACGTAGACTTGGGATTAAAATTACTACTTAAGACTATAATTTTACGATTTTATTTTTCAAATATTAAAAAAAATTGAAGTCGACGAATTCCGACGCTGTAGCGCATTCATACTATCAATTTTTGCTTGCCTCTTCAAAAAACTAAATCACATTCACTGAAAAATGTATTAAAAATCTATTCCTACTTTAGAGGATTCAATAAATTGAAAGAAACTTATGAAATAAATAAGAAACTTGTGATTAAAAATAATAAATTATCGATATTTGCTTGTTTCTTAAAAAAATTACCATCCAAAATCAGTTCTCTCATATCAAATTCAAAGAGACTTATCTAATAAATCGAAAGATACTTATGAAATAAATAATAAAATAATTCAAAGTAATGAAAAGTTCATATTTGCTTGTTTCTTTAAAAAATTCTTTTTTATTGAAGAACGTATCCAAAATCAATTTTCATATCGAATTCCAAGAGACTTATCTAATAAATCGAAAGAGACTTATGAAATAAATAAAAAACTTATGATTAAAAATAATATATAATCGATATTTACATGATTCTTAAAAAAAATCTCTTTCATTGAAGAAAGTAACCAAAATCACCTTTCGTATCGAATTCGAAGATACTTATCTAATAAATCGAACGAGGCTTATGAAATAAATAAAAGAGAGGAATGGGGTAAATATATTTTTAAAATGTCCAAACGGCGCATTGATTCGAAACCTCCTGTTTGCACAAGGAACTATTTCATCCATACGGCTATGAATACATTTTTAATGAATGCGGCGCTTCTACATTTCCTGCAATCACTGGCAAACCAAAATGATTAAGATAGTTTGCGGAACATGTGAAGTCGGTAAATGAGAACAAAATAGAATCGAAGGCGATGGGGAAGAGCAAGTTAGAATCAAGTTAGCTGTGAACGCCTGCGGTACCAGATGCAAGTAGTCGGTTTGAATCTCTCGATTGCCAATATGCATGTATTATTGCAATTTGTACAATAATTTCCAAAGGCAATCTAACGTGCCGAACTTCAGCAGGACTCAGTAACTCATAATGTAATTTTCCTCCATTCTGCATATATCATACAGCGTCTTTATTTAATTAGGGATAGTTCGTTTCCACAAAACACCTATTGTCGGTATGGTAAAACTAACCAAGATTTACGTATAAAATATTTAAAGCATAATATGGATAGGGAAATGTGTGATTTCCTTCCAGAGGTAAAATAATTACCCAAGAAATAAAATTCCACTTCACTCTAGAATTATAAACATAACGTGTTATGCGATCATTTTGAGTGAAGCATATTACTAGAAAATAAATAAAAATAAACGTTCAAAAATTATTATAAGATTACACATCGTCGTCAATAGCAGCGGGAAGTAAAATTCGTATTATATCAAGGTGTCAATAGCAGCGAGATAATAATATTCATTATTTACCAGGAAAGGAATAACATACTTTAGACTCTATAAAACAGGACGAAAATACTATTTTATGCGCAGGTAGAATTTTTTTATCTGCGCAGAAAGTAGCAGTTTCTTTCAAAATTTTAGGGTAAGTAATAAATTTCATGTATAGAGTGACATGTGATTTCTCCCTTAGGTTATTTCTGCTCTCGTAGTCGCGGCAGGAAATAGACCACTTACCTCTCTAGTTAAATAACTATTTCCTATTCCCATCACATAAACTAGGATTTTATTTCCACGTTTTAGGTATAACCCTGGAATCAAGTGTGATTCTCTCTCTTGTTTGTTCACTGCCCAAAAAGCAGCAAAGCTGTGTGAAGAAATCGTGCACTTCCTTTCCTAGTTATAAAAATAGCTATTTCCTAATTTCCACATAGAAGAGAGTAGCTTCTTTCCATATATTAGAGTCGGAAGTTAAGCTATTTTAATTGAAACGATTGTAAATGTTCCACATTGAATAACTATTCCTCTCATTGCGCTTAGAGCAGTAAACTTCATCCTCTGGAAGAAATTGTACAGTTCCCTTCTTGGTCAGTTAGTTATTTGCTACTTCCCGCGAGGATAATAATATTTTCACTACCCGTTAGCATCGTAAGTGTGCTATTTCGGTTGTTGAAAGAGTATAAGAAATTATATGTATTAACTCTGAAGTCAAGTGCGATTTATTTCCTTAACTGAGTTTTGTACAGTATACTTCACCCACAAGAAATAACCATGCACTTTCCTACTTAACTATTTCCTGCTAGCTATTTCCTACGCCTCTCATAGAGATTTTCTTCCCACATTTTAGGATCGGAGGTTAGTATTTCGAATGAATCAGTGATTTTAGTTAAGACAGTCGTATTAGAAATCATGTGTATTAACTCTGGAGTAAAGTGTGATTTACTCCTTTGAATGATTTATTTTCTTAACAGCGTTTTGCGCAGTAAACCTCACCCATGAGAGAAAACCAGACGCTTCCCCCTTAACTATTTCCTACTAGCTATTTCCTATTTCCCTCAGATAGGACGCCATTTTCTTCCATATTTTGGGTCGGAGGTTAGCATTTCGATTGAAACATTGATAGAAAAAATCTAAAGTATAAGTCTAGATTGAACTGTGATTTTTTCTCTTGGGTAATTTTTTCTTTTATTGCACTTGAAATAAGTAAACTTCACCTAGATGGAAAAAATTTTGCACTTTCCTCTTTAGTTATACGACTAGCTATTTCCTACTTCCCGCATGAGGAATAATAATTTTTTCCCACACTTTTGGGTAATAAATATGCTATTTTAGTTAAGACATCGTATAAGAAATCATATGTATTAACTCTGGAGTAAAGTGTGATTTACTTCTGTGGATGATTTATTTCCCTAACTGCGTTTTGTACAGCAAACTTCACCCACGAGAAATAACTATGCATTTTCCTTCTTAACTATTTCCTACTAGCTATTTCCTACGTCTCCCATAGAGGACGGCATTTTCTTCCCACATTTTAGGGTAGGAGGTAAGCATTTCGATTGAAATAATGACAGAAAAAATCAAAACGTGTAAGATTAAAATGAAGTGTGATTTTCTCCCTTGGATAATTGTTTTCCCATGGAAAAAAATTTGCACTTCCCTCCTTAGTTATACAAATAGCTATTTCCTACTTCTCGTATGAAGATTAATACTTTTTTCTCATACTTTAGGGTAATAAATATATCATTTTAGTTAAGATAGTCGTTTTAGAAATCATACATATGTATTAACTCTGGATTAAAGTATGATTTACTCATTTGAAGGATTTATTTCCTTAACTGAGTTTTGTGCAGTAAACTTCATCCGCGAGAGATAACCAGACGCTTCCCCCTTAACTATTTCCTACTTCCCTCAGAGAGGACGACATTTTCTTCCACATTTTAGGATCGGAGGTTAGCATTCCGTTTGACACAATGATAGGAAAAATCAAATGTATAAGTCTAGAGTAAAGTGTGATTTTTCACTTGGATAACTATTTCCCTTACTGCACTTAAGATCGTGAACTTCACTCACAGGGAGGGAAAAATTGTGCATTTCAGTTCTTAGTTATACAAATAGCTATTTTGATTGAAGTGCAATTTTCTCCCTTGGATAACTATTTCCCTTACTGTGCTTCAGGTCGTCATCACTCACAGGAAGTAATTGTTCATTTCCCTCCTTAGTTATACAAATAGCTATTTTCTTCGATTTATTCCTTTAGATGATTTATTTTCCTAACTGTATTTTGTGCAGTAAACTTCATCCACGAGAAATAACCATGCACTTTAATCCTTAGCTATATCCTACTAGCTATTTCCTACTACTTATCTCACAAAGTACGGCACTCTCTTCCCACACTTTGGGATCGGAGGTTAGCATTTAGATTGAAACAATTATAGAAAAAATTAAACGTATAAGTTTAGAGTGAGGTGCGACTTTCTCATTTGGATAACTATTTCCCATACTGCGCTTGAGGTAGTGATTTCACTATCATTAATAGCTATTTCCTGCTTCCCTCATGGAGAATAATATTTTTTCCCACAGTTTAGAGTAGTATATCGTATTACCATTATGTATTAACTCTGGAGTAAAGTGTGATCTGTTGGGAAAAAGTCGGGTGATCTTGCTGGCCAAGAAGGGACTTAGGTATCTTACGCTTCTAAGTATTACATGTTGCAACATTCATAGCCAACCGCAATTAATTTTTTTATGTCTCTATATAAATTTTAAGTAATTGCTGTTTCTCTGACTAATTTATAAGGACGAATTTGATCGTATATCCTCCCACTCCTTGACTCAGAGTATATCGACTCGATCGGCTATTGTTCCTCCAAAAAGTGAACCAAATTATTTTATTTTATTTAATTAAGAAGTTGTATAACATATAATAGGGCATTTCGTAAAGAAATATCCGAATGACGTCAATATTAGTACGCGGTATAACTCACGTTTTTGCACAACAGTAGGGCTTTGTATATACTCACGTGGACTAACATAGTACGTTGAGGAATTATTTAATTAATTTCTCCACGAATAATTACAAGAACTGAAAGCTTTTAAAAACAAACTAATTAACAAAATAAATGAAATAATGGGGTTTCTGTAATGATTTGCTAGATCGTGTAATTGCCTAAATATTGAAGTATTTCTTCCATGGATAGGGAGAGTTAGATTACTATTTCATGTTTATTACACTCATAATGACGCGTTTCACAAGTTTCATATTATAAAAATAAAAAAATTTCTAAGTGCGTAATTTTTACACTGCTATAAATCTGTGTTTCGAGGTACACGTCGAAACTACCGCTAAAGTTGATTGGAAGAGAAGACACACAAAAACTCAGGAAACTCAAACTGCAGCTCGGTCTCAATCTGCGAGTAACTCATTTGAAGTTGCCATAAGCTGCACATTTAATTTTAAAACTTCCGCGTTGTATTTAATGTTTTCCGAACAAAGATCAATTAAACTTCTCCGTTCCATTAATAGGAAAGCCGTAGTTTGGCGAGTTGGAATACATTTAACATTATAAACTTGGCATTTCAAAGCGCCATGTATGAGTTCATAAAGTTTCGGTGGACCACTCATCAAAGTCCCGCTCTGTACACGACCAACTTGGAAACAAAAGGCTGCGAGGACTTTGCTAACGAAATTTCCAAATTTCTGGTTTCTCGTCTTCCCTTCTCCGTCCTTTATTAATGTACCAGCAACTGCTGGGCAGATATGCCGGTGGAACACCGCCCACAAACTTACTACTCCCAATTACTGCATGTCGATATTACAACTAAGTATTTGAGGTGAATTTGATGTGCGTCTTTTTAAAAAATTCAATTTTGTTACAAAAATTGTTCGAAAATAATTGCTGCACAAAATGCAGTTAGGGAAATAAATCATCCAAAGGAATAAATCACACTAGAGTTAATACATAGGATTTCTTATACGGCTGTCCTTACCGAAATAGCATATTTACTAACTACCCTGAACAAATTATTATCCATCATGCGGAAGTGGAAAATAGCTATTTGTATAACTAAGGAGGGAAATGCACAATTACTTCCTGTGAGTGATGACGATCTGAAGCACAATAAGGGAAATAGTTATCCAAGGGAGAAAATCACACTTCAATCGAAAATAGCTATTTGTATAACTAAGGACTGAAATGCACAATTTTTCCCTCCCTGTGAGTGAAGTTCACGATCTTAAGTGCAGTAAGGGAAATAGTTATCCAAGTGAAAAATCACACTTTACTCTAGACTTATACATTTGATTTTTTCTATCATTGTGTCAAACGGAATGCTAACCTCCGACCCTAAAATGTGGAAGAAAATGGCGTCCTCTCTGAGGGAAGTAGGAAATAGTTAAGCGGGAAGCGTCTGGTTATCTCTCGTGGGTGAAGTTTACTGCACAAAACTCAGTTAAGGAAATAAATCCTTCAAAGGAGTAAATCGTACTTTAATCCTGAGTTAATACATATGTATGATTGCTAAAACGACTATCTTAACTAAAATGATATATTTATTACCCTAAAATATGAGAAAAAAATATTAATCTTCATACGGGAAGTAGGAAATAGTTATTTGTTTAACTAAGGAAGGAACTGCACAATTTTCTTCTATGGGAAAACATTATCCAAGGGAGAAAATCACACTTCACTTTAATCTTACACGTTTTGATTTTTTCTGTCATTGTTTCAATCGAAATGCTTACCTCCTACCCTAAAATGTGGGAAGAAAATGTCGTCCTCTATGAGAGACGTAGGAAATAGATAGTAGGAAATAGTTAAGAAGGAAAATGCGTGGTTATTTCTCGTGAGTGAAGGCTGTACAAAACGCAGTTAGGGAAATAAATCATCCACAGAAGTAAATCACATTTTACTCCAGAGTTAATACAAATGATTTCTTATACGACTGTCTTAACTAAAATAGCATATTTATTACCCAAAAGTGTGGGAAAAAATTATTATTCCTCATGAGGGAAGTAGGAAATAGCTAGTCGTAAAACTAAAGAGGAAAGTGCAAATTTTTTTCCATCTAGGTGAAGTTTACTTATCTCAAGTGCAATAGAAGAAATAATTACCCACGAGAAAAAATCACAGTTCACTCTAGAGTTATACTTTAGATATTTTCTATTAATGTTTCAATCGAAATGCTAACCTTCGACCCAAAATGTGGAAGAAAATGGCGTCCTCTCTGAGGGAAATAGGAAATAGCTAGTAGGAAATAGTTAAGGCGGAAGCGTCTGGTTTTCTCTCGTGAGTGAGGTTTACTGCACAAAACGCAGTTAAGGAAATAAATCATTCAAAGGAGTAAATCACACTTTACTCCAGAGTTAATACACATGATTTCTAATACGACTGTCTTAACTAAAATCACTGATTCAATCGAACTACTAACCTCCGACCCTAAAATGTGGGAAGAAAATCTCTCTGTATGAGAGATGTAGGAAATAGCTAGTAGGAACTAGTTAAGTAGGAAGTGCATGGTTATTTCTTGTGGGTGAAGTATACTGTACAAAACGCAGTTAGGGAAATAAATCGCACTTGACTTCAGAGTTAATACATATAATTTCGTATACTCTTTCAACAACCGAAATAGCACACTTACGATGCTAACGGGTAGTAAAAAATATTATTATCCTCGCGGGAAGTAGCAAATAACTAACTGACCAAGAAGGGAACTGCACAATTTCTTCCTGAGGATGAAGTTTACTGCTCTAAGCGCAATGAGAGGAATAGTTATTCAATGTAGAACATTTACAATCGTTTCAATTAAAATAGCTTAACTTCCGACTCTAATATATGGAAAGAACCTGCTCTCTTCTATGTGGAAATTAGGAAATAGCTATTTTTATAACTAGGAAAGGAAGTGCACGATTTCTTCACATAGCTTTACTGCTTTATGCGCAGTGAAGAAAATAATTATCCAAGACAGAGAATCACACTTGATTCCAGGGTTATACCTAAAGCGTGGAAATAAAATCCTAGTTTATGTGATGGGAATAGGAAATAGTTACTTAACTAGAGAGGTAAGTGGTCTATTTGCTGCCGCGACTGCGAGAACAGAAATAACCTAAGGGAGAAATCACATTTCACTCTATACATGAAATTTATTACTTATCCTAAAATTTTGAAAGAAACTTACTTTCTGCGCAGATAAAAAAATTGTTCGAAAATAATTGCAAATATTTTTATGATATGCGCAAAACTCCGGGTGACGCAAAGTTCCAATGCGCAGTATTTTGAGCCAAGCCGCAGACATAAATAATGCTAAAAATTTCGGTTTTGACGTCACATATCCACCGAGTTGATCTACTGCGATTTCTCCTACTTTGCTATTTTAATTCTTACTTTCAGCATATACTGAATTCTTTTTTTAGCAGTTGTAAAATAACTGAATTATGAGTTGTTGTCATTGTCATTGTCCTGTTCATGGTGGTAAGGTTCAGCCTCAGTGAATGTCCCTCAAACGTGAAACATTTCATTGTCCTGTTCATGGTGGTTATGTTTGGCCCCAGTGTGTAATCTAAATCATTGTTTTCAGTTAAAGAAGAAATAACTTCCCTGGTGGCAGTAATTATCCTCATTTAATAATCAGGAAACTCAAATACAGGAAAAGAATATCTGTGGCTTATTGAACGCGCTCCGATATCTTTGTGTCCTGCTGGACAGTCTCACTTGCTTGTCACAAAATTTGATTATACATGATGTTTTTGGGGTCACAGACTACGAATCTCTAAAAACAAAATGGCGTCGAATGTCTAATTTTTTATTTTCTTTATTTTGTTATATTTATTAGTTAGTTTTGGGGTCACTGATTATGAATTTGGCATTAAAACTAAAATAAAATAAAAAAATGGCGGATCCAAAATGGCGGAAAAGGGTAAATTTTTTTTATTGGTATTATAGTATACTTATTATAAGTACGTAAAATGATGACGACAGGTAACAAAATTGCGGAAAAGCTAAAACAATTTCGAAGAGAGTTAAAGAAAACAGCAGCAGGAGAAATGTAAAATAGTTCTTTTTAACATTTAAAAAACGTCTGATCTAGAACTTTGGATGTCAACCCAAGATTGACCGTATAAACACATAAATTCATTGTCGTTTTGGCCCATTTAAATCATACTTTTGAGATCTACAAACATCATCAGTACTGGAGGATAACATTATTCCTTGCGTTTATGACTGGCGCCTCCGGCATATTTTTAAATAATGCGTAAAATGGCAAACAAATCGATATTAAATTAGGTATGTCAGTTCGAGATAAAGATAATAAGTTTGAGTAAAGACTTTTCATCTTAATTTTGAGAGAAAAATAAAAATAATGTTCTTAGTTTACTTGCTAATACAGAATAATTCAAATTGGTTCAGATACCAATAATTATAATAATTTATAGATCCCAGTTTTGCATTGCCCCTCCATGAGCCTTAGCGTCCTGATAGGCAATTTATTTTTGCTACACATATTTCTAGTGATTCTAAATATACAGGGTAGTTCGATATATTTTGACACCTACCTACAGCCTTTATTTTTAGAGACACGAAAAAAGCGTAAAAATAAAAACTATAGATTTTAGTATGAATTATCTATTGATAATGAAAAGTTAAACAGAATTACATCAGAAATAGATAAAAAGACACAACTTACACAAAGTGCTGGCCTGCAACCTAATTACCACAAAAATAATACTCTCAAACTTTCTCTTTAATTTTATTTATAACAGTGTTGCACAAATTTTGAGGCAACCCCTGTATGTGTACCAAAGTTACATCGGTTCTTCTGCACAATTTTCCTTTGTAGGGAACGTTAACAAATTCATATTACTTACCACTAGTACACCCTACGTACAATTATAACGCAACCGTGTTATTCCAGTCGCGAACCATCTGCAGGCAACTCCTCCAGCGGAGCCCCCGTCGCTGCACTACCCCTTCGTAGATGGCACTGTACTATACGTACCGTCAATGTAAAGATTAGGGGTTGTTGTCCAAAACTAGTTACCCTCACGTTTTTTATATGGCTACTTATACCCTGCGTCGTTTGAACCCCAAGCCTTATAAAAAGCAGACCAGTTTCAGGTAGAATTTGCGTACGTTATACGAGCGGAATGAATGGTGTTTGTGTGTGGATTTTTCTATTTTGTATGCATGGGGAAAAATTTATAACCAGTTATTTTAGATGTCCGGCGCAGATTGCTTAATAAGTAAATTGATTCGTTTCATAGGTACATTTGTTATTTATTTTTTAAATATAACTTATATATCCTTGTCTGATACTCCGATGAGAATTTTCAGTCGCACTAAAAAAATGTTTTCTTCATTTTGTACCTTTTCATTAAAAAGTAAAATAACGGTTATTAATGGTTAATATTAAAACAGTATCTCCTGAATTGTATGGAACGCCATCTGAATATGTATTCAATATTTAATACAATGAATAAGAGATATTTGAAATTCGTTTAAATATCTGGTAAATGTTTTTATTTGAATGAAAAATAACTAATTAAAATTTGCGCAATTAGAAATATTTAGAAGATACTTAAAACTTCTAGTAGAAATTTTTAATTGAATTAAACGTATCTGGAAAATGTTTTTGATTGATTTAAAACTTATCTAGCAGATAATTTTATACTATATTTTATACTTCTAAATAAATGTCTGCTAGATATTTTTAAATCAAATTATTTAGTGGATATTTTTAATTAAATTAAAAATATTTAGTAGATATTTCTAATTGTACTAAACATATTTAGGATAGTAGTATCTCATAATTTTAGAAAAAAGAGGATTGGTAATTTTAATTCTATTAAATATATTTGGCAAATATTTTTACACTATTATTTATACCTTTTAAAAAATACCAACTATGTAATGAAATAAAAATTCAAATATTTTTAATTGAACTAAAAATATTTGATAGATATTGTTGATTGTATTAAAATTTTTCTGGTAGATGTTTTTAAATTCTATACTTAACCAACTACTGTACTACTATATTATAAAATAAAATATCTACTAAGTATTTTTAAATGAAACAAAAATTTCAAATAGAAATGTTTAATTGTATTAAAAATATTTGGCTAATTGTAATTAACGTTTTTGGCGGATATTTAAAACTAATATTAATACTTACTTTTTAGAAAATATACACCAGATATTTTTAATACCTACCAGATAATTTTAAATAAAACAAAATTTGTAGTAGACATTTTTAATTGAACATAAAATTTTTATACAGTTTTAATTAAACTAAAATCATATACACTAGTAGAAATGTTTAATTGATCTAAATATATTTAGAAGATATTTCTAATTGTATTAGCACGTTCAATTAGATATTTATTTTTAAATAAAAATATTTAATAGTATTAAAAATATTTGGTAGATATTCCTAATTGTTGTAAATACATATATTTAGTAGATTTGTGGACTATAATTTAAACTGTTTAAAAATATTTGGCAGATATCTCTAATTGTAATAAACATATTTAGTAGATATTTGAAACTAACTAATATTAATACCTACATTTTGGAAAATATACACCAGATATTTTTAATTCTAATATCTACCAGACAACTTTAAATGAAATAAAATTTGTAGTAGACATTTTTAATTGCACTAAAAATATCTAGGTAGTTTTAATTAAACTAAAATCATATACACTAGTAGAAATGTTTAATCGATTTAAAAATATTTAATAGATATTTCTAATTGCATTAAACATGTTTAATTAGATATTTATTTTTAAATAAAAATATTTAATTGCATTAAAAATAATTCGTAGATATTTCTAATTGTATTAAATACCTACATTTAGTAGATATTTTTAGACCACAATTTAAACTTTTTAAAATATTTTGTAGATAGCTCTAATTGTAATAAACATATTTGGTAGATATTTGACACAAATATTAAATCTTATTTTTTTGAAAATATATTTTTAATTTTAATTTAATTTTTAATGAAATAAAATTTGTTGCAGACATTTTTAATTGAACTAAAAATTTTAATATGGTTTTAATTAAAATAAAATCATATACACTAATAGAAATGTTTAATTATTCTAAAAATATTTAGAAGATATTTCTAATTGTATTAAATTTGTTCAATTAGATATTTATTTTTAAATAGAAATATTTAATTGCATTTAAAATATTTCGTAGATATTCCTAATTGTATTAAATACATTTAGTAGATATTTTTCGACTATAATTTAAACTTTTTCAAAATATTTGGTAGATAGCTCTAATTGTAATAAACATATTTGGTAGATATTTGAAACTATTACTAGTACTTATTATTTACAAAATATACACCAGAAATTTTTAATTTTAGTATCTACCAGATAACTTTAAATTAAATAAAATTTGTAGTTGCCATTTTTAATTAAACTAAAAATATCTAGATAGTCATAAATTAATTAAAATCATATGCACTAGTAGAAATGTTTAATTAATCTAAAAATATTTAGTAGATACTTCTAATTGTATTAAACGCTTTCAATTATACCGGGTGACCACGAAATGACGCTCGCCCTTATATCTTCTTTGTTTTACAAGATATAAATTTCAAATTTGGGCATGTCAAATAACGGTTAAATATGCATTATTTCAACTGTTTTATCACTTTCCGTCGCTTCCGGTTTCACCAGAAATGATACTAACTTTCGTTTTTTAAATGGAACACCCTGTATATTTTTACATTTTTGGATTTAGGAGGTCATTTTGGATACAGTTATGGCATATCGAGATAAAAATATTATTGTCAGATATTTTTATGAGCAAATTTAATTGTTCATCTAGGCGGCCGTGATCTCAAAAAAATGTTTTGTTTTGCTTTAATAATTAATAAAAAAATACGATTTTGATATCAAGCTGTCAAACTATTCTTTTGTTTCTTTCGTTACATTTCAAAGGCACCTATTTGATTGAAATTCAGTGTTAAATATTAAGAGAGAGTTAATTTGCATTTACAACTTGTTAAATGTAATTTTTATGTATTATAATATGAACAAATAATGAAGTGTTTGGTACCAAATTATCGGTAATGAAATGCTTTATTTAAATAACGTAGTGAGCCACCATGGTGCCATTTAAAAAAAATTAGTTATTTTGAAAAAACGATTTCCGAAATGTTTAAGATCTTATAACACAAATGTCATACGACATAATATCATAATTGTATTTTTTGATTAATTATTGAAGCAAAACAAAAAATTTTTTTGGGGTCACGGCCGCCTAGATCAAAAATTAAATTTGTTCATAAAAATGTCTGTCAATAATATTTTTATCTCATTATGTCTTACCTATATTCAAAATGACCTCCTGAATCCAAAAATGTAAAAATATACAGGGTGATCCATTTAAAAATCGAAAGTTAGTGTCATTTCCGGTGAAACCGGAAGCGACAGAAAGTAATAAAATTGTTGAAATAATGCATATTTCACCGTTATTTGACGTGCCCAAATTTGAAATTTATATCCTGTAAAACAAAGAAGATATAAGGGCGAGCGTCATTTCGTGGTCACCCGGTATATTTATTTTTAAATAGGAATTTTTAATTGTATCAAAAATATTTGGTACCTAGATATTTTTAAAATATAATGTAAACTTTTTAAAAGTATTTGGTAGATAAACATTTGGTGGATATTTGAAACCAATGTTTTTAGAAAAGATTTACCAGATATTTGTAATACTAATATCTACCAGATAACTTAAATAAAATGAAATTTGTAGTAGACATTTTTAATTGAACTAAAAATATCTAGATAGTTTTAATTAAATTAAAATCATATACACTAGTAGAAATGTTTAATTAATCTAAAAAAATTTAGTAGATATTTCTAATTGTATTAAACATGTTCAATTAGATATTTATTTTTAAACAGAAATATTTAATTGCATTAAAAATATTTGGTAGATATTTTTAGACCATAATTTAAACTTTTTTTTTTTGCAGATATCTCTAGTTGTAATAAACATATTTGGTAGATATTTGAAACTAATATTACTTAATACTTACTTCCTAGAAAATATAAACTTGATATTTTTAATTTTAATATCTACCAGGTAACTTTAAATGTAATAAAATTTGTAGTAGGCATTTTTAATTGAACTAAAAATATCTAGATAGTTTTAATTAAACTAAAATTATATAGGTACCTATACTAATAGAAATGTTTAATTGATCCAAAAATATTTTGTAGATATTTCTGATTGATTAAATATGTTCAATTAGATATTTATTTTTAATTAGATTGAAAATATCTAGTCAAAATTTTTAAAATGATTTGAAGTATTTACTAGGTAAAAATTTTTGAATGAAATAAAAATTTCTAGTATATATTTCTATTGCAATTAAAAATATCTAGTTGATATTTTTAAACTACAATACTTTGTTTTAAACATCAGTTACATATTTTTAATTAATTTCGGAAATTTGTGATGGTGCCTTCTATGATGCAAAGTTTAATTAAATATTTTCACATTATTAATGAGGTAGTTCAGTTTCAAAACGATTCTAGTGGAAAATTTAATATTTATACCATAACAGAGAAATTGCTATACAAGGTTAAGTATCACCTAGCTTATATACAATTAAATGATGTAAACAATTTTTAGTAGTTATTTTTTATTAAAATAAAAATATTCAGTAAATCATTTGATTGAATTAAAAATATTTACGTACACTGATTATAAATTTTGCAATTTTTCATTAATTAGAATGTTCCACAAAAACTTGCCAAATCTATAATTCGGTAATAAATCGATGTATAAATTTTAATTATATTTTTTCTAAAAATACGGTGAATAAATTTTACATAGAACCTAATTTCTCCCACTATTACTCGTAACTTATCCATTATACAACTTAGTCCTTGGCGTAAAGTAATAAAATTGAGGTTCGTGTGCTCCTTGATGAAGGAGTATAGGGAATGATACCATCCGTTTGAGAAAAATATGTAGATTATGAATCGCGATGGTTGCCATCTCATAGCCGCGACCGATTTTTTTTTTAGGGGGTCTTGTACAATATAAATAGAAAAATTCGATTTGATTCGATTATTTACTGATTTTTATTTTTTTTTTATGTGTGTACACATAATAATAGTATATTAAAGTATAAGTGGATTTTAAGATTTAAAACACGCGCGATTTTTCGAGCACGACGGCGGCGCAGCGAAATATAGCAAGTATTTAAAATACCAGTTATCCACGAATACTTTACGCTATTTTTTTATTGGTACACTTTGAAATCATAAATAATTACTAAAAAAATGTAAATAAGAACTAATAATGTAAAATACCTTTAGTTGTCATCGAAATGAGAAAAACAAAAATTAATTTGCAATCTGTGTATAAGATTGATTGTTGTCATCACAGTTAAAGTTTTTAAAACATTTGTCAGTAATATTTTATTTGACGTTACAAGGTACTTCTGTCAGATCAATAATAAAAAAGTTGACATTTACACTTCACGTTTCTCGGATTATTGAAGTTGCCATGGTAACTTTAAAACACCCGCGTTTTTTGTAGTTGAATTTTGCTAGAAAAAGCACACAATATTTGTATTTATACAAAAGTAAAAAAACTCTTCTAAAATTAAATTAAACAAAATAAACAAATTTTGAATAAAAACAATTAATACATAACACATCTAAAATCTTATGGGGAAAAATAATACAAAACAAACTAGAACAAATTTTCAAATTTCCACCACCAACCTCAACACATTTTTTTGCATGTAACTGTAAATTATTTATACCATCTATCATAAGTTACTTCAGTGGACTCCTCTTCTATGCGTTTCTTTTAATTCTTCTCTGGTTGCAACTTCGGTAGCATACACTTTTTGTTTTAAATAGGAGTTAGATCTGGGAACCTTGCAGGCCAGCACGATGGTACATCTCCTCACAACCTAAGAGAGAGAGGGTGCAGCATTTAAATGATCATTAGGGTAATGACCTATTAGGGTAATAGGCGAATTAGTCGTAATGGCCCAATTTCCTGGCCTGCAAGGTCCCCAGATTTGACTTCAGTAGACTATTTTTTATAGGGCTATTTAAAGGTAAAAAGTGTATATATGCTACCTATAACCGAAGTTGCAACCAGAGAAGAATTAAGAATGCATAGAAGAGGATGCATTGAACTGAAGAATAATTCACGTATGATCAGAGATGCTATAAAAAAAATTTATGTGCAAGAAAATGTATTGAGGTTGGTGGTGAACGTTTGAAAATTTGTTGTAGTTTGTTTTGTATTATTTTTGTCCATTGGATTTTAGATGTGTTATTGTAATTTGTATTAATTGTATTTATTTAAAACTTGTTATGTGTTTAATTTAATTTTAGATGCGTTATTTTACTCTTGTATAATTACTAATATTGTGTATTTATTCTAACAAAATTCATTTGTGGTTTTTAATCTTTTTTGTTTGTAAATATAAAAAATACTACATAAATTTAACAAAAAGATCCGACCCTAATATTTAATGAATTATAGTATTTTAAGTTAAATTCTAACAATAGGCAGTAAAATAAAATATTTTCACACACTATTAAAGTCGCCCATATACAGGGTGTCCCGAAATAACGTGAAACCCCTTAAGGGTAGATTCCTCATCAAAAAATAAGTATAGTCTTTTATATACAGTAAGGTCGAAAACGGCCTCCTTAAGCCACTAGACCTCCTCAAAGGGGGGCAGCAAAAAGTGATTTTTTGGCAGATTTGATTCATGACATTATGGTAACAGTGACACATGCCTACTTATTCTTTTTGTATCAAACTCCGTTTTCAATTTAACAGAAACGGCTATTATGCAAGGGGTCAGAAAATATTTTTTTATTTGAAATTGATGAGATTCACGATAAATTTTCAAGAGTTGAAAGTAGTAGAATACATGTGGCTTTCTGAAAAAAATTTAATTTGAAAAAAAATTCATCTGTTTAAAAGTTCTGACTAAAAATTCAATAGGGGTTGTTTATTTAACTTAATTAAAAAGTAAGTAGAAAAATAAAAATGCATTGAAAAGAAGACCTTCCATAAGTACAAAGTCGTACCCAAATTTCATTCCGCCAACTTTAGTCACTTTCGAGAAAAAAAAATAAAATCACTTTTTGGTGCCCCCCTTTGAGGAGGTCTAGCGGCTCAAGGAGGCCGTTTTCGACCTTACTGTACATAAAAGACTTTACTTATTTTACTTATTTTTGTACGAGAAATCTACCTTTAAGAGGACATTATTTCGGGACACCCTGTATATTGCTTATGTTTTTGTTGCAGGAGGACACGTAAATATTTCTAAAATGAACTTATCGTGAAACGTACCTGTTAATTCTTGAACCATTAAATATGTGCCAAAAAAACTAAATACGTGGTTTATGTACACTATTAGTGTACTTTAAAAGTTACCATTGAAAACTGCCAAAATCCATATAAAGGGTGATGTTTTTAGGTAACTTCCCCTACTAAAAATATTTGCCCTCGGCACTGTTAACTTTTTCTTTTGTTCACTGAATGATATAAACATCCATTAGTGAAACACATCTGCCAGATTTGGTTCAATTCCGTGAAGCCATTAAAAAAATATGGCCGATTGAAATTTTTCCAAAAAATAGAAAACATGCTATATATCAGAAACGAGGGGCATTAGGGGATGAAATAAGGGTCATTCTGAAACCGCCTTGGACTTCTCTACTTCCCACTAGCGTATGACCAGTCACTCAGGAAACACCCTGTATTTATAGCACAATGAAATCTTTTTATTATTATCATATTACCATATTCTGAATTACATCCCAACATGAAACGTCTGATAAAATTGCAGAAAATCAGTATTACATCTTAACTCAGAATATCATTATATGACTGATGGTCGAAACGGTAGCGTATCTGCCTCTCACCCAAAAGTCCCGGGTTCGATTCCCGGTCGTGGCAATGGGAAATACTGTGAGAGGGATTTTTCCATTATACACGGATATTGGATGTGTGTCCCTTGTCTTTAAATTGTAGCCCCTTCCCGCACAAGGCTCCTAGAGCCTTCTGGGATAAAGGGGGTCGTAATTACATGTGGTGTATTTATTTATTTATTTATTTATCATTGGCTGTGTATGGCCATTAACTAGAGTTAGTAGTAATGCATCACAACAAAAATATGACAGATGAAAGTGTTAATTATTTTTTTAAATTTTTTTAACACAAAACCCCCTAAAAAAAAATCCGGTCGCGCCTATGAGGTAGTAACCATCATGATTCGTAATCTATAAATTTTTCTGAAAACAACGGTACCACCCACTATACTCCTTCATCAAAGAACACACGAGATTACTTTACGCCAAGCACTAACTTAGTCGTTCGTCCATTTTGATATTTTTCAGGTAAACCAAACAATAGCTCGACAGGGGTGTGTGAGGGTGAATGTCCAGTGGTCCAAGAGGGTGAGCCAATCACCACCCGTCCCTGCCACTTGAAAACAACTTTACTCACCCTCTATATTAATCACAGGCATACCCCAACCGCTTACTCACATACATTCGAATGTAAAAGAACACACACTGCTCATTAAATGCACAAAAAGTCTACGGCTGCAGAATTAATGCTGGAGTACCAATAATTTGAGGTTATAAGAAATAATTAGCAGATGAAATGTAACAGTACAATTTTTTGTCAACCGACTAATATTAAGTTTCATTTGAAAACATCTGGAAGATGTTTTTTTTAGAAAATGTAAACAATAGTTTAAAAATATCTGCAAATTATGTTTAATACAATTAGAAATATCTACTAAATATTTTTAATTAATTAAAAATTTTATAATTTTTTATTTCATTTAAAAATATCTCGTAGGTATTTTTTAAAAGTATAGTAGTGAAGTATATTTTAAAAATACTTACCACAATACAATTACCAATATCTGCTAGATAAATAATAATTTAAAAATATCTACCAATTATATTTAATACAATTAGAAATATCTACCAAATATTTTTAATTAATTAAAAATTTTATGTTTTTTTTTTATTTCATTTAAAAATATCTCGTAGATATTTTTTAAAAAGTATAGTAGTAAAGTATATACTGTAAAAATGTCTACTACAATACAATTAACAATAACAAATATTTTTAAATTAATAAAAAATATTTGTTGTTAATTTAAAAACTCTAGAAGGTATTTTTTAGAAAGTATTAATAATAATTTAAAAATATCTACCAAATATGTTTATAAAAAAATATCTATTATATATATTTCATACAATTAAAAATATCTATTAAATATTTTTAAACCAATTAAATATTCCTACTAGAAACTGTTAAAAATATTGTGTGCATTTGACTTAACAACCCAAAATCTGCAAAGAACGATAATCCATAAGTTTCTCAAGTACTGCGTATAATTGAAAGAACTGAACTACAGTTATTTTGGGTCTCCCTGTCCGAACAAACAAACCGTGCCTATAAACAAATGTCCCGCTCCGTTCCCGCTAATAATTTATGAGAAACCTATTAATATAAGTCTGGCCTAAGTAGTTAGTATATTAGGTGATTTACCGGATTCCGGAATCCGGCAGAGGGCAGTTAGTTTAGAGCCGTTGTGACCCCCGCCCAGACCACAATAAGCGCGATTACAGTTCTATGTCACATTTAATCTGCCTGTTCAAACAGAACTGTTTAATTAAGGGATATGTTCAGGCCCGTAACTTAAACACAAGTGTCCGCGCGCCCGCACTCGGGGCTTACGCGATTTACGCAAATAACTCAGGCGAGCTATCTCCACTCGTGCAACACTGTGGACTATGAAATTTAAACGCCGATGGAGAGTTTGGCCGTGTTTGCGGGTCGGGAATGTTAATAAAAGAATCTGAGGTAGCTAATGAGGACAAGTAGTGCAGGGATACGTGTTGCGCAGGGTTGGAGCATAGCAATTAGTCCGATCGCGATAAAATCGTTTGGATTTTTCTACCATCGACTGGAGTGATTTTTTGGCATACTTACTGAGAGAGCTAAGGTGGAAAAGTATATTGAAGCTGCTAATTTTATGATGATAAAGAATATACAAGATCATGTAGTTTGCAAGTAGTTGATTTTTTCGAAGAATTCTTGGATATAGAGAAGCACCAGACGTCATGCTTCTCTCTATATCCATGAATTTTTTGGAAATTTAAAGAAATATTATACAATATGACGTTAACTTTTACGAAAGCTTTCAATGCTCAGATAGATTCCCAAAAATGCATTGATTTAGAGAGAGGTAGAGAGAGGGTCTTGTTGTCAAGTTATTGGGAATTTAAAGAAAGATTATTATACAAAATAACAGCAACTTTTACAAAAACTTTCAAAATGCCAAAGAAAATCATGGATATAGAGAGCGTGCCTCTCTATATCCGTCTTATGAGACTTCTCGTTTCTCTCGATATCTATAAATGTTTTGGAAAGGAAATTATACAATATAGAGAGGTAGAGACATCATGTTTCTCTCTATATCCATGAACTTTTTGGAAATTTAAGGAACAAGGATTACAAAACTCCATCAATTTTTGTGAAACTTTCAATGCTCAGATAAACTCCAAGAGAATGGATAATGAGTAGCTTGCCTCTCTATATCCATCTTGTGAGACATCTCGTTTCCCTCTATATCTAGGAATTTTTTGGAATTTAGAGAAAATTATACAAAATAACTTCAATTCCTACAAAAACTTTCAATGCGTAGATAGATTTCCAGAAATTCATGGATATAGAGAGGTGGAAACATCTTGTTGTCAATTTGTCCTGAATTTAAAATACTATCATGCAATATAAAAGCGAATTTTACAAAAATGTTCAATGTTCAGATAGATTCCAAGAGAATTCATAGATATTGGATAGCTTGCCTCTCTATATCCGTCTTATGAGACGTCTCGTCTCCCTCTACATCTATGAATAAAATTCCTTGGGAATTTATAGGAAATTATACAAAATAAAGCCGATTTTTACAAAAACTTTCAATGCGCAAATAAATTCTCAAAAATTCATGGATATAGAGAGTCTTGTTATCAATTTGTTGGGAATTTAAAGAACTGTTATACAAAATAACGGCGATTTTACAAAAATGTTCAATGCTCAGATATATTCCAAAAGATTGGATATTGAGATGTGTGCCTCTCTATATCCGTCATGTGATATGTTTCGTTTCGCTCTATATTTCTTATTTGGAAATTCAAGGAAAATGATAATGTCGACTTGTACGAGCACTTTCAGTGCAGGATAATTTTCAAAAATTCACGAACATAGCGACATCATGTTTCTCTCTCTATCCATCTATTTTTCGGGAATTAAAGGAAAGTTATATAAAATAACCTTGATTCTTACAAGAACTTTTTATGTGCAGATAAATTTCCAAAACATTCATGGATATAAAAGAACACGAAATGTCTCGTTTCTCTTTTCGCAATAATGCATTTCTTCTCTCTATATATCCATTAATTTAATTTAAAGAAAAACTACAGAAAATAACATCGATTTTTACAAAAACTTTCATTGCTCGGATAAATTCCTAGCAAAACATTGATATAGAGATGCGTGCCTCTCTATATTCGTCCTGTGAGACGTCCCGTTTCTCTCTATATCTATGAATTTTTTGAAAATTTAAAGAAAATTATACAAAATAACGTCGAATTTTACTAACTTTCAATGCGCCGGAGAATTCCCAAAAATTCATTAATATAGAGAGGCGGAGATATCTTGTTTCTCTCTATACCCATTAATTTTTCGGGAATTTAAAGAAAAATCGTACAAAATCACATTGATTCTTTCAAGACCTTTTGATGCGCAGATAAATTTCAAGACATTCATGGATGTAAAGGAATACGAAACTTCTCGTTTCTTTTTTACATTTATAAATTTTTTTCTCTCTAAATACATTAATTTTTTGAGAATTTAAAGAAAAATTAGAGAAAATAACAACGATTTTTACAAAAACTCTTATTGCTCAGATGAATTCCTAAAAAATCATGGGTATAGAGATTCGTGCCTCTCTATATTCGTCCTGTGAGACGTCTCGTTTCTCTCTATATCTTTGAATTTTTTAGAAATTTAAAGTAAATTATACAAAATAACGTCGAATTTTAATAATTTAAAATGTGCAGGATAATTCCCAAAAATTCATGAATATAGAGAGGCAGATATATCTTGTTTCTCTCTATATCCATTAATTTTTCGGGAATTTAAAGAAAAATCACACAAGATAACGTCGATACTTGCAAGAACCTGCACATAAAGCAGATAAATTTTCCAAACATTCATAGATATAAAGAAACAAGAAACACAAAATGTCTCATTTCTCTCTTTGCATTCATGAATTTTTTTTCTCTCTATATCCATTTACTTTTTGGGGATTTAAAGAAAAATTACAGGAAATAACATCGATTTGTTCAAAACCTTTCATTGCTCAATATCCTAAAAATATCATGGATATAGAGATGCGTGCCTCTCTATATTCGTCCTGTGAGACGTCTCGTTTCTCTTTGTATCTATGAATTTTTTGGAAATTTAAAATATATTATACAGAATAACGTCGAATTTTACTAACTTTCAAGGCGCAGGAGAATTCCCAAAAATTCATGAATATAGAGAGGCAGAGACATCTTGTTACTCTCTATATCCATTAATTTTTCGGGAATTTAGAGAAAAATCATAGAAAATTACGTCGATTTCTATGAAAACTTTTAATGCGCCGAATGCGCGGATAAATTTCTAAAAAATTCGTGGATATAAAAAGGCACACAATGTCTTGTTACTCTCTATATCTATAATTTTTTGGGGCATTGATAGGAAAATTATACAAATTAACATCGACTCTTACAAATACTCTAAAGACATAAATAAATTTCTAAAAAATTCATAAATTTAGAGAGGCACGAAACGTCTCACTTCTCTCCATATGAATACATTTTTTGGAAATTTAGAGAAAAATTATATAAAATAACGTCGATTTTTATGAAACTTTCTATACCTACGTAGATAAATTCACAAAAAATTCATGAATATAGAGAGACGTGAGATGTTGTGTTTCTCTCTATATCCATGAACTTTTCAAGAATTTAGAGAAAAATTATACATTATGTCGATTTTTACTAAAGCTCTCCATTGAGAGTATCTGTGCATTCACAGATACTCAAAAAATTCATGGATATAGAGAGGTACTGGACATCTGGTTTCTCTCTATATCAATAATTTTTTTGTGACTTAAAGAAAAATTATACAAAGTAACTTCAATGCTTACGAAAACTTTCAATTAGCAGATACTTTTTCAAAAAATTTATGGATATAGAGAGGCACGAGTCGTTCTCGCTCCTTTCTATATCCAATTTTCTGGTACTTTTCTCAAGAATCTTTTTTCTATTCATTAAAGGCACAGTGAAAACACCATCTAGTATGAAATTGTCCATGAAAAATACGTAAAAGAGGAAGGACTTAAATATGCAGATTTTTTAAACAGTAACAAAAAATCTATAAATTTATTAATTTCATCAACTAATTCAGTATATCGTATCACTTATATTAAAAGCCTCAGGGATTTATTGTCATACCCACTCACCCTTGATATACACGTCGATTTTCTCCAATATAGTAAATCTGTTGCAGTGGAGAAATAAACATTTAATTTTTTTTTACTTAAAAATAATCGAGGTTTCTTGTATTTTCCTATTAAGAAATCTCGTTTAAACGTTTTAATTGATCAAAAAAAATTAGTGTGCAATAAATCTTAACAATCTTCAACTTCAGTCTCTCGTAAATATTCCTCACTAGTACATAATTCAAAAAAAAAAACATACATATACATTTTCCCATTTTCCTACTCTAAGACTCTAGGTAGGTACGCGAAATAAAACATACATTATGCATTCCCCGAATGCCCTAAACAGGGGTCCAACAGCATCAACTTTCCTAGATGACCACGTTCCGTACTTTACTATGTGTCAAAAATTTAAAAGAATCCCAAGGGAGGCATTGAAAATTTGAAAGTGTCCGAGGGAAATGTCCCATGGTGCTCGTGACGCTACGCTGTTAAGACGCACTAGCGTCTCGACGCCCCTAACTTTCGCTACATACCGCTGCCACTATTCCGCGATATTTTTCCTATTAGTCTAAATGCCTCTGCATGCAACATATTTAGCTTTGGCTTGGAAGGATACTGTAATAAATTAGTTCGAATATCTCGCATATTGTGACTCGCGTTGTACATTTTATTTTTTTTCCTTTTCGTTTGCATTGCATTAGAAGCCATTAAAGCGTAAGGTAGTTCATAGATTAAATATTTTTCCGTCAAATTTCAGTTATAAAACGATCGATATAGTGTACCACTTTAAGGTAATTATGACCCAACCCTCGTATAGTTGTGCCGGCTGGATTCCTAGGACGTACGTCTAGCCTAAGTCCACCCGAGCGCTGTCATGATATAAATAAGGATTAGACCGGTAATTTCGACCCTATCGGGCCGTACATCCCTTTAAACTTATTTATTTTAAAATATTGGCAGCGGCTAAAAGCACGACGTGACCGTTCCGGGATCCAATGCCCAACGATACGGTCCACTTATTTTAATTTTATGCCGATTTTATATCAAGGGGTGAGGCTGGATATCGTAGGCGATGGCGATCCTTTAAAATATATCACTTTTGATGTTTTATGTTTACCGAGTTTAATTGTGTAAAGTACGTTTTAGAGGATTGGATGGCCTCGTAAATCTCTTTTTTTTACAAGATTAATGGCCGTAATGGTATGGGTAGATTGAAAATAGGCAGGATCTTGGGGATGGAGCGGATGGAAAACTTAAATTGGTTTAAATTATGAATCATAATCAAAGGATCCATAAGACAAATAATAGCTAAAATGCATTAAATGAGATTATTTTCAGAGTTCAGTTTTTAATTTCCCATTTTGTTTTGTTTTGTTCTCTTGTTCTCTTGTTGTTCTCTTGTTCTCTTGTTGTTCTCTTGTTGTTCTCTTGTTCTCTTGTTCTCTTGTTGTTCTCTTGTTCTCTTGTTGTTCTCTTGTTCTCTTGTTGTTCTCTTGTTGTTCTCTTGTTCTCTTGTTGTTCTCTTGTTGTTCTCTTGTTCTCTTGTTGTTCTCTTGTTCTCTTGTTGTTCTCTTGTTCTCTTGTTGTTCTCTTGTTCTCCTGTTGTTCTCTTGTTCTCTTGTTCTCTTGTTGTTCTCTTGTTCTCTTGTTCTCTTGTTGTTCTCTTGTTGTTCTCTTGTTGTTCTCTTGTTGTTCTCTTGTTCTCTTGTTGTTCTCTTGTTCTCTTGTTCTCTTGTTGTTCTCTTGTTCTCTTGTTGTTCTCTTGTTCTCTTGTTGTTCTCTTGTTCTCTTGTTGTTCTCTTGTTCTCTTGTTCTCTTGTTCTCTTGTTCTCTTGTTCTCTTGTTCTCTTGTTCTCTTGTTCACTTGTTCTCTTGTTCTCTTGTTCTCTTGTTCTCTTGTTCTCTTGTTCTCTTGTTCACTTGTTCTCTTGTTCTCTTGTTCTCTTGTTCTCTTGTTCTCTTGTTCTCTCATATAAACAATACTCGTATCGGGTCGATTTCAGATAATCCTATAAAAAATCCAGTGGAATCAGATCCGGAGATCTAGGAGGCCATTCAATTCAAAATCTCTTCTATTCATCTCTTTCGGCAAATCTCATTCAGTGCTGTCTTGTTAAAACCATAACTAGTCAAAATATGTAGAAGAAACTTTTAGCTTTTCAGAATTTTGGTTATGAAGTTCCTCTGCCCAGTGCAAATTTTCTCTCGATTAGTATGTTGTACAATACAATTACTTCACAAAATTGCATTTTGTATTGTAGGTTAATTACTTCTAGATTTATATTTTGACAGTAACTGAATCAGCAAATTTTTTCAAGTTTATTGAAATCTTTAAATACTGCATGGAACAAAGGCTTGCTTGACCTGCATCCTTTTTCTATATCCAAACACACCTTTTTAAAAATCTTAATATTTTCTATGTCAGATAATTTTCGTATTATTTCGTATTATTTCAAATCTTGCAACCACTGAAATTCATTTTTCTTACATGAATATTAAGAGTCACAAAATTTACAATTGTCAAAATGACCCTAAAGTATTGTTATTGCCAAAATGTATTGCAAATAATTTTTCGCCATTACCTCTCCACGTTCATATTTGGCTAATATTTGAACGAGTTCCAAAAGGGTTCATTTATTATCCATTGTCAACGTTTGTCAGTTCGATTTAAAGGGAGGTTTATTTTTACTATTTCTTGTAGGTTTTAAAAAAGTTTCATCAATCTAAAGCTCGCCAAAGAATAAAAATATACCAGTCACTCGTAGTTTTTGCGTATCCGCTCGCCCGTCTGACTCAGCACATGCTACCCCGCTTCTTTCGATTTTTTTACGCTACATAACTTGCCCTTACCGGGCCGCATCAATTCTGCCTATCCGCTGCCCTTTTCCCTTTCGCAGAGCCATATCACGTCATGGCACACTCATATGCAGACATGTTTTAAAATTCATAAAGCCAACCGAGCTGAAACTGTAAAATTATCCTTTCGTGCTTCGTGCAAAGGAGGATCACGAGACCGTTCATTTGCGGATTCGATAAGAACCGGGCAAATATTGGTATAGGTTCTCTGTCGTTGCGAATTTTTGAATGCATTTAATCGCGAATTAGTTGCGATTGCTCGGGAATTACTGCCGTGGCCTATTTGGTTTGATCTCTTTCGTCAACTGTTCGTGAAAATATAAATAATAGTCCAAAGGTTTCCTCATGTTATAAAATCCTCAGTTGAATAATTAAGTGAAGCATACAAATAAAATAAATGCTGTGCTAAAACTTAGAACAGTATTACAAATTAGCAAAATAAAAAGTAGTTTGGGTTACAATGTAGACTACACTAATTTCGAACAATGGAAAATATTACAAAATAGGACAAGAAGGAATTACGTAGAGCAGATAAAATGAGAGTTTCTCTTTGATGTTTAATAAAAACATCAGCGTGCCGCCCCATTCGTAACGGGGGAGGTACGTAGAGTATGTTATAAAATATTGAATTAAATTTTCAGAATTCATAGCGACCAAAGCAAAAAATATTGAAATTGAAAAGTATTTAACTTACCACAAAATTCAGATCCATGACATGCTCTTTCATTCTCATTGGAAATCATCAGGATGATAGTACGAATTAACGATTTACTTATATAAAGAAAAAAATTGCGTAAATTGTTTTGTAAAAGACTCTTAATTTTTTAACATTAGAAAAAACCATAAAAATGTTACAATAACCAATATTAGAATTAAGAAAAATTTTCATCAAACTAAAGACATTGAACTGCTCAGAAAATTATATTTCAAATAAATTTAATACTTCTTCCGGAGTCCGGACACCAGATGCCTTTGGCACGTATAGAAAAAACAGCAAAATATGAAGACAACGAAATCCTAAACAACAGTATATCAAAATTGAAAATAGTTGATATTTTGATAAAACAACGGGCATTTAACAAAACTTACGAATTCAACTTTTGTTCGCCTAAAAATTCTTACGACTAATGATTTTAATACCAAGAACAGAAAATGTTCATCGATCAATAACAGTGACTAATTTCGATTTATAATTCTTTTTAGTCTAGCTTTAAACCGAATCCGGCCACTAAAAACTTTAGTTTCGCATAATTTTTTGACTATAAGGGCCAGTTGGCAGCTGTCAAAATGAAATTTCGACAACAAAATCGTGATCAGCGTCCTCAAAAACGTTAGTATTGATGGTTTACACATAAAGAGAACTTCCTTTGAAAACGTCGAAATTTTCAAACTGTCAGTTTGACAGTTAACAATTGTCAAACTGATATTCCGACAACAAAATCGTGATCAGCGACCTCCTAAACGTAGGTATTGACTTAATAAGAACTATTTTGAAAACGTTGAAATTTTAAAACTGCCAGTTTGACAGTTGGCAGCTGTCAAAATGAAATTCTGACAATAAAATCGTGATCAGCAACCTCCTAAACGTTGGAATTGATGGATTACACATAACAAGAACTATTTTGAAATTGTTGGAATTTTCATACTGTCAGTTTGACAGTTGGCAGCTGTCAAAATGAAATTCCATCAACAGAATCGTGAATAGCGACGTCCTAAACGTGGGTATTGATGGTTTACGCTTTATAAGAACTATTTGGACATTGCTGAAATTTTAAAACTGTCAGTTTGACAGTTGGCAGCTCAAAATTAAATTTCGACAATAGAATCGTGATCAGCAACCTCCTAAACGTGGGTATTGATGGATTACAAATAATAAGAACTATTTTGAAAATATTGGAATTTTCAATATGTCAGTTTGACAGTTGGCAGCTGTCAAAATGAAATTCCGACAACAAAATCGTAATCAACGACCTCCTAAACGTGGGTATTGATGATTTACACTTAATAAGAAGTATATTGGAAATGTTGAAATTTTAAAACTGTCAGCTTGACAGTTGGCAGCTGTCAAAATGAAATTTCGACAACAGAATCGTGATCAGCGACCTCAGAAACGTTGGGATTGATGGTTCATATATAAAAAGAACTTCTTTTGAAAACGTTGGAATTTTCAAAATGTCAGTTTGACAGTTGGCAGCTATCAAAATGAAATTCCGACATAAGAATCGTGATCAGCGACCTCTAAAGCGTAGGTATTGATGATTTACACATAAAAAGAACTTCCTTTGAAAATGTCGAAATTGTCAAACTGTCAGTTTGACAATTGTCAACTGTTAAAATGACATTCCGATAACAAAATCGCGATCTGAGACCTCCTAAACGTGGGTATTGATGGTCTACACTTAATAAGAACTATTTTGAAAATGTTGAAATTTTAAAACTGGCAATTTGACAGTTGGCAGCTGTCAAAATTAAATTCCGACAACAAAATCGTTATCAGCGACCTCCTAAACGTGGGTATTGATGGTCTACACTTAATAAGAACTATTTTGAAAATGTTGAAATTTTAAAACTGTCAATTTGACAGTTGACAGCTGTCAAAATAAAATTACGACAATAAAATCGTGATCAGTAACTTCCTAAACGTGGGTATTGATGAATTACATATAATAAGAACTATTTTGAAAATATTGGAATTTTCAATATGTCAGTTTGACAGTTGGCAGCTGTCAAAATGAAATTCCGACAACAAAATCGTAATCAACGACCTCCTAAACGTGGGTATTGATGATTTACACTTAATAAGAAGTATATTGAAAATGTTGAAATTTTAAAACCGTCAGCTTGACAGTTGGCAGCTGTCAAAATGAAATTTCGACAACGAAATCGTGATCAGCGACCTCAGAAACGTTGGGATTGATGGTTTATATATAAAAAGAACTTCTTTTGAAAACGTTGGAATTTTCAAAATGTCAGTTTGACAGTTGGCAGCTATCAAAATGAAATTCCGACATAAAAATCGTGATCAGCGACCTCAAAAACGTAGGTATTGATAGTTTACACATAAAAATAACTTTCTTTTAAAATGTCGAAATTTTCAAACTGTCAGTTTTAGAGTTGTCAACTGTCAAAATGACATTCCGACAACAAAATCGTGATAAACGACCTCCTAAACGTGGATATTGATGGTATACACTTAATAAGAACTATTTTGAAATTGTTGAAATTTTAAAACTGTCAATTTGACAGTTGGCAGCTGTCAAAATGAAATTCCGACAATAAAATCGTGATCAGGAACTTCCGAAACGTGGGTATTGATGAAGTACATATAATAAGAACTATTTTGAAAATATTGCAATTTTCAAAATGTCAGTTTGACAGTTGGCAACTGTCAAAATGAAATTTCGACAACAAAATCGTGATTAGCGACGTCCTAAACGTGGATATTGATGGTTTACACTTAATAAGAACTATTTTGAAAATGTTGAAATTTTAAAACTGTTAATTTGACAGTTGGCAGGTGTCAAAATGAAATTTTGACAATAATATTGTGATTAGCGACGCCCTAAACGTGGGTATTGATGATTTACACTTAATAAGAAGAATTTTGGAAATGTAGAAATTTTAAAACTGTCATTTTGACAGTTGGCAGCTGTCAAAATAAAATTTCGACAACAAAATCGAGATCAGCGATCTCAAAAACGTGGGTATTGATGGCTAATACATAAAAAGTACTTTTTTTGTAAATTTTAGAATTTTCATACTGTCAGTTTGACGGTTGGTGTTAAAGTGAAATTTCCATATCAAAATCGTGATCAGCGACTTCCTAAACATATGTATTGATTGTTTGCACATAATGAGAACTATTCTGAAAATGTTGGAATATTCATACTATTAGTTTGACAGTTGGCAGCTGTCAAAATGAAATCCTGACATTAAAATCATGATCAGCGCCCACAAAAATGTTGGTATTAATGGTTTACACATAAAAAAACTTCTTTCGAAAATGCTGACATTTTCCAACTGTCAGTTTGACAGTTGGAAATTGTCATAATAAAATTCCGATATCAAAACCGTGATCAGAGACCTACTAAACGTAGGTATTGATGGTTTACACATAATAAGACCTTTTTGAAAATGTTGGAATTTTTATACTGTCAGTTTGACAGTTGGCAGCTGTCAAAATAAAATTCCGACAACAAAATCGTGATCAGCGATCTCAAAAACGTGGGTATTGATGGTTTACACATAATAAGAGTTATTTTAAAAATGTTGAAATGTTCATATTATCAGTATGACAGTTAGCAGCTGTCAAAATTAAATTCCGACAACAAAATCGTACGAGACCAAAAATTTTTTGTTAAAAAGTTGAAATTTTGAATTTTTTTTTTTTGTATTTAGCCTTTTTTTGGCTGTGGCAAATTTTGAATGATAGTAAAGGTAATTTCTAAAGTATCTGGACTTTGTAACCAAAAAATGATGCGAAACCAAAGTAGTGGCCGGATTCTGTTTCAGGAAAAAATATATCGGAAAAAATGCGTCTGGTTTTTGGTAATGCACTTTTTTATGTGTGGCTGTGTAATTTACAAAAACTTGACATGATTAGAAAATTCTGGTACCTGGAATACCTGAATATATCAATAATTTGAAAGATTAATTGATTTTTAGTTTTCTCCTCTCATAAGTAAACATCCCTTGTTGCACAAGTGAGCAACTTCCATCCAGTTTCTTAATTTCTTACAAAACAAAGCTGCACACCGTTATTTTGTTTGCAGTTGACCCACAAACACACATCTATATCAACATCCGCTATATCCGAGCAACACAGCCCATTAGCAGAGATTCACGTTACAAAAGTAAACTATACACAGACAGATAGACCTTTTGTAATTCATGTGAAATTTATTATCGACAACCCTTTTTTCGGGCCTTTGTGCCTCTTAAAATTTAAACATGTGGGTCACGTTACGGAATTATACCTGGGCAGGTAATTTTTTGGTAATGCAATATATCGCCTAAAAAGGGTTCGCAAAAAGGGTTAATGGGAACGTGTGAAACACAAAAAATTTATATAACGGGACTTGGAAATAACGGATGTTTCCGCTACGCGAATTTAGTATTTTGTTGGGTTTATGTAGCGGAAATGTGGGGTTATTTATAAATAGTTGTAGGTAAATGCGCTCACTGGAGATGAGAAAGTGCAACCGTCGAATTTAATAAAAATTGCAGGTTATTTGTATCTATGACTGTTTCAGAACCTCAAAATAAGAAGTTCCTATAGAGAGATAACCAAAAACGTCTTGCTAAAGACTTAAACCCTCCAAAAGTGGAGGCTAAAATTAGGATTTTAATTTTTTTGTTAACTTTGGAAAATATGAATTTTGGTAGAAATTTTCTAACAAAATACCTTTTTTCGACCACCCCTATCTGCAAAATGGGTAAAATTGATTCGAATTTTTAACGAACCAGAATTTTACCAAATAAAAATTTGCTCTGAAAGGCTTGAATCATTTAGAAACTATTTTGCCTCTTTTACTTTTTAAGTAACTTGACAACTCTCCACAACATTTTCTTTCAATAAACCTAAATCTGCTAAATTTTCAGTTGTACCATATGGTCAATAAAATTTTCTGATTTCATATTTGGAAAATCCTCACCATCGCCTTGCGGCGTGTCAATTTATGCAATTAGGCACAATCTTGTCCCACACCAGCTTTTTTACATACTAATGCAGCGCATAAAAACCCAGCCGCTGACAATATTCAAATGAACTTCCATTGTGGTATCCCTTTGAATAGAATTTCTTATGCCTGTTACTTCGCATCTTGTAAAGGGAAAGGTCCCATTCATCTTAAGACGCGTGCCACGCATTGTGCTGGTCAAAGGCGGACATTTAGGGCGCCAAGTTTGCTAGGGTGCGGTCTGCTTCGCTGACCACCCCAGTGGTCATTCCTCTCCCTCGCCCGGCGGACATGCGCCAAACAGGAATCGAACTTCTGCCGGTCAGTTTAACAAGCTTATCTAAATGGCGTTGGATTGGGATGCTGGGAATGTGTCCAAACACGGCGGATGATCCTGTTAAATTTACATGTTTTTAGAGGTGTGGTGATTTATTCGACGAAAAGCTGGGTTTTTGTACGCGTGCCGAATGTGGGCATTGAGGATTCGATTAGGTAATTAAATTTAAAAAAAAAAACAGAGAAGCGAATTATTCGAAATAAATTATCGAGTAACAATTGGATGAAAAAGAATGTTTTTGAATTTCGCTAGGAAGGTAATTAAATATTAGGTATATACCGAGTGATTGATTAATTTCGTGGAATATTGGGTGTTCATTACAATACATACTTAGGAACTGATACAATAGTACATAAACAATGTCTGCAAAATAGGCACCACTACCACCGATGATAATTACAAAAACCTTTACCTCCTCCACTCCCCTCCAAATATGTGAAAAAGCAGAGGTGTTAATCGTTTTGCCAAAGTTATACTAACAGTTTTATAATTTTGACGACTTTACACCAACATCACAACCACTAATTGGCATGCATTTAGCGCTCTTCACATCTGTTAAGAAAGCAGAGGTGCTAATGTTTCAACAAAGTTACTAGCAATTTATATTATAGCGCTAATTTCACACTAGCACCACAAGAACCGGTGCCAATTGCGAAACCTCTACTATCATTTACCACCCTCCAAATATGTGGAAAGAAAGAGATGATAATTGTTTTGTCAAAGTACTAACGCTTTCATAATTTTGTAGGCAACTTTACAACCACTGGTGCTAATTGTAAAACCGTTACTGTCTCTTAACAACCATTTAGTCCTCTTCAAATATGTTAAAGAAGCAGAGGTGCTAACGTGTTAACAAAGTTATTAATAATTTATACTGTAGCACCAATTTCACATTAGCACCACAAGCATTGGTGCTAATTACGAAATCGCTGCCATCATTTAGCACCCTCCAAATATGTGGAAAAAACGAGGTGCTAATTGTTTTATCAAAGTTACTAACGTTTTTATAATTTTGTTTGCAACTTTACAACCACTGGTGCTAATTGTAAAACCGTTACCGTCACTTAGCAACCATTTAGTCCTCTTCAAATTTGTTAAGGAAGCAGAGGTGCTAACGTGTTAACAAAGTTACTAATAATTTATACTGTGGCACCAATTTCACATTAGCACCACAAGCATTGGGACTAATTACGAAATCTCTACCATCATTTAGCACCCTCCAAATATGTGGAAAGAAAGAGGTGCTAACGTTTTAACAAAGTTATAAAAATTTAAACTGTAGTATCACAACCACTAGTGTTAATTGTAAAATCTTTACAGTTACTTGCATCCATTTAGCAATCTTCACATCTATTAAGAAAGTAGAGGTGCTAATGTTTTAACGAGTAATTAATAATTTACACGTGTGGCACCAATTTCACACTAGCACCACACAAGCATCGGTGCTAATTGAGAAATCTCTACCATCATTTAGCACCCTCCACATATGTAAGAAGGCAGAGGTGTTAATTGTTTTACCAAAGTTATTAACAGCTTCATAATTTTGACGACTTCACACCAGTACCACAACCTACTAGTGCTAATGGTAAAATCTTCACCGTCATTTAGCATGCATTTAGTAATCTTTAATATTAAAAAATCAGAGGTCCTAATGTTTTAACAAAGTTACTAATAATTTGTACTGTGGTGCCAGTTTCACACCAGCACCACAATCACTTTTATAATTTTAACGACAACTTCATAATCATTGGTGCTAATTGTAAAACCGTTACCGCCGCTTTAAGCAACCATTTAGTCCACTTCAAATATGTTAAAAAGTAAATGTGCTAATATTACAAAGTTACTAACAATTTATACTCTAGCACCAATTTCACACTAGCCCCTTAAGCACCGATGCTAATTGCGAAACTTCCACCGTCATTTAGCACCCTCCAAATATATGAAATGAAAGAGGTGATAATTGCTTCATCAAAGGCATTAACACTTTCATAATTTTGACAACTTCACAACCACTGGTGCTAATTGTAAAACCGTTACCATTACTTAGCATAAATTTAGTAATTTTTAAGATGACGTCCTTTAGTTAGTTATAAAATCTGTCATAATGATTTCTATTTGAATCTAAATATAGCTAGTAAAATCACCTGTTGCTAAAAAATTGTTTAGTTATAAAGAGAAACAGTAAGAGCCCCAATATTGAGCCTTGTGGAACCTCCATTCTATTTGTTCGAATTTCCTGTGGAGGAATGCGTTAAGGTAATATAGTATAGAAGATTTGAAAGGATCTGAGCTCCACCATGAAAACCGACATACAATTTTGTTGAAAATTATCATGATTTTCGCAGTCTTGAGCCTTCACCAGCTTCAAGTTATTTCATTAGGTCAAATACCTCGTTCAGTTTTCGTCAAACTATTAGCTTTTCGTGAACCTTCATATGTGGAGGATAGAAAATAAAACCTGGTACAAAATAAAACATTCCATCTCAAGAAACAAAGAGCATCAGAACATAATACGTTCATATGACCTTTCTCTATAGAATATTACTTATAAAACCCATGTATACAAATTTTTGTTAATCCTTAAACAAATATTAGTGAACATAATTTTTTAGTGTAGTTTTAGTGTCTAACTTATTTGCCAATCGCACCACATACAATTACGACCAGTTTCAGCTTATTAATAACTTGTCACGATAGTTATTAGTACAAGCAACCACTGTCAACGTATCTTTTTGTTTCTATTTAACGTAAAGACGCCTTCCCACACGTTGTGTTCCAGATGAGATCTGGAATCTTTAGTGTTTGCACATCGCAAAGACATTAATGTTCGTCGATTCGTGGAGTCGTCAGATAGACAAGGGTCCATGGACGGTCGGTCGTTGTCTCGTTATCAGCCACTAACGGGATGACCCGTCCGCAGTGAAAATAGCCAGAGGGGCCCCAATGCCGTAGTAACGTTCAATGGTTATCGCACGCTATTTTGCATAATATCTGCCGCAAACGACCCAAGTATCTTGTCCTCTGGATACAAGTTTCGTCCATTCGGTTCTGGCCGTCCAAAAACCCAATAATGATAATATAACATTATTTAAACTGCAATAATATCTGTCGCATTAGTCTTGACCCATGTAAGCTATTTTTATGCCGTGTCTCAGTGTTATTTAAAAAATTAATCTCGCGACTCTCTGTAGCGTTTTTTAATGTGAAATCTGTAACTTGGCAATAATACTGATTTTATACTCTCATTCAACGTGTCGATACTGAAAAGAAAACAGTCCCGGAAATATTACATCTTCTTCTTCAGCATTTCATCTTCTTCTCCCTTTTCCACTTTTTTCTTCCACTCTTCTTCGTCCTCCTCATTTTTAGGTGGAAATAAGTTAACGCTATCAAGTCTCATGAACAATTTTTAATACGAATTATTTTGTATTAAGATATCTTGTTCTCAATCGAGTCATTTTGCTTATTTCGTCTAGTATCAGTTTACAAAATCTTATTTCGTACCCAATTAAATCAATAATTACACTGCCATTACCATTTAACGAAATAAAGTGTAACGTTTCTTCCATTTCAGATATCAAAAGAATCTTTAATTTTTTTCTGCGGATTTTCAACCGTATTCTATTTATAAAAACTTGTTTTGTTCCCAATTTTATCTTTACAGTCATATTTTTTTTATTACCACTGGATGACATAAAGTGTAACATTTTACTATTTCAGTTTCAAAATATTTTACCTTTATTTCTGCAGATTTTCATCCGTTTCCAGTTTACAAAACCTTGCTTTGTACCCAATTGAATCAATATAATTACACTTTCATTGCAACTTAACGAAATAAAGCGTAACGTTTCTTCCATTTTCAGACCACAAAAATCCGCAGAAAAAGAAATTAAAAATAATTTTTTTCTGCGGATTTTCAACCGTATTCAATTTATAAAATCATGTTTTGTTCCCAATCTGCTTTTACAATCACATTTTTATTGCTACTGGACAAAATAAAATGTATCATTTGTTCTATTTCAGACTTTAAAATGCTTAATTTTTGCAGATTTTCATCAGTTTTCAGTTTACAAAATCTTGTTCCGTACCCAATCGAATCAATAATTAACCATTTCCATTTGACGAAATGCAGCGTAACATTTCTTCCATTTCAGATCTCAAAACAATCTTTCATTTCTTCTGCGGATTTTCAACTGTGTTTAATTTATGAAGTCTTGTTTTGTTCCCAATCTAACCCTTACAATCACATTTTTATTATCACTGGACGAAATGAAGTGTAACATTTTTCCTATTTTAGACTTTAAAATGCTTTTATTTATATTTCTGCAGATTTTCATCCGCCTTCAGCTCATAAAACCTTGTTTCGTAACCAATTAAATCATTTAAATTACACTTTCAATACTATTTGACGAAATAAAGTGTAACGTCTCTTCTATTTCAGACATCAAAAAAAGTTTTATTTTTCTTTCTGCGGTACAATTTATAAAGTCTGTTTTATTTCAAATCTAACCGTTACAATCACAATTTTATTACCATTGGGTAAAATGAAGTGTAACATTTATACCATTTCAGACTTTAAATACTTTATTTTATTTCTGCGGATTTTCATCCGTTTCCAGTTTACAAAATCTTGTTTCGTACCCAATTGAATCATTATAATTACACTTTCATTAACAATTAAATAAAGTGTAACGCTTTCTTTATTTCAGCCCTCAATTAAATATTTAATTTTTTTCTGCGGATTTTCAACTGTGTTCAACTTATAAAAGTCTTGTTTTGTTCCCAATCTAACCATAGCAATCACATTATTTTATTACCACTGGACGAATTGAAATTTGAAATGCAACATTTTTTTTAATTCAGTTTTAAAATATTTAACTTTTATTTCTGCAGATTTTCATCCATTTTCAGTTTACAAAACCTTGCTTCGTACCCAATTGAATCATTATAATTACAATCTTATGACCACTTGACAAAATCAAGTATAACATTTCTTCCATTTCAGACCCTAAAAATAATCTCTAATTTTTTTGCGGATTTTCAACTATGATCAATTTATAAAGCCTTGTTTTTTCCCAATCTAACCATTACAATCACATTTTTATTACCACTGGACGACATAAAGTGTAACATTTTATCCATCTCAGACCTTAAAATGCTTTATTCCTATTTCTGCAGATTCATCCTTAGAAAATTTTGTTTCATACCCAATCGAACCATTATAATTACAATTTTATTACCACTTAATGAAATAAAGTGTAACGTTTCTTTTGTTTGAGACCTCAAGTTTTTCTGCGGATTTTCAACTGTGTTCAATTTATATAAGTCGTATTTTGTTCCCAATCTAATTATTATAATTACATTTATACTACCACTGGACGAATTAAAGTGTGACATTTATTCTATTTTAGATTTTAAAATTTTCTCTTTTATTTCTGCAGATTTACATTCGTTATCAGTTTACGAAACCTTGCTTCGTACCCAATTGAATCATTATAATGACACTTTTATGACCACTTGACAAAATAAGTGTAACGTTTCTTCCATTTCAGACTCTAAAAATAATCTCTAATTTTTTTGCGGATTTTCAACTATGATCAATTTATAAAGCCTTGTTTTTTCCCAATCTAACCATTACAACCACATTTTTATTACCACTGGACGACATAAAGTGTAACATTTGTTCCATTTCAGACTTTAAAATGCTTTATTCTTATTTCTGCAGATTCATCCGTTTCCAGTTTCCAAAATTTTGTTTCATATTCAATCGAACTATTATATTTACACTTTCATTATCACTTAACGAAATAAAGTGTAACGTTTCTTCCATTCAGGCAACAAAAAAATGTCTAATTTTTTTGCGGATTTTCAACCGAATTCAAGCTATAAAATGTTGTTTTGTTCCCAATCTAACCTCTACAATTACATTTGTATTGCTACTGGACGAAATAAAGTGTAACATTTGTTCTATTTCATATTTTAAATGCTTTATTTTTATTTCTGCAGATTTTTATTCGTTTCCAATAAAAAAAATCTTTAATCTTTTTCTGCGGATTTTCAATGATCAATTTATAAAGTCTTGTATTCCAAATTTAACCATTAAAATCACATTTTTTTTACCACTGGACGAAATGAAGTGTAACATTAAAATTTGTGCTATTTCAGACTTTAAAATACTTAATTTTTATTTCTGCAGATTTTCATCAGCTTTCACTTTACAAAAATCTTGTTTCGTACCCAATCGAATCAATAATTACACTGCCATTACCATTTAACGAAATAAAGTGTAACGTTTCTTCCATTTCAGACTCAAAAGAATTTTTTCTGCGGATTTTCAACCGTGTTTAGTTTATGAAGTGTTGTTTTGTTCCCAATCTAACCTTTACAATCATATTACCACTGGACGAAATAAAGTGGAACATTTGTTCTATTTAAGACTTTTAATGCTGTATTTTTATTTCCGCAGATTTTCAATCGTCTTCAATTTACAAAATTTTATTTCCTACCTAATCGAATCATTATAATTACACTTTTATTACCATTTGACGAACTAAAGTGTAACGTTTCTTCCCATTTTAGACTTCAAAATAACTTTCACTTTTTGTTCTGCGGATGTTCAACCGTATTCAATTCATAAAGTCTTGATTTATTCCAAATTTAACCATCACATTATTACCACTGGACAAAATGAAGTGTAACATTAAAATTTGTTCTATTTCAGACTTTTAAAATGCTTAGTTTTTATTGCTGCGGATTTTCATCAGTTTTTAGTTTATAAAATCTTGTTTTGCTTTCTCTTACTTTCATTACTATTGAATGAAATAAGTAAACTTTATTATATTTCAGACTTTAAAAAATCTTTTAAGCCTAGCATTTACTACTTTTTTGCAGATATTATTTTTCAACATCGTGTTTCTTTTAAGAGTTTATTATGCCTTTGTTATTGTCATTTTTAATACATTTGGATATTACAAGCAACTCTTCGAAAGTAATAATCGTATAAATATACCCACATAATAAACATTTAAAATCATTTTTATTAATTTCACACGGTCACAAATAGTAATGCACCGTAACGGTTTAAATTTCTTAAAAACCCCTTTCCAAACGAACACAATTAAATGATTAATAGTTTTTAAAATGAAATAAATTTCGAATTGTGTCTAATTCAGGATCGAGCATTTTAGCAGTGTTAAGTTAACCAAAACATGCCGGGATTATGGATGTAAGTCAAAAGGGAATAAAGTAGGGGGACATTTTTCTCTATTTAGTTTTGAAATAGTCATTGACTTACAATGCAGTTTTAGGATTAAATTCATAAAAAATCTCTTTCATGTTTAATAGATCCCTAATGCGCTGGATGCACGATCGAGGACGGCAGGTAAAAAAAAATACAAAGGCCTTCCTCGCTCTGATTTTTTTGCCTCGCCAATATAAATATAATCGTTATTGAACAAATCGGTGGCATCACAAGTGTCTGGGACAGGGTTAAGTTTAAGTTGGGGTTGGTCCTGTTTTCTCACGTATTGAATTTATACGGTTTGTTTATATTCGGGGAGATTTTTTAAGTAAATAGATAGTTTTTTATTGCTGTGGGATAATGAGTAGAGCAGAAAAACAGTTTGAAAAAATGTTTCAATATTTAATCAAAAAGTGAAAGGTTCTCTTATAAAGTTTCAGCCTATCTTATTATTGTGTGAAATTTACTTTTAATGATCAAGTCCGGTTAAAAAAGGGCGTTTAGTAATCTCAATTTCTGTGCGATTACTTTTACTAAGCCAAGGAAAAGGAAAGACACAAAAACGAGTAAAATATATTAGGCCCAAAGATAAATCTTGCGAGCTGGCCAACGATAAGTTTTTGCGGCCGTTCTAACCCGGAAAGCATACAATAAGGCTGTGGACCATTGTCCGAATACCGGAGCGACAAGATAACGTTTTAAGGGGGAAAAGTGACGTTTACAAATGTACTAAGGGCCAATATTGGGGAGTGTGAATGTGGATCGCTCTCTAAGTAAAGAGATTTCTTATAAAATTTGTATACGTTGGTGTTAGTGCATAGGAGGTGCGATGTGTGGATGAGTTGGGATTCACTTTGATAATTAATTGTAACTTAAAATAAATATTTCCTAATATATAAAGTATATATATATATAAAGTAATAAAATCGTTGAAAATGTATTAAAATGAAGCCTGGGATACTGCATTATGCCCTGTATATAACATACCACTAATGTTATAAATAGATGTTAAAATAATGTTAGTTGTCCTTAAAATGTTGAGAATAATATACTAAAAATATAAAATATTCCACTAAGAAATATTGCAATTTTTAACGTTTAAGTGACATGACCAATATACGTAAATATTATGTTAATCTTCACATTTAAATAACGTCGATGCCCAACGTTTCATTTGGAGAGTAAATTTGCATTTTTTAGGTATAAAAGAACCTCTGCATTGAAACGATAATTCAATAGACGTCTTTTTAACGTTTAAATAATGTTGAATTTTCAACGATTGCCGCTGCCAAATGTTACATACACGTTAAAGCAACTCATGTGTCCTCACCGTGCCAAATAAAGCTACGATTACCTCCATCATAACCAATAATTGCACCGTCATATATTTTTTGCATATGTTGGCATGAGAATGATTCAGATGTATATTTTCCATTGTGCATTCCCACATAATCCCAGGCATCATTAAAGAGGAGCGTCAGGGAGGAAGACGTAACAAAAATAAAACGAATAATTTAGTCGAGTATCCCAAGCAAGGTCGTTCGCTCGCACAATACAATGTTTTGCATGGAAATTATAATTTCGCGAGGAACGGCGAATATATCAGTGGTAAAAATGCACGAATTGGCATGTGAAACAGATCAAGTCCCACAGAGCGGCAATTTCTCAAGGCGGTCGTGTTTGGCAGGCCCGAGAAAAGGACGAGCAACTCGATTCGGGAGCAGGACCTTTCTTTACATTGACTTGCAGGAAAGTGCTCCCATAAATTACCCGGAAGAACTGGCCATTAGTCTGTTTGAATCGTTCGGCCGTTTGTCGCATTCGATATTCCTTCTTTGTCAATAACAACTCGCAGCAATTGGAAGAATCTACAGGACTGAATTAGTCCTCTACAGGGAGGACCTGATAGCAGTATGAAATCAGCTGAAATAATAAAATACTGCAATAAATGTTCCTTATTTTTATTAGTTGCTATCAATTGTAGCGATCAAACTTTATCATTTAAAACAAAAGAAAATCGCATCGACTCATTAAAATATCTATTACTGAAGAAATCGATCAAAGTATCTACTATTTCACCCAATCGTAGTAAGACCAAGTGAGCGCTATTAGAGAATTTTACAGTATTTATTAACGATGATTAAGTGTTGGATTGCATCGCTAGATAACGTTATGGTGCAACGTGTTTAAGACGTAACTGTAACGTTAATTAGTTAATTATTAATAATAACTAATTAACGTTGCAGATACGTCTTAAACACGTTGCACTTAATTAACTAATTAACGTTACAGTTACGTCTTAAATACGTTGCACCATAGCGTTATCTACCGCTAATAAATATGCATAAAACGTTTATTATAAATGTTTCAAAAACCTTTTCCGCAAACATTTTTGTGAAGTCTATTAATGGTTAAATTAAAAGTTGATTCAACGTTATAAAGAGACTTTTTAGAAACATAAACCACAATAATAAAAATTCACTGATATCAATGATATCAAGAGTTTTCTTTTGTTTTAAATAAAACTATGATGAAGGTGGTAAGACTGACATTTGACTTTATTGCATCTAAAAACGTTGGCAATGATTGCAGAAATCATTTTTCAGTTAACTTTAAATGTTTTTGTAACGTTGCATTGTTTTGTGGATTTATATTCTAAATGTCACGTTTCAATGACGTATATACAATGGTTAGTAGAGTATACATATTTGCAGTACGTAAATTGTACGTTAACATAGAACTAACTATAAGTAAACGTAAAATCAAATTAAATGTAGCGTTATTAAAACGTTGGCAAAATTTTTATTGTGAAAATTTAACATTTCACTCAAACCTTTGTATCTTCTTCTACAAAAAAGATAGGAGCAAAATTCAAAAGCAAACACATAAGACAAACAAGTTTTATAAAATTCTAATATACAGGGTGTTTGGTTAACGCTGTGCTCAAGGTAACAATTGACTGAAAGACAGGCATTTGTTTAACACCCTGTATAAGCATTTTTTTGTAACTTCATCATAAAGTTAAATAGGTAAGATAAAAGCCAATTAAATTTCCTTTGAAACACTGAAAACCTGGCACAAGTCCACACATTTTTGGCAGTTTTACAGCGCTATAAATTTTGGTCAATTTTAAGGTGTCCTGAAGCAAATGTTGACGAGTATATTATGTTTTTGTAACGTATAGGAAATATAAACACTTAAATTCCACATTAATATAACGTCAATATAAAACAAGCCATTGAAAAATATTGCAGTTGACGACGTTTATGTGATATACGGAATTTATGTAAATATTACGTTAGTTCTCACGTTTAAATAATATTGACGGCTTTATGTTTCTATAACGTTTAATTTGTTTATGAACTTGTGTAAATAAATCGATTGAGGTTGGCTATTAAACAAAATTGATAAATCATAGCCTATACAGGGTTTTCCACCGAAAATGATGACATATTTATATGGTGGAAATCAGAAAAACGTGTAGAATCCAAAAATATAAAAAAATTGAGGGTGTTCCATTTAAAAAAACATAACTTGTATCGGTAGATCGTAAATACGATGTTCAATTGTTTTTCTAAAAATGGGATTTTAAGCCCTTAACATGTCCTACAACTTCTACTTGAAACTCTTTTTTCTAAAATTACAAATTAAAAAGTTATCGGGGTGATCATTTTCTGTGGAAAACCCTGTACAAATATAGCGAGATTAATTATTGATTTGACAAAATATGCATAATAATTTTTTTTAATAGGAAACAACCATGTATATTTTTGTATCAAAGTTTTCATAGTAAGCGACTAAAATTTTGAAGGAACACAAAATAAAAATAAAAAATTATACATTTTACTAACGTATTTTAAAAAAAGTCACTCTCTCACTCTGATATTGAAAAATTTGCTCAGACTCCTTAGTTTCCATATAATGCGATCAAACGTTATAATTTAAAACAAAAGAAAATCGTACTTAACCCCTTAAAATATCTATTACTGAAGAAATCGATCGAAATCACCCTGTTTCACTCAATCGTGAGACCAAGTGAGCACTATTAGAGAATAAACGTTTCTTTTACAATATTTATAAACATTGATTAATTGTTGGATTGCATTGCTAGGTAACGTTCTGATTCAACGTGTTTAAGACGTAATTGTAACGTTAACTATTAATAATAACTAATTAACGTTACAGTTACGTCTTAAACACGTTGCATCATAACGTTATCTACTGCTAATAAATATGCATAAAACGTTTATAAGAAATTTCAAGAAATGTGGTAATAAATCTCAAAAAAAAGAAGAAGAAGAGAAAAAAATTTATAAAATGCCATAATTAACTTTTAAACAATGTTTATAAGAATTGTTTCAAAAACATTTTCTTCAAATAATTTTGTGACGTCGATTAATGGTTGAATTAGAAGTTGATTCAACGTTATAATGAGACTTTTTAGAAACATAAGCCACTAATACACGTTTATTAAGACGTGTACAATAATAAAAATTCACTGATATCAATGGAGTGTTCACAATAATACCCAGAGTTTTCTTTTGTTTTAAATGACACTTTGATGAAGGTGGCAAGATTGACATTTGACTTTGTTGCATCTAAAAATTTCAAATAGAAACTTGGCAATGATTGCAGAAATCATTTTGCAGTTTACTTTAGATGTTTTTGTAACGTTGCATTGTTTTGTGGACTTATATTCTAAATGTCACGTTTTAATAACGTATACGATAGTTGGTACAATTTAGCATATTTACAGTACGTAAGTTATACGTTAATTACAAATAAATGTTAAAATCAAGTTCAATATGAGGTTGCTGAAACGTTGGCAAGAAACGTTGAGGTATTTTTTAAAGTAACTTCTGTTTCATTAATTAGTGGAATGAAACTAAACTATTATGTTTTTGTAATGTATAGAAAAGTCACTTACGCTAACGTGTGTAAATCACGTAAATTCTACATTAATATAACTGCAATTGCCAACGTTTAAGTAACATAGTGAATGTATGTAAATATTACGTTCAGTCTTCACGTTTAAATAATATTGACGGTTTTATGTTTCTATAATGTTTAATTTGTTCATGAAATTATCTAAATAAATCGGTTGAAGTTTGCGATTAAACAAAACTGATAAATTTACCAGAAATTTTTTCACAAACCTCAATACCAAGGTAAACAATAAACTACACCAACATGGCCGTCGACATTTCAGTGCAGGCTGACGTCGACCCACCCCCTATGACTAATTATTGTCCGAGGGTGAGGTCCGCGCAACCCCAACCTGATGAGACTTTTAAAAGCTCTGCTTTTTTAATTCACGAGCAAAGCCCATTCATCCGTCTCGGTTTTGTTTGATGTGTCCATACAGCCATTTTGAATTTTCATCCAAGACGCAGACATAATTGATTAAACTGTGGACAATATTAATAAAAGTAATGGCTATTGTGGGGTTTGATAATTAACTGGAACATTCGATAATTAAAGGCAATTTATATAGCCGGCTTCCCCCGGAAAGGATCTGTTTATTTCTCTTGTTCAGATATTAACACTTGTCAGAAGTTGTTACGTTTCCTGCTAGAAAATTTTTCAAATCATAACGTTAAACTAATTAACACATCAAATTCTCCTCTTACAAATACCAGAAGAACGAGGTTTTATGTTAAGAAATCTAAAAATGACATTTAAAATTGTATTTCTCTGCAGTTGTTAAACTTCTGAAGCAATACTTGAAAGAATCATTTTTGAACTTAAATTATAAAATAAGAATGATTTTTTTCACACATTCCTAAAATAAACAGCTACGAATACGTGTTTCGAAACTAATGTTCTTCATCAGCTCAGCGTGGCATAAAGAAAAGGAACTAATGCATTTTTGTTACATAATTTAACACCAAAAATTTTCTTCTAGCAGAAAAAAGACTTATCAAAATACTTTAGTTAGTTTAGTTTGAATTAATTTTTTGCTAAATAACTTAGGACCTTTACCTAATTAAAACTACTGTATAACAAACCCTATAAGTGCCTTCTTCATATTATTAACAATAAATACAGCAATAGCTCAATAACTTCGGTTACATCCGCTCCCTAATTGCCAATAAACGTGTAAACTTTGTGCTATGTTCTCTAATCTAGATGAAACCTTAATAAATAATTTTAAATTAGTACCCCCCGATGAGGTTAGGCTTAGTTATTTATATAAATAAGCAAACCATTAAATTCCCCAGAACTTCATCTTTAACCAGATTCAATTGGTATGCCAATTTTTGAAAAACCAACCAGCAAGAAGGAAAGTACTTTGATTTCGGGGCTACACATAGACAGACGCAATTGTAGCACATGAATTTAGTGCATTTATTTTAATATGTGCTACAGCTCTATGCTATCCGTTCCATTGAAAGCTTGGTCTATTGGCCAAGCGTCCGGGAGCGGTCGGTGAATCTTTGCTTACTTTGCAATCTTCTTATTATTGATCAGTGTCCAGCAGCAGCGGTCACATGCGCGCGCATAGTCCGAGCTTTTAAGGACAGGGGACGACGAAGGTAGGTATCCTACTCCTTGAATCAATCCTACTTTACATTAATGAAAGCTCCTTTTAGTCCTTTTCTTTACGGCCGCCGCAGTCCTGCTTGTTAGCGCTCGTTACAAAGGATCCTTCTTGTGTCTTCCGCTGCTCCCTCCGCCACCCTTCTTGAGCTAGCCCAGCGGAGAGATTCAACCTCCAGGTTTACTGCTTAACGAGTTATGATGGCACGATCATTATGCTAACATTTGGTTTAATTTTGTAATGGTGGAGGTCCTTTATTTAAATTGGTCGGTGTGTTTTGTATTGAATGCGTTCTGGGTTAGGAGAACGAGGATGGAACGAAACTGAATATAAGAGGCTCAAAGCGCTTTCTTAATAATGTTATTGGTAGGTATTAAAGATGCAGTGACTGAAGACGATTAAATTCTCAGGACTTCCGACTTTGACAGCCGACAACTTCTTAACGAGTAGAGATAAAAAATCAAACGAAACGGCATGATGTTCAGCATTCATTTCTGAATCGATTGAGCTAAAGTAACAGTGGGTCAATTTTCTTTTAAAAAAGTTACAGCACGTGAAAGGGGAAAATGTCAAACAACGATTAAATTCTCAGGACTTCCGAATTTGACAGCCGACAACTTCTTAACGAGTAGAGATAAAAAATCAAACGAAACGGCATGATGATCAGCATTCATTTCTGAATCGATTGAGCTAAGGAAACAGTGGGTCAATTTTCTTTTAAAAAAGTTACAGCACGTGAAAGTGTCAAAAAACGATTAAATTCTCAGGACTTCCGACTTTGACAGCCGACAACTTCTTAACGAGTAGAGATAAAAAATCAAACGAAACGGCATGATGATCAGCATTCATTTCTGAATCGATTGAGCTAAGGAAACAGTGGGTCAATTTTCTTCTAAAAAAGTTACAGCACGTGAAAGTGTCAAAAAACGATTAAATTCTCAGGACTTCCGACTTTGACAGCCGACAACTTCTTAACGAGTAGAGATAAAAAATCAAACGAAACGGCATGATGATCAGCATTCATTTCTGAATCGATTGAGCTAAGGAAACAGCGGGTCAATTTTCTTTTAAAAAAGTTACAGCACGTTAAAGGGGAAAATGTCAAAAAACGATTGAATTCTCAGGACTTCCGACTTTGACAGCCGACAACTTCTTAACGAGTAGAGATAAAAAATCAAACGAAACGGCATGATGATCAGCATTCATTTCTGAATCGATTGAGCTAAAGAAACAAGGGGTCAATTTTCTTTTAAAAAAGTTACAGCACGTTAAAGGGGAAAATGTCAAACAACGATTAAATTCTCAGGACTTCCGACTTTGACAGCCGACAACTTCTTAACGAGTAGAGATAAAAAATCAAACGAAACAGCATGATGATCAGCATTCATTTCTGAATCGATTGAGCTAAAGAAACAAGGGGTCAATTTTCTTTTAAAAAAGTTACAGCACGTTAAAGGGGGAAAATGTCAAACAACGATTAAATTCTCAGGACTTCTGACTTTGACAGCCGACAACTTCTTAACGAGTAGAGATAAAAAATCAAACGAAACGGCATCATGATCAGCATTCATTTCTGAATCGATTGAGCTAAAGAAACAAGGGGTCAATTTTCTTTTAAAAAAGTTACAGCACGTTAAATGGGAAAATGTCAAAAAACGATTAAATTCAAACGAAACGGCATGATGATCACCATTCATTTCTGAATCGATTGAGCTAAAGAAACAAGGGGTCATTTTTTTTTTTTTTAAGTTACAGCACGTTAAAGGGGAAAATGTCAAACAACGATTAAATTCTCAGGACTTCCGAATTTGACAGCCGACAACTTCTTAACGAGTAGAGACAAAAAATCAAACAAAACGGCATGATGATCAGCATTCATTTCTGAATCGATTGAGCTAAGGAAACAGCGGGTCAATTTTCTTTTAAAAAAGTTACAGCTCGTGAAAGGGGAAAATGTCGAAAAACGATTGAATTCTCAGGATTTCCGACTTTGACAGCCGACAACTTCTTAACGAGTAAAGACAAAAAATCAAACGAAACAGCATGATGATCAGCATTCATTTCTGAATCGATTGAGCTAAAGAAACAGGGGGTCAATTTTCTTTTAAAAAAGTTACAGCACGTTAAATGGGAAAATGTCAAAAAACGATTAAATTCAAACGAAACGGCATGATGATCACCATTCATTTCTGAATCGATTGAGCTAAAGAAACAAGGGGTCATTTTTTTTTTTTTAAGTTACAGCACGTTAAAGGGGAAAATGTCAAACAACGATTAAATTCTCAGGACTTCCGAATTTGACAGCCGACAACTTCTTAACGAGTAGAGACAAAAAATCAAACAAAACGGCATGATGATCAGCATTCATTTCTGAATCGATTGAGCTAAGGAAACAGCGGGTCAATTTTCTTTTAAAAAAGTTACAGCTCGTGAAAGGGGAAAATGTCGAAAAACGATTGAATTCTCAGGATTTCCGACTTTGACAGCCGACAACTTCTTAACGAGTAAAGACAAAAAATCAAACGAAACAGCATGATGATCAGCATTCATTTCTGAATCGATTGAGCTAAAGAAACAAGGGGTCAATTTTCTTTTAAAAAAGTTACAGCACGTTAAAGGGGAAAATGTCAAACAACGATTAAATTCTCAGGACTTCCGACTTTGACAGCCGACAACTTCTTAACGAGTAGAGATAAAAAATCAAACGAAACAGCATGATGATCAGCATTCATTTCTGAATCGATTGAGCTAAAGAAACAAGGGGTCAATTTTCTTTTAAAAAAGTTACAGCACGTTAAAGGGGGAAAATGTCAAACAACGATTAAATTCTCAGGACTTCTGACTTTGACAGCCGACAACTTCTTAACGAGTAGAGATAAAAAATCAAACGAAACGGCATGATGATCACCATTCATTTCTGAATCGATTGAGCTAAAGAAACAATGGGTCAATTTTCTTTTAAAAAAGTTACAGCACGTTAAAGGGGAAAATGTCAAACAACGATTGAATTCTCAGGACTTCCGACTTTAACAGCTGACAACTTATTAACGAGTAGAGATATAAAATCAAACGAAACGGCATGATGATCAGCATTCATTTCTGAATCGATTAAGCTAAAGAAACAAGGGGTCAATTTTCTTTTAAAAAAGTTACAGCACGTGAAAGGGGAAAGTGTCAAAAAGCGATTAAATTCTCAGGACTTCCGACTTTGACGGTTGTAGGCAATTGCGTTGAGATTTAATTAGCAATTAATTCGTTAGTTTCTTTTAAAAAATCATGCTTCAAAATCACTGTACCCGGATATTGGGTGTATGCTCGTTGTCCCAAAATGTGTGTTCCCTTCCGCACACCGTTAGTTAGGGATGCAGGGGGATAAATTATCTTTTATATTAATATATAATTTTCAATTTTTCAGCTTCTGTATTCTAACTTCTTTAATTATTGGCGCTGGATCAAAAGTTGTTTCGCCAGGTCGCAGAATAATCCAAGCTACTGCACGCGTATTCCCCTGCATATGATATTCCATCAATTCGCGCGTACATTAAATAAAGCATGAAATAAATTTCTCGGTAAATAAACAACAACAAATTTGTATATTATGCGTGTGTGAGATTTTGACAGTCGCTTTCTTGCCCATCAATATCAGGCTGATGGTGATGTATGGCGTAAGTAGGCAGCGCTTACTTTGCGGAAAGCTGAGTGGGTATATTTTTCTCAAAGAAAGAAAGTATGTGTATGCAAATAAACATACGTGGGGAGTCTCGTTATGGTGGACCAGTGAAATATTGCTACAAATGCCCTGGCGGACATTGAAATATTACATATTTTACAATGACATATCATCGAGACCATTTGTATGAGAGATTTTTGATATATGGTTTCTTTTCATGTTTCTATTTAAAAAGTAAATGCTTTCGACCTAGATTTCAAAGACTCGAACTGTATTCTAACGATTTGCGGATTCGATTGGTAATTTTTTATTAGGCGAAGAAAATATTTTGCAAATCTGAATATTTGAATTTTATATATGTTTGGGGTATCGGCAGTGATTAATAAGTTTTTAAGTATACCAAGGGTTAGCTGATTTCTTGTAAAAAACGATTTTCAATTTAACAAAAATAATAATTACGTAACTTCAAATATTAAAAAGCAATAGATGTGCTCTTACCCCTAAGAGGCTGAAAACCACCCCTTAAAGTCAAAAAATTAATAATTAACGAAGTAGGTAGGTACCAAAAATAAATTAATGAAATTTATTTTATTTGTGTTTTTGGGGTCGCTGACCACAAATGTGAAGTCAAAAATTAAAAATTCTATGTTGCACCCTTAATATGGCCGATATAAAAGGGGTAAAATGAACGAATTAATTATTTTTTGTTTATTTTGAAAAATTAGGACTTTCTTAGCAGATTGTTGCATTTTGTGACATAAAACTCATCCCCTAATAAGAAAAATAATTGCTCTGACTCCTTCAGAGGGTGAAAATCACGCATTTCTCAGAATCGCAATATTTCATTAATAGCTACCTTATAAGAAAGTCAAAAATCGACAAGTAGCTCGTTCCATTCCTGCAATATTTTTTAAGTTAAATTCCCTGTCCTGCAAAACATCCTTACCCTCAATCCCGGCTGCTGCCTGCCGGAATTATTGAATAGAATCCGCCGGTAACTGCTGTGGTCTTCAAACAATATGCGTGGGTCCATCTTGTTCGAAATGTTTGCACAAGACGGAGGGACGAGGGAGAATGAATAATGCCGAATGAGATGATTAGTTTAATGTTCAGACCTGAGTCCGACCTAACTCTCCATCGCTCTACTAATATTGATTTAAATTTTACTTATTGTTTCCTTGGTCCAAACATTATAAACTCAAGATTAGTGTTTACCTGAACTTCACGAAACAAGGAAGACCCTCCGTCGGCGAGGGATATTGGGCAACATAATATTTATTTAACATTATAATAATTTTATGCGATAGTGTGTAGTTAGGATCTCTTGCTCTGGTTTTAATTACATTCTTATGCGCTGTGTACTTGTATGTGTATAACTTGGGAGGTGGGGCCGAGGTGGAAGTACTTTCGTTAGTATTAATTTATGAATCACCTAAGAATAAACGAACGAAGACCCTTCGTCATATCAAGGCAAGCAATTCGCTGGGTCATATTTCTCCTATACAGGGTGATTCACGAGGAAAGGGCCAAAATGTTAGGGTAGATAGAGTTCACTTAGGTGAATTAGAAATGACTATTGAAAAAAGCCTGAGCCTTTTTTTTATTGATCTACAGGGTGATTTATGAGTTTTGCCCAATAATTCTTAAGGTTATATCTTTTAAACTAATCACTAGAATCAGCTCGTATTGTGGGTATTTAGTATACTATTAATTGTCAATTTACATGCATAATCAATTGCAGAAAATTCCAGGGCCGGGTCAACTAATTTTTATTTTTAGGGCTCCTATGAAAAAATTCACCCTGTGTACGTGATTTTTAAATTCTAATACTGAATTATGAAACTACATACAAAAGTGATCGAAAACATGTACTTTGTTGTTTTGCCACACTTTGGGCGAATTTTAAATAAACGATCAATTTTCGCCAAAATCGAAGGTCTGCACAAAATAAATTTATAAAATTACATATTCCTCTCTTATTCAAACTAAAATATTTTTTCTACAAAATTTTGTGATTTCATGCATGATTAATATGAAATAAATAATCAAAAATAAATAATTTCAACATCAGATTATGTAATTTTTATTTCTGAGGTTTCTGTGAAAAAAATCAGTCTGTATACATTTTTCTCAAATTCTGATAATAAATTATGGAACTACATAAAAAAAAATCGCTGCCAATTATGGGATCAAAACTTCCCCACCATGTGGTGGAGTTTATAACAAAAGTAATTTTTGACGTGTTTTTTAACGCATTTTGTTTTTTTTGTACGTATTTTGTTTTTTTGGCGTATTTTGTGTATTTCAACATTTGGACACAATATTATAATGAGTATATCAGATCCTATTTATAATCTTTCATCACGAATAAATTTTTTTGTAAATTTAGAAATAGAAATGTTGGGGTCCGGTAGACCCCATTCCAGTGGACCGATTTTGCTCATCAACGAACTTAATCTCTTCCTTGACCTCTAGAACGTGTGTAACAAATTTGAAAGCTTTATTTCAAAAAGAGAAAATTTTTGTGTATCGTCATAATTCGTCGAGAATCGTCCAGAAATGCAATAAAAATTTTCAAAATTTTTCACGAATACATATCTTCCTCACTTTTGGTGAGGCAGTAATTAACGAAATTGTTAATTTTTTTTATCACAGTACATCAATAAACAGAACATTAATAATCCTGTCGGTATTAGGAAAGCCGTAGGAAATTTAATTTTACGACAAAGAAAATGTAGGGAGGCAGAAGGCTTTCATTTTGAAAATAAGTTATAAGGTTTTATGTTCTGTTAGTTTGTTGTTTATAATGATCTGTTTATTGATGTATTGTGATAAAAAATAAATAATTTCGTTAATTTTTAAATGTAGTTCCACAATTTATTATCAGAATTTGAGAAAAATGTATACAGACTGATTTTTCACAGAAACCTCAGAAATAAAAATTACTTAATCTGATGTTGAAATTATTTATTTTTGATTATTTATTTCATATTAATCATGCATGAAATCACAAAATTTTGTACAACAAATATTTTAGTTTGAATAAGAGAGGAAAATGTAATTTTATAAATTTATTTTGTGCAGACCTTCGATTTTGGCGAAAATTGATCGTTTATTTAAAATTCGCCCAAAGTGTGGCAAAACAACAAAGTACATATTTTCGATCACTTTTGTATGTAGTTTCATAATTTAGTATTAGAATTTAAAAATCACGTACACAGGGTGAATTTTTTCATAGGAGCACTAAAAATAAAAATTGGTTGAGCCGGCCCTGGAATTATCTGTCTTTGATTATGCATGTAAATTGACAATTAATAGTATATTATATACCCACAATACGAGCTGATTCTAGTGATTAGTTTAAAAGATATTACCTTAAGAAGTATTGGGCAAAACTCGTAAATCACCCTGTAGATCAATAAAAAAAAGGCTCAGGCTTTTTTCAATAGTCATTTCTAATTCACCTATGTGAACTCTATCTACCATAACATTTTGTCTCTTTCCTCGTGAATCACCCTGTATAATAAGCGTTAGTACCAATACCAGTTCAGTGACTGTATTTGTTTCTAATATGATTTTAGTTTTTAAACAATAACTTTCAGGCTTCTGAAAATTAATTGCCAAATTTGAATTGTCTTAAAACCGATTTTTGCACTTTGCGTTCCACAGGGTAATGTTTCAGATCCATTCTTGCTTACTCGTTACACAAATGATTTCGACTTACTTGTACACATTTTATTATGCCTTATATGGCATTATTAATAAATCAAGCGAAACGAAATACCAAATTGCACTAATAAATTAATCACAAATCTCCTGTATTAGAATCAGTATAAAACACGGTTTATGAACTAGAAAAAAATCCTAGCCTCAAATTATTTTTGTGAGTGCTTTAATTTTGTAACTATTAATAAAATTAATGTTGGTATATTATACATTTTTTGTTGTTTTAATTCCTAGCTAAAGTGAATCGCTCATTAATTCACCGTACTTACCAGCACTTTATCCACACTCCAGCCACCACTGAATAAATGATGCGATTCCGACAATAACGAAAAGGGCGCTCCAATAAAACCGAGATTCGTATCACTGTTTCTACCACCAACACTTTCTTAAATAATTCTCCACTTCAAACCAACTTGACTTCTTAATTTTCACGTATCGCAATCAAGATATGTATGTGTGAACACCTAAAGAGCAACTGCAGTTATTTTAATTCTCAATGGAACAGAAGGTAGAACATCTACCTGCAAAGCCCTTTTCTTCCTTCCGGGTCCCTTGGATTAATTTAGAAGGGTTAGTTCAATTTTAATATAATAAAAAGTCTAACCCTTACAAAAGAAACTTACCTGTACACATATGGCATATATTATGTCGTGTCGGGACGGTCCGCACAGGGCGATATTTCCGTTATACTTTCCATTATTTATACGTGGTGTAACAAATTCATTATTCGGAATAAAAACCCTAAAATGATTAGTTCCTTCACACTCAGCTCAGCAGCAACGTACGGTTAAGCCTGCGCACGTTTCGGCAACAAAGTTGGCATCATTAGAAACCGGTGAGCTGATTTTTATTATCGATTATGATAAAATTATACGGTGTGATCGCAGTAGTGCTCCTCAATGGGAAACTTTTTTATTGTTTATTTTTCAGAAAAATTCGTTTTTTATAAAAGTTGGTGCTTCCTCTGAAACTCGCAATGAAATAAAGGAAATCAAAAATCTGTTATTGCATACGAGGGAGATGCGAAATTATGAATTTGGTTTAATAGTAAGATACCATGTTTTCGATAAATCCCCAAATGCTTCTGAAAAATCCGACAAAAAATCTAACAATTAAGAATTATTAATCGACTTACATATATCTTTGGAAACTGGCTGGATTTCCTTCAAATTTTGCTTCCTAAATTCGACCGTAATCTTTAGCCATCGCGACAGAGGCTCAGCATTTGCATGGTCGGGCTGAAGCCTAAGCATAATCAATAACCGATTGCCTAGTTATTAAAATGAAGGGTTTTTCAATTCCGACGATCACAAAATCGATACAAACCATAGTGTCAGATTTAATTCCCTATCCGAAACATCTGCACAGAACGAATGCGTAATACCCTATAGCGTATGCAGAATATTATAATGTAGTAAAAATTATGCACACACCCCGTTAAAAAACTACCTGAAAAAGGTTACGTCGTGCACCAAAAAAAGGATTAAGTGTCCTGATTTACCTAACCCAAACGATCAGATAAATTTATAACAACTCTTCATTCGAGTGCACTAAAGACTTATCTTGATGGTTGCATTTTGTAATATTTGAATATATAGAATTGAGGTTACTAGCTGAATGTGTGGAAGGGGCTTAGGGGATGATTAATTCAACGGCTGTAGCCGAAATTGCGAGTTTTACGACAAAGAATTACCTCAGTGAGAGCCCGAACTTCTAAAAGAAGGTTTGATTCTCATTTCGAGTATAAGTTGGTGCTTCTCCTGAAATTGGAAACACGTCTAGACAATTTGAATGCACCCTTATTTTTGATAATTTTAGAAAGTGTTAGCTGGAAGGGTTGTTTCGAATTAAAAGGTAAGCTTGAATATTTTTCTATTATTTAAATAAATTTTTCAAAAAGGAATTTTACTGAAAACTAGTCTTTATTTTAATATTGGAAATACTTCTTTCTCCAAATTTCTATGAGGACATTCAGTGCCTTGCAGAAGAATATAGTTTGAACCAAATATAACTGAAGACACACCACAAGCTGAAGAATCTAAATCACATGAGCTGATACCAAGGAATACAAAAAAGAAGAGATGCTTTCTTCCAAAACAAGAGAAGACTCAAATTTCAAGACAACTTCAACACAATCTTTTCCTCTTGAATCAGTACACCACCAAAATATAGAAATTATAGAAAATATAGAAAATATAGTAAATATGGAAAATATAGAAAATATAGTAAATATGGAAAATATAGATAATACAGAAAATGTAGAAAATATAGAAAATATAGAAAATATAGAAAATATAGAAAATATAGAAAATATAGAAAATATAGAAAATATAGAAAATATAGAAAATATAGGAAATATAAAAAATATAGAAAAAACTGATAATATAGAAAATATAGAAAATTGAAAACATTAAAAATGTAGAAAATATACAGAATCTCTGCAGTGTGTTTATATTTATAGAAAATATAGGAAACACAGAAAATATAGACAATATAGAAAATATAGAAAAAAAGTCGTAGAATCCCATTTACATAATGAGCTAATGCCAAGAATTATTTTCTTCCAAAACAAAAGTTTACCCAAACTTCAAGACCATTTACAGACCAAGTTGTACCCATATTCTTCTTGAATCAGGACCAAACCCATAATCCACATATGAATAAAACTGGGCCCTATTTTGTCTAGTTTTGTTGTTCTTCTTGATTAAAAATAACAAAGAGCAATGTAACCGAAAGTAATGTTTTTTTTGTAAAAAAAAATATAGAAAATATAGAAAATAATATAAAAAACATAGAAAATGGAAAATATGGAAAATTTTGGAAATATTGAAAACGTAGAAAATATAGAAAATGTGTTCATGTGTATAGAAAATATAGAAAATTTGGGAAATATAGAAAATATATAAAATAATCAAATCAAATCTTATTTTGTCTAATTTTGTTGTTCTTTTTAATTAAAAACAAAACCGCAATATAACCGAAAGTATTGTTTTTTTATAAACATTTTTAAAGAAAATATAGAAAATATACAGAATATACAAAATATAGAAAATATAAAAATTTAGAAAATATAGGAAATATACAAAATATACAAAATATACAAAATATACAAAATATACAAAATATACAAAATATACAACATATACAAAATATAAAAATATGCAAAATATAGAAAAAATTGATAATATAGAAAATATAAAATTGAAACCTGTTATTATTATTAAATATAGAAAACATAGAAATTATAAAAAATATAGAAAATTAAGAAAATACGGGAATATACAAAATAATATAAAAAAATATAGAAAAAATTAATAATATAGAAAATATAGAAAATATTGAATATTTTAAAAATGCAGAAAATATAGAAATAGAATCTCCGTGGTGTGTATGTATACTTATGTTTATGTTTATAGAAAATATAGGAAATACAAAAAATATAAAAATTAATATAAGAAATATAGAAAAAAATTGATAATATAGAAAATATGGAAAATTTTAAAAATGCAGAAAATAGAGAAATAGAATCTCCGTGGTGTGTATATGTTTATGTTTACAGAAAATATAGGAAATACAAAAAATATAGAAACTGATATAAAAAATATAGAAAAAATTGATAATATAGAAAATACGGAAAATATTGAAGTTTTAAAATTGTAGAAAATATAGAAATAGAATCTATGTGGTGTGTATATGTTGATGTTTACAGAAAATATAGGAAATACAAAAAATATAGAAAATAATATAAAAAATATAGAAAAAATTGATTGATAATACGGAAAATTTAGAAAATTTTAAATTGTAGAGAATATAGAAATAGGTGTGTTTATGCTGGTGTTTAGATAAAATATGGAAAATACAGAAAACATAGAATATAGAAAATGTAGAAAATATAGAAAATATAGAAAATATAGAGAATATAGGAAATACAAAAAATATGGAATTGAAACCAATGTTCTGCGTTTTTCCAAATTTTGTCTAGTTTTGCTGTCCTTCTTGATCAAAAACAACAAAGAGCAATGCGATAGAAACTAATGTTATTTTTTATAAAATATGTATAAAAGGGTTGCCACGCTGTTCCACATCCTTGACAGGACACTTAGAAAACAGTGCCTTATTGATCGAAACTCGATATGTATTTCAATATCGCTTCCGCATCGAAAATTGGACATTGGGGAGTTTTAAAAGAAATCCTAATGGCCAGGATAAATAATAAATTTCAATTAGGAGCAAAGGAATATTTATATGGGTTTTAGGGAGACGCGCGGTAAATAAAAAGCCAGTCTGCAGTCCTGTGACCGTTGGTCCATTGCATCTAATATACGACCCTACGTTTGATATGGAAAGTCTAAAGCTATAAATTCAAAATTGAACTGCTATAAGCAAAACCTTCTATCTACGTCGACTTCGCCTCGCATTTGGGACGGTTTTTTTATTCCAATTTAATTTCTCAAAGCCATACAGTCAACCAGGCGCTCTATCTCGAAATGCCAAATGTAAAATAATAATTAATAGACGATCTTAACATGCAATAAAATTAAATCCAAATAAACCCTATTAAATATTATGAGAGAAGAGGAAAAAGTCGCAGGAAAAATTGCAAATATTTTTAAGGACCGAATAAAATAAATGTAAATAAAATATGCATGTAAGCTAGGTTATTACGTTCTAATTTTTGTGAACAGTGTTCGCTATACTCAATAACTGTATTTCGCTAACCCTGCTGGCATCATCTGGGAATAGCTAAAACTAATCGTGGTTGTATGTATTTTGCTAATGATTAACTTTATACTAAAATCAGTCAATCGACATATTTTTTGGGCAAACAATCGACGTAATAAATGTTGCGTATTGTGTCTCTTCGGGCGAGATTATAGAGGGCTAGGGATACATTTTATTTTTCAAAGGACCCTCTCCTTGTTTGCGCCAAGTCCTTTCACCAAGAAAACAGGTTAATTAATGGAATAAAAAAGGAACCTATAAAAGTGAAAATTTATAAAAAGGATCCCTCGGCTAAGGTAGACAGTAGCAGAGCGTGATCCTTGGGTATAAGGGCGGCTGTGGGGTGGCGGATTGGAATGGGGTGAAAGGACTAGCGACCCTCTGTTATCAGTGAGCGGCCAGCCTTTGGAGGTATTACCATACCGACCCGGGAATAGCCGATATTGCGCCGTAATAGCTGTCCGTCCTCTTCTTTATGTGGCAAGATGCTTTGGAAGAAAAATTCAATTACAATTTCTGCTCCGCCGTCTACAGCTGAACCATTCTAATTACGGGGATACAGAAATTTGCGGCCCGTGAAAACATACGGGCTCTGTCACTGGAAAAAATGTCGGCACTGGACTTATTAGGCTGGGTTAAATTCGGTTAGGTAACGCTTGAAATCAATAAGTGTTTTTTTTTTAGAAATGGGTTTAAAACTACAGAAAATATAAAAACTCCAGAGAATATAAAAATTATAATAATAATTAGATAATTGAAAATAAAGAAATATATGAAATATAGAAAATAGGTATTGAAAATATTGAAAGTATAGAAAATATAAGTATAGAATATATAGAAAAATATAAAAAATATAGAAAATTAGAGAATATGGAAAATATGGAAAATACGGAAAATACAGAAAATACATAAAATGTAGAAAATGTAGAAAATATAGAAAAAGTAGAAAATATAGAAAATATAGAAAACATAGAAAACATGGAAAATATAGAAATTATGGAAAATATAGAAAATATGGAAAATATGGAAAATATAGGAAATATAGAAAATATGGAAAATATAAAAAATATCGATAATATTTAAAATATAGAAAATTTAAAAATAGGGAAAAAACAAAATACAAAAATAGAGGAAACAGAAAATAATGAAAATGTAGAAAATACAAAAATAGAGTAAAGACAGAAATGTATTTTTTTCGACATTTAACAAGCACCAAAGTATCACTTATACTGCATACGCTGCAAACATAGTATTTTAGTGGCAAAATACTACTTTAGCAGCTTAGGCTGTAAAAGTAATACTTTGAAGTCGATCAACCGTCATTAAAATCCGAATCAGAGTTACATGCGATGATGCGAGTAATATAAATTTCTCCTGAGCCGGTCCTGGTGATGACGTGATGACATAAGAATATAAAGTATTGTTGCAATATTAATATAGATAAAATGACTGAAAGAAGCGCTACTTAACAGTATCCTTAGAAATCCTTTAAAAGAACGAAATAAGTGCATCTACTGAAAAATCGCTACGAAACTTCATTAAATATTAAGAAATATGCCTAAGTAACCACAGCACATGGAATAAGGAGTCAAATATTCATGAAATATGTAACAAGGATTAAATGACCTACTATTCTTGACGACGACGGATGAATCCGTTTTACCGGTACAGGGTGAGACATGCGGATACGAGTCCTGTACGTCTATTTAAATAAATGGCTCTTTAAACCTAAAACATTTCGAGTGTTCGGTACCTCTTCGTCCACTCAGTACTTTAAGAGAATAATATCAATTTCTGTTACACCTAATATCTTACACTATTGCAATCCTTTTTCTTATTAAACGGCAACTCATAAGGGTTGATGCGCCGATTGTGAGGAAAGTTTAGAGCATTCACTTCAACTTTAAAAGCCTGGTCAGGTAATGAATTCCATAATTTTGTTGTTTGAGGTGAAACAATTACAATTGTTCGACAATTATGGAACTGGAGGGTAAAGTTATGAGTTGCTGCATTGTGTCTAATATTATGAGTATAAATCGCCTCATTGGTTCATACAGAGACTTTGTGTAGAGATGGAGGTTCACATTTAGTGACAAAGTTATCCAAATTAACTTCTCGATTAATAGAATTATTTGATTTGATTTTGTTGTATACTGTAGGTACTTTACCTTTAGTATACGTACAAGTAAGTATTCGTGTATATTATAATAATATGAGACATATTAAAAGACGAAAAATAAAATAGCGCATACCCCTGTAAATTCAACCTTAATCCCTCTAAATCATGTCCAAAATTTGTTATTCCACTTGACATCCTCGAGTTGACGTATAAAATATCGGAAGTTAAAAGGAATAATATCCAAATTGGTGGAAAATATTGTTATACGCCTGGAAACAGAAGGATAGGGTGACCTTTTAAGTTGCAGGTACGAAATCTATAATAGCGAAAAATAATCTTGGAAGACTCAAATTGTATTACAAGCAGGGGATAGTAGTAGATTCGAGAGGGGTAAGCAGGTAAGATAGGAAAACGTGAGAAAAAAATCGGGTTTGAGTAACGGATTTTTTAGTGGTTGTTTTTTTTGATATTTGGGCACATTTTTACTCTTTACATGGGAAATATGGTTCTTAAAAAAATTATTAGTTTGTCTGCTTACACAGAAATTCCTGAATTTTCGAAATTTACTCATAAGCTATTTTAGTTCTAAGATAAAAAATAAATTTTACTAGCTGTCTCTTTTATTACACTTAGTAACAGGTGGAACAATTATTGTAATATTGTAATGACTGATTTTATTCGTGCCACTCTAAATGATAATTAATGCGGTTCTTGCCCCCATCCGAGGGCCATTAAAAGGCGCCTAAACGGTTTGATAAAAATCAGATCAGATAGAATCAAATCGACCTGCTGAAAGAGTCCTTAACCTATAATTTTACGAGTGTCATTTCTGTCAAGGACATGATTAATCTGATAAACTCGCATTATCTGCCAACTATTTGTAAATGGTACACAAATCTTCAAATAAAAGTCAATTGTAACAGTATTATTATATCCTGAAGTTTCACCCTAAACAGATATAAAGGAGAGACCCTTTTTATATTTTGTGTAAACACTCCGCCTGGTGAATTTACCGAAATAGTGTTTTTCCAACAAAAAGCAAATATCACAATAGGGGATAAAATGTGTAGTTTGGGGTAAAAATCTCATAATAAAGGTTCTCGATTACACGCATTGGGCAGCTATTGTTACTCGGTGTGATCGCATAACAGGTACCGCTGCGGGAATTTAAGGAGATTAGTATAGTATTTCGTAAAACGTGAGCACAAGGTACGTTCTCTATTATTAGGGAGGCGTGATATTGAATGCGCAATTTACTTATTCTTAAGTATATCACTGATTTTTTCATAATTCTGAGACTAATTTAAACAACTCAGAGTTGGTCGTTTGAAAAAATGCAGAGGTCCTTTATTGCAGGTTTCGTCCTCAACAAGGTGCTTATGATGAACTTTGCCTTAAATACCTTTTTAAACCTTGAAAAGGTAAAATTTTCCATATCTGTTTTCAAAATTTTCCATTTTTTCTACATTTTCTATATTTCTATATTTTCTATATTTTCTATATTTTCTATATTTTCCATATTTTCTATATTTTCTTACTTTCCATATTTTCTATACTTTCTATATTTTCTATATTTTCTATATTTTCTATATTTTCCATATTTTCTATATTTTCTTACTTTCCATATTTTCTATACTTTCTATATTTTCTATATTTTCTATGTTTTCTATATTTTCTGCATTTTCTATATTTTCTATACTTTCTATACTTCTATATTTTCTATATTTTGATGTTTTTTAGATTTTAGAATATATTTTTTGCACAAAACACCTCTTTTATAATTTTTTTCATAGGATACACCGTTTTCGAGTAAATGCTTAAAACCATCGACATGTGCTTGGAAATTAGTTTGAGATTAATTTTTTAAAATCCCAATATTAATATTGAACAATACCGAAGTTCTTTATATTCTTATGTCATCACGTCATCACCAGGTCCCGGCTCAGACGAAATTAATATTACTTGCATGTAACTCTGATTCGGATTTTAATAACGGTTGACAGACATGAAAGTGTTACTTTTACAGCCTAAGCTGCTAAAGTAGTATTTTATGCCACTAAAATACTATGTTTGCAGCCTATGCAGTATAAGTGATACTTTAGTGCATGTTAAATGTCGAAAGAAGAACAAACTTTTAATTTTATTAGATAAACTCAAGGCGATCAACAGAATATTTGGTCAACTGACTGACGTCATCGTTTAGGTTACCGTCCGACCTAGCAGATCTTACATAAAAGTTAGCGTTATCGCTTAGGTTCTCGTCCGAATTAATTTGATGATATAAATAGGTATTTATGTCATTATAGTATTTGAGAAGTCATAGAAGATGCTTGTATTAGAAGCAGAATTTATATCATCATTATTTTACAGACTAGACTGTAAAAGTGATTGTTTAGTGTCTGTCAAATGCTATTAAAGTCAAACTTTTAGTATAAATAAATTAAAAAGACCGTTTCTACTACTGTGGCTGGCAATTCATTAATTCAGCAGCTTTCTTGCAGAAAAAAGGATATTTTTCTTGCCTAATGTTATTAAACATTCACTAAACTCTATTTTGGATTTTTATAATCGTTGACAGATTAAAATATCACTTTTATGGCCAAGACTGCTACAGAAATATTTTAGAACAGTAAAATTCTATATTTACAGCCTAGACAGTAAAAGTGATACTTTAGTGCCTGTCAAATGTCATTAAAATCAAACTTTTAATATCAGTCGGACAAAACAGTTAATTAATTAACAAGGTAAAGAGTAGCAGTACTACTGCTGAATCCAGCAAAGACAGAAAGCTGCTTTATTGCTTTTTTTGTATATAAATATAAAATTTTTTCTCTTTCTAATTAATATTATGTCAACAAATAGTTATTCTTCTTAGCTTTTGGGTTTATTTCTTATAGGTGCATAGAGCTCTAATTTTGATTTTAATGACAGTTAGCAGGCATTAAAATGGTATTTTTACAGCCTAGGTTGTTAAAGTAGAATTTTATACCATTAGAACAAGCAAAACACCACTTTTACAGTATATGCAGTGATTACTTTTACAGTCTAGGCTGCCGAAGTGGTATTTTATGCCACTAAGATACCATATTTACAGCCTAGGCAGTATAAGTGATAAATTAGTGCCAGTCAAATGGCTTTAGAATCAAACTTTTAACATCAATCAGAGACATTATTGATTTGTTTAATAAGGCAATTAAGTAGCAGCTCTACTGCTATGGTTGACGTCTCGTGAATCCAACTGTCAGGAAAAATTCTTTTTTTCCTTTATATTTTTTCTCTTGTTTACGAGTAAAATAGATCTGGGCAGGTATTTTATACCACTAAAATACCACTTTTACAGACTAGTCCGTAAAAGTGATTTTTTAGTTTCTGTCGAATGTCATTAAAATGAAACTTTCAATGTCAATAAAAGAAAAAGACCATTTTTACTACCGTAGCTGGCATTTCATTAATTAACAATAGAAACACAGCCTTCTTACAGAAATTTTTTTCTAAGTGTCTGAGATTATTAAACACGCATTAAATGCTATTTTGGATTTTAATGATCGTTGAGAGACATTAAAATGTTACTTTTATGGCCTAGGCGGTTACAGTAATATTTTATGACAGTAAATTCTATATTTACAGCCTAGACAATAAAAGTGATACTTTAGTGCCTGTTAAATGTTATTAAAATAAAAATTTTAATTGGAGAAAACAGTTAATTATTTAACAAGGTAAAGAGTAACAGCACTGCTGCAGAATTCAACAGAGGCAAGCAAGCTGCCTTATTGCTTTTTTGCAATGCCAACAAATAATTATTCTTCTTAGCTCTTGGGTTTATTTCTTCTAGGTGCATAAAGCTCTAATTTTGATTTTAATGACAGTTAGCAGGCATTAAAATGCTATTTTTACAGCCTAGGTTGTTAAAGTAGAATTTTATACCATTAGAACAAGCAAAACACCACTTTTACAGCATATGCAGCAAAAGTAACGCTTTAGTGCCAATCAAATGTCAAACTATGTTAAAGTTATTTATTTTACATATAGTAATAGTTCTGTAACCTTGGTGGGCGTTTCATTAATCCAGCAACCACCAGAACGCAACTTTGTTGCCGTACTGAATATAATTTTTCTTCGAAAATAGTTAATTTTCTAGACCTATGAATTTAATTTTTTTTTAATGATAGCTGATAATCATTAAAGTGTTACTTTTACAACCTAGGCTGTAAAAATGGTATTTTATGCCACTATGATGCCATATTTACTGCCTATGCTATAAATAAGTAATATTTTAGTGTTTGTCAAATATTAAAATGTCAATCACAAAATGTTATTTATGCAACAAGTGTGTAAAGTGAGTTTTTTCACGAATACTAATTTTTCATGAGTGGAAAAAAGCTCACTTTACACACGAATTACATACAATATATTTTCTACTACCGAAATGGTTGTTAAGAAATATATATATATATATAAAGTAAAATATAAATCTATTTTACGCACTAGTACGTAAAGTATTTCATTTTTTCACTAGTGCGTAAAGTAAAATAATAAGATAGCAAGGGAGCTTTTGAAACTTTACGCAATAGTACATAAAGTAAAAACAGTTTACGCACTAGTGAGTAAAGTTTAACTTTATGCACTACACAGCGTGTGTAAAGTTAATACTTTAGTAAAAAATTATAATATTGGACTTCTGTAATTTCGAATGGCGACAGAAAAAATTTTGTATAAAACGCGTGACTCAAAGGTGCTTTTTTTACTTGGGTGGTTTACAGCACTCGCCTTCGGCTCGTACTGTAAACTTAGATTTTTATGACAGTTTAAAGGCACTAAAGTGCTAATTTTATAGACTAAACTGTCAAGGTGGCGTTTTATATCACTAAAGAAACTTTCACTCTTTTACTTTTACAGCCTATGCCAAAAAAGTGTCATTAACTCCAAACGTTAATGTCAATCGAAGAAAAAAATGGTTTATTTAGTCCCTAAAGATTTTCTCCGAGAACAACTCACTCTGCGCCGGCTCTGTTCGAACGTTATAACGTATAAATTAATATAAAAAATTAATAAGCAGCGTATTTGAAACGTACTTTTATGGGTGGAAGTGGAATTTGCAGGAGCCGTCTTATAAAAGGAAGTGAACTCAGACATGAGGTCTTCTTTTCGGAGGACTTGTGTCCTTGCATTAGTGAGGCTTAGGTCTCGTTCGCATCAGAGCTCGCGACAGATTGGCTACGCCTAATCCCATGCCCGATATTATATATTTTCTTTCCTTGGATGGGTTCATATTGATCATATTCTCTCAAAGCATATCGGTAATACTCTATACACCCCTTTTCTAGTATGTTGTGAGATTTTCTAACGCAAATTAATGGAAATTGTAAGTATTAAGAATTCAATTCTTTAGTTAAATAAATTTTAGAAACGAGAAATTGTGCAAAAAGTTACCCTAACACCTTCCCTCATTGTTTAATTCTGACATCTCAATTCAGATTCCGCACTATCATTTTTCTGTGATTAAGAACTGCTATCACATAACTGCTGGGTCACTCCGAAAGTACCTACAAGAAATTGTGTGAATTTATATAAACGAACCACCCTTATGAGGGGTAATCTATACAAAAAAAATAATCGGATCTCCAAAGGGTTTTGTGGCTGTATGGAGTGTCGGGCTTTATTTACAAGAACTGAGTATCAGGGCACACCGGGGGTTAAAAAATCCCAAAGGGTTAAAGAGAGAGGGACGATTTCGAAACTCACCTAAGCCTGCTGTGTGCAGATGTCATATGTTGCATATTCTTTACTGGGACGGCAACTAGGTGAGTATAGGTAGTTTTATTTTAGCACCGCTGCAGACTAGAACTGCTAGTTTGTGTTTGGTGGTTGTTTTACGCAAAGTGATTTTCAAAAATTTTGTGTTTGTTTCTTAGAGCACCTAAAACTGGTAAAAGTTAAAAATTTGAATGTAGGCTACGTATTCATGGGTAAGTTTAATTATATTTTTAGTTACAAGCGGATTTGCGAATTCGGAGTTTAAATGGATATAAAAGTGTAGTACTGGTATTTCGAAAACGGTTCATTTTATAAAAGAAATTTTTACAATTTTTAAAAATTATGTATCTAGGACATTTGAAATTTTTTCATTCCTAAAATTCAGGTCATTCTAATATTCGTTTGTCGGCGTGCCTGTCAAATATGGTAACTCAAGAACAATTCTGAATTTCGTACATACAGGGTGGCCATTATCTATCTCCTTGCATAGGTAACTTTGTTATTTTTTCAGGATAAAACTTTGCATGGTGAAATTAGGTAAGATTTCCAACTTTTTGAGACCTATATTTGTCACTTCCGGTTTCACCGGAAATGGCCCCAATAGTCTTCTCTAAATGGACCACCCTGTATGTTTTTACATTTTTGAAATAAATTTTACATTTTGGATACATTTATACTATTTTGAACAATTTATACAGGGTTGCACGAAAAATAATTCGAATTTTAGTTGTCAATCTAGATGGCTGCGAATATGTTAAAAGTATTTTTGTTCCCATATAATTCATGTAAAAAATATGAAAACGTCAATATGTCCAATAATACATCATAGTGCTCTAAATTCATTAAAATCACATTTTTCAAAATAATTTTTTTTTAAATATTATGATATGGGCCACCCGGATATTCAGAAAGCTCTATTTAGCAGGGATTAAACGGTACCAAAAGTTTGTGTAATCGTTACCGGCAGGAATGCCAATTTTTCTTAAGAAATTTATGATTACATCTAACTTCAATTAAATTTTGGTCAACCCTGTATATTTGTGTTAATATTTTATGATATGCAACAAGAATGAGCCAGAGGTCTATTCGATTAACACAAATATACAGGGTTGATCAAAATTTAATTGAACTTCGATATAAATCATAAATTTCTTAAGAAAAATTTGCATTCCTGCCGGTAACGATTACACATTACGAAACTTTTGGTACCGTTTAACCCCTACTAAATAGAGCATTCTGAATGTCAGGGTGGCCCATATCATAATATTTAAAAAAAATAGTTATTATCAAAAATGTGATATTAATGAGATTAGAGCACCCTGTATAATGTATTATTGGACATATTGACGTTTTCGTATTTTTTATATAAGGTACATTGGAACAAAAATAATTTTTAACATATTCGCAGCCATCTAAATTGACAACTAAAATTCAAATTATTTTTCGTGCAACCCTGTATAAATTGTTCAAAATAGCATAAATGTATCCAGAATGTGATCTTTATTTAAAAAATGTAAAAACATACAGGGTGGTCCATTTAGAAAAGACTATTGGGGCCATTTCCGGTGAAACCGGAAGTGACAAATATGGCGGATAGGACTCAAAAAGTTGGAAATCTTACCTAATTTCACCATATAAAATTTTATCCTGATATTTTTAAAAAGAAGGAAGTCACAGGAGTGGCCTACTATTCGTTTACACTGATTTATCCTGAAAAAAACTGAAAATAGTCGATTTTTTAAATTTTAAATAACGGCGAAACCGGTAACTCTGGAAAATAAGTGGAAATTGTTATCAATAGATATGTTTACGTAAAATTCAATAAATCTGTTGCCACTTCCATAGCTAAAGGGATTATTTTAATGCAACATAAACTTGCTTTTTTTTAATGAGACACGCAGTTAACTATAGTTTATTAAAAAATCCTATTTTTCTGATATCAAAGATATAAATATTTGTATTCTTATCTTTTTTGGTTATGTTGAAATGATGATATACTTATTCAAAGTAGGCGTGAAAATAAATTAATTTATTTCATTAACAATAAACACAATTTAAAAATATCAAATAGATAATTTGTTTTAGAAATATTTATTAAAAAAATATATACTTACGTAAATATACTGGGTGGCCACGAGAACCGGCCCAGGCTTATAACTTTTTTGTTTATGAATCAACTATTTTCAAATTTAGAACATATAAAACTTATTTTCCAATTTAGTGACTGGTACATTCAAAATAGCCGACTTCCGGTTTCGACGGAAATAATATCATATTCGATTTTTTAAATGGAACACCCTGTATATTTTATTATTTTTGGAATCTACGGACCAAGTTCTATCTGATCAGTTCGCAAAATTTGCATTTTTTCAAAAATAATTTTAAAATTTTATATAAAATTGAAAAAATCAACCATTTTCAGTTTTTTTTTCAAGATAAATCAGCAACCTGAAGACATACCTACCACAATTCGTAAAATAAGTAAGAAACTAAATCGTGCCATATACCCCAAAAGATGAAACTGGCGCAGCTGCGGACACGTGTTTCGGAGTTATTGCTCCTCGTCAGCGTAGCGTAGCTAAATAAAGAATCTAAGATCTGAAGCAATAACTAATAAAGGTTAGAAAGCACAGTACACAGTACCTTATTATATATGGCACGTTTTAGTTTCTTATTTATTTATATTTGACCCCACGAATCCTATCTATCTTAAATTCTTAAAATATCAATGAACTGCTCTTACAGTTTTACTAAATTTTGCTTATTTAACTGACTCTGCAGCTCTGGAAATAATGTAATATATAAATCTTCATCAGATCTTTTACCTTACCTATAGTTTTGAAATCAGAGAAAAATGCTGGTGTCTAATTTTACACAAGGCGATCCATTAAGAAAAATTTTGTCTGTAATAGTCTTGTATAGTAGCTAAGACTCTGTACTGAAAGCCCTACAAGCTGGTTTTTTTAATTTTCAAAAATCTCTAAAAATAAGAAATTTAGAGTAGATAATTTGTGGGTTGGACACCCTGTATAAGACGCTTCGCTTTTATTGTTAGAAATTGCAGGAGATAATAGCATATGTAATTTTGAGACAAAAATTTTGTATAAACATGTCGAAAATTATTTCGAGTTAGTTTCATTCAAACGGGTTCTATAGTTGCTGGTTTTTTCCTAATATTTGTGAAACCATTAAAGATAAAATCTGGCTTTATAACCTTTAGCAGCAACATCTAAAATTTCATAGTATTTTTACAAATCGAAATTTGTTCTTGAAAAAAATCAATATAAAATTTCTTTTTATAACCTTAAATTGCACTCAAATCGATTTTTAGTAACAAGTTGTCATGAAATACAAACTCTATTTTTGTAAAATGCTACCTATAAAATTTTGCATGCTGTTTAAAGTGACAAGAAATTACAGCGGATAGTTAATAATAATAATAATAATAAAATGTTCTAAAAAATAGCCACTTTACAGAGGTGTCCCGCTTTAAAATGGGTCACACTGTATATACAGGGTATTCATTTTATCAGGGCCGTCGAGGATATGTCGCTTAATACCAATCATGCAAAAAATTTGTTCCTGCTAAAATTGTATAGATTTTTTTAAGCTACAAAATGATTTTAAAACGTTTGAAACCTGGGGTGTGCTTTAGGAGTTATGACGGGCAAACCAAAGACAAAAATGTTGAATAAGGTTCTATCTAATTTTTTGCAGAACCGCTAGATTTTGATTTTTGAGCGTGGAAAAAAAATATAATACTGGCAAGAAATTGTGCTAGTATACCGGGTGTAAATGAAATTAGGCTCATCCCTATAATTTTTTTGTTTTTTCAGATATCATTTTGAAATTTTGGCAGTTGCAATAACAAGTAAATTTGAATTAACGAATGTTAATAAAATGATTCTAGCACTTCCGGTTTCACTGGAAATGACCGTAGCATCTATTTTTTAAATGGAACACCCTGTATACGACTCAGAAAGAAAAGTTTTTCAGCAGTCATGGCTCCCTAATGCCAACTTAAATTATCCTAAAAAAATGTTTGAGGTTATGTTTCTACCTCGAAGTTGATACCATCGTATGCAGAATAATTCCCTGACTCCAAAAATTTAAAAATATACAGGGTGTTCCTTTAAAAAAAAAAGATGTTAGGGTCATTTCCGGTGAAACCGGAAGTGCTAGAATTATTTTATTAACATGCAATAATTCAAATTTACTTGTTATTGCAACTACCAAAATTTCAAAATGATATCTGAAAAAACAAAAAAGTTATAGGGGTGAGCCTAATTTCATTTACACCCGGTATAAAGTTTTTTTACTCTGTATTTCATCATATGGCATATTTTTATTTATTGGAACTAAGCGAGTAATTATAAAAACACTTTATATTTAGTTTATAATAATTTCCTGTTTAATTTCATCTATAAATCTACCATATGATATATCATTAAAAATAGTGAAAACCCTTTATTTTTCATCAGTTCTATTATTATTTTTTTCAAGAGTAAACCTCAAATTTCTACGTTAAATATCTCCATTTTGCAAAGAATTTTCGTCTTAGAATATTCCTCATTTTCGGATTTTCCTGAAGTGATTCCTATACTAGACCATGGATTTTAAATCTCTCTAAATTATTTTGCAGCTTATAAAATTTTTGAAAAAACATTTTCTTTTTACGGTTAATATTAAAGTGGTATGTATACTCTCTAAGGCCCTGACAAAATAGACCTGTAGATTTTATCCACCACTTCTTACACATTCTAGACATCCCTTTTCCTCTATAAAATTACTTCAAAACGGAAGCCGAAACGTCGAATCTTAAACGCAGTTCAACCCAAAAACCTATAATTTCCATAAAAAATCTTTGGAAAAAAGTATATTTTTGATTTTTGTAAATTAAATTTGGCGAACAGCAAACACTAATTTTTTTAAAGTCATTCTTTTTGTGAATTGTTAATGCAAAGTGAAGATGTAAATGTAAGTGAAAATAAAAAAGTAGACCGTGAAGCTGAAATGTCTTTTATTCGACTACATACATCGCATTGGTTTTATATCATCTAAGCTTTAATTAAAATGGCAACACTGTCGACCGGTCAGACGTAAGTGCACCGAAAGCTTGCCCAGTGGCGCCGGAATGACATTTAAACCGGGAATTAAAAAAAAATTCTGATTCATATTCCTGCCGGCTAGTACTATTACCCATACAAATATGGCCCACGTTTACCACGTTTAAAGATTCACCCTGTATATTTGAAACAATTAAAATCACACCATTCAATACTAACTTGACCAACATCGCAATTTAAACAAAATATCGATTACAAAAAGAGCATTTTAAAAAATGAAAACTGTGCCTGCCTGAGGATTTTGTTAAAAAATGGTCTGTTAAACATACATCTGCTGTATATAGGTACGCAGTATACACCGACAGCACGATAATCATCAGAACTCAAGGTAAATATTTATAACCCATTTTCTCTCCACCCACAAACTCGTAAACTTTTATGTCGCAATTTCATTTCGTGGCTTGTTTTTTAGAGGCATACGTTAGATCCAGTCAATAACAATCGTATAATACAGTTCTTGGTTTTTATTAGAGAGCGCGGCGCTCTATAATGTGGAAGGAATATGTGACGATACAAATCCTGGTTGTTAGCAATTTTATAGGACATCTGTGATTCCTGCAGCACAACAGCCTACCGAGCAGTATAAACCAGGCTCCGGTGAGCTTGATAAGGACTACTGGACCAATAGATTCTGGTACTGTAATCCTGGCAAAGGATCACTGTCTACGCTACACGATGTGCACTGCAGGTGGGGCATTACTGACTGGGGCTATAAAGTCCGGAAGATTTAATGGACAGGGTCGAGTAAAGGAAGTTTTACGACATATTATCTATAGAAACAGTTTTGATGTTTTTTTTATATCTATCCCTATTAGCAAGTTATTAATGTATTTAATAAAATTCAGTGTCTTTGCTTCCCTGTTGAAGTTTTCAATCGTTTAACTTTAGGGGGCTGAAGAAAAATTTAGCCGCAGAAGCTATGCAAATTTAGGCGAGAGTTATGTAGTTGATGATTTACTTCGGCTTGGAAGTGAGAACTGTCGATGCCCTAGAGGTGGTTCGTACTCTATAATAAACATTAGGGCATCGTCTCTCCTCACTTCACACAAAATATTACATTTTCAGGAAATTACTTCAGTTAAGAAAAAAATTTTTTAGAGCAAAGCATTAAATAATTTGTTGCCTCTCTAATTACAAAATAAAAATTTGGATTTAACTCCGCAGTTTAATAATACACTCCACGTAAAACACCCCTATATAAGCGATATACTCGATACTGTTGCGAAAATCACGATCAATATAAAACCTTTATAGTGCAAATCAAAAACTACTTAAAACGCCCATAAAATACCGCATCCATATTTATTGTCACATTGGCTTTATTTGGAAGGATATTGTCTATAATTTACCATGCCAAATCCCCGAATACATCCAATATGGTGTTTGCATTCAGAATTCAGCATTTCCATTTTTGACTGGTCTTGATCCCTGGTAATAAATGTGCTTGGGGGAGTTTATGTATCTGAAACAGACTCCGGTTTTGCAGTTGACCAGGGAGTGGCTACTCTTACGAAACACACCCTCACTGCCATCAGAAAGGGTGGCCAACTGGACCTTATTATTCCACCCCATTTTTATATCCACAGCGACGTCGGCTATTTTCTATGAATAAGCGTGTAGACGTGGCTCTTTAATGCAGGAAACATGGTGGAAAATGGCATTTGTATCTGTATGTAGTGTTATTGTAGATGGTCGTTACGGGGTTGCGCGGATACTCAGACTGCTGCGATTTTTAGTCGGGGCGAAGGTATTGAAACCGTTTTTTTTATCAATACATACATTACGATAGTTAAAGGCGTCTTAGACATTTTTGTATTAAATTTCAAAATCAAATTATTTTCATTTGGATTGCAGGATTGGACTGTTAACACGTATGACATTTTATTAGTAACCACTTCATCATTGGCTAGACAGTTGAACATACATTTTGAAAATAGAATTTTTTAAATTAATTTTGTGGTGGTTCGCGATATAGAATTTATTTTTTTATTTTGAGCGTGAATAATAATAAATCGTCAAATAAGCTGCTTCCCATTGGTTTCATAGTGATTATGAACATTTTTATTTAGAGTCAATCAAGCTTTTAATCGGTCTTGATGATTAAAGGAGTAAATTAGAATTTTTTCGCAATTTCAGTTGAAAATCAAGTTTTAAAGCCTACAAATCGGCGAAACTTTGGAATTCTCAGGAACAGTACCAATTATAATGAAACTTCTTTAAAAATATTTCTTATACCACATTACTTGAAATCAGAAACATTTTGGCGAGCGAAATAAAATTTTTGAGTTCTAATTTTGAAAATTGTCAATTTTTTTCTTCATGCTTTGAATAATTCATGAACTAATATTTTTTTAATAAAGTCGACGTTGCGAAATAATTGTTTCCATCATCAGAACTATTCAAAACCGTCTGTTATTGTTGATATATTAAAAATAGTTGAATCTCTATTCTTATCTAAGATGCAATAGCAATAAGTTGTTTTAATTCAATGTTTTTAATCTACTAAGAAAAATCGGTTTTCATAGCAACGCAACGCAACAGTTTCACAAAGAAAAATTTAAAGATTAAAAAAATAAGCGTTTTGTGTATATGTATCTAATTAGTTTCATATATCTAATTGAATTAAAAATCTTTAGTAAACATTATTATATCAGTTAATTTTCAGTGATATAATATTTTTTACTAGATATTTTTAATTAAATTAAAGATGCCTGGCAGATATTTTTAATTGGATTAAAAATATCTATTAGATTTTTACCTTTAAACAAAAATGTTTTGTCTATATTTTTGTATCACTTAAAAATATCTACTAGACCTTTTTAATTAAATTAAAAATGTGTAGTAGATATTTTTAATTAATATAAATTTAGCTACAAAATATTTTTATAAATAAAAATTACAACTAGACATTTTTAATTTAATTAAGAATATCTGGTACCTAGATTTTTTTTATTTACATAATGATATTTACTAGATATTTTTAATTATATTAAATTGAATTAAAAATATCTACTAGATATTTTGCCTCTAAATAAATATATTTAATAGTTATTTTTGTATCAATTACAAATATCTACTAAACATTTTTAATTTACTTAAAAAATATTTAGCAGATATTTTTAATTACTTTAAACACAGGTATCTACTAAACATGTTCGTTCAATGTAAAAATCACTAGTAGGCACTTTAATTTAATTAAAAAGTTTTTACTAGATATTGTTTTACCAATTAAAAAAAATAGTAGACATTTTTATTTAAAATAAAAATATCAACTACCTATATATTTTTAATTGATATAAAAATATCTATATATCTAATAGATATTTTTATGTCAACTAAAAACATCCACCAAGCATTTTCAATTCAGTTAAAAATATCAAGTAGATATTTTTTATAGATATTTTTAATTAAATTAAAGATCTTCTAGTAGATATTTTGAATTGGATTAAAAATATCTACTAGATAGATCTTTTAAATTAAAAATGTTTAGTAGATATTTTTAATTAATATAAATATAACTACTGAATATTTGTATAAGTAAAAATCACTGCTAGACATTTTTAAGTTCATTAAGAATATCTAGTAGATATTTTTTATTTACATAATGATATATACTAGACATTTTTAATTATATTAAAAATGGCTAGCAGATCCTTTTCATTTAATTTAAAGTCTAGTAGGTACCTAGGTATTTTTAATTAACATAATTCTAAAGATTTTTATTTACAGTAAAAATCACTACATTTTTTATTGAATTAAAAATATATACTAGATATTTCGTCTTTAAACAAAAATGTTTAACATTTTTATATCTATTAAAAATATCTTCTAGATCTTTTTAATTAAATTAAAAATGTTTAGTAGATATTTCTAATTACTATAAATACGTCTACTAAACATTTTTATTTAAAGCAAAAATCACTACCAGACATTTTGAATTTAATTAATATAGATATTTTTCATTGACAATGATATTTACTAGATGTTTTTAATTTAGTTAAAAATGTCTAGTAGATATTTGTAATTAATATAAACTAAATATTTTTATAAGTAAAAATCGCTACTAGACATTCTTAATTTAATTAAGAATATCTGGTAGATATTTTTGAACATAATGATGCTTACTAGATATTTTTAATTATACTAAAAATGTCTAGCAGATCTTTTTAATTTAATTAAAATTACTAATAGGTAGGTATTTTTAATTAATGTAACTCTAAAGATTTTTATTTACAGCAAAAGTCACTAGAGATATTTTTTATTGAATTAAACATATATACTGGATATTTTGTCTTTAAACAAAAATGTTTAACATTTTATATCTATTAAAAATATCTTCTAGATCTTTTTAATTAAATTAAAAATGTTTAGTAGATATCTCTAATAAATATGTCTACCAAACTTTTTTATATAAAGCAAAAATCACTACCACACATTTTGAATTTAATTAATGTAGATATTTTTCATTGACAATAATATTTACTAGATATTCTTAATTACGTTAAAAATGTCTAACAGATATTTTGTCTCTAAATAAGAATGTTTGATTGTTATTTTTATATCAATTGAAAATATGTATTTACTAAATATTTTTAATTCAGTTAAAAACTATCTTGCAGATATTTTTAATTAATAAACAAATCTACTAATCTACTAAATATTTCTATTTAAAGCAAAAATCATTACTAGACATTTTTAATTTAATAAAAATTATCTTACTAGATAATGTCTAGTATATATTTTTATTTGAATTAAAAATATATAATAAATATTTCAATGAATTAAAAATATCTACTAAATATTTTTAATTTACTTAAAAAATATTTAGCAAATATTTTTAATTACTTTAAACACATAGGTACTACTAAAAATTTTTGTTTAATGTAAAAATCACCACGAGGCATTTTTCATTTAATTAAGAATTTCTTACTAGATATTTTTTTAACAATTAAAAAATAGTAAACCTTTTTACTTAAAATAAAAATATCAACTACCTATATATTTTTAATTGATATAAAAATAAAAATGTCTACCAAGTTATTTTTAATTAATTCAAAAACGTCTAATAGATATTTTTATGTCAATTACATCTACCAAACATTTTTAATTCGATTAAAAATATCTAGTACATATTCTTATTTCAATTAAAAACATATCAAAGAAATGTATATAGGGATATTATCAGCAAATTTCATGTACAGTGTTATCATTTTATTTGGTACACATTTTAATCAGAATTTGCGAGTTTATTGTAGAGATTAGAAAAAAATGTTTTATACAAAAGTTGCATGGTATTTGCTAAATTTTTATTTGGCAATAATAAAAAACAATTGAATGCCGATTTTCTCAGACATGGGCATAACCTATCTTTTTTTAAATGGAACACCTTATATGTTTTTATCCAGTTAGATTTGGATTTTTTTTCTGATTATACTGATATAGCATACTTGATAGTTTTATACAGGATGTTTTGAATTATTAATAGGATAGTAGTAAACTTATAATCTTAATAATTTTTTAAACTTTATTTCTAAACGTCGGCGTCATTTAAAATAAATGAAAATGGAACTATTATTTTTTTAAAAATATGTCGCTTCTGGTGCCGATGAGCCTTAGAGATAACACCGCGCCGTCTCTATCAAGATATCCCCAAAAAAAAAAGTAAAAACGAGCCATTCCAGCTCATCTAATTTGTTTATAAAAGCAATCTCATGAAGTGTTTCGTTTCTATTCCGTTTTATTCTACCGTCTGTCCACTACTATAAAATTTCCGTTTACTGTCTGCCTCTGATTCTCATTTGATAACGGCACCCAGAATTGAAATATGACATATAACACTGCTCAGATAAACCCGAGAGTGTGTTCGGAAGATTTTATAGCGTCATTTTAAATAAAATTGTTTCTGAAATAACTTCACAGCGTGTTTGGCTGCATGGCAACTTTTATGGGTGTTACAAGGGACGCGGTTTTTGCCAAAGAAGGAATCAGAATTAAACATTGTTATTTTAAATATAAAACTGGATCCTTGCGAGAATATAGTCACTACTGAAATATTTGGATAACACCCAGGAAGCCCTTAACAACGCCAAATGGTAGAAGAAATAAACCTGCCGTATTTCTCCTAATGAATTGTGAGGGTGTTTTTCCAGCGGCTGCTGATATTTGGGCACGTAGAATAAAATTTGGCATAGAGAAAATACATTTTAAATTGATTACCAAGATGTATCCGAATAGAATTAGAAATACGATATTTTTATGGAAGTAAACAGCGAATGATAAAAGCGACGCTGCGAGTGAGAAATTTTATTGTCCGAAGCAGCTGTCCATTTAAGCGGGCCGTTATTCTAGTGGGTTAGGACGGGTATGGGGTGGCCATTTGCTAATGTAACTCGTCAATCTCAACTCGGAGGAATCGCAACCCGGGTGACCTGACTACGACCACTTACTAAAATTAGGCTTTTGTCGGATGAAACAATAAGTTCCCGGTCGGTTTAAACTTCAAGCAACTTACAGTTTAAAGAAGTACTGTCGTATGCCATAAACTGCTTGCTCTCCTGCGGAATCCCGTATTGTCGCTTGTGCCGACTGATATATTTTCGAAAAACTGTTATTAGTCCAGGGATCAGTGAATATGATTTTATTTTGCAGGCTTACTACCGACTAAACTAGATTTATCTAAATAACAACGAAATAACGTTCATGTTTTCATTTCTACTTCTCTATATAATGAAATAACACGGTATGCTTCTAAAGTCTGGATTAAATTAATTTATTTGTAAACAAACAATTTTTTCGATCCTCACCCAAAATGTGCATTTTACTTGCCAAATATTTTGCCCCTACTTTCTTGGATTTCTTAATTCTTTTAGAATTAGTTAAAGATGAACAAATTTATTGTAAGAATTAAAAATATTCTATATAAAAATTATCTTAGTAATATAATAAAATTGTACGATATGTTGATTAACTGTCTTTTTATTCTTCTTCTTTTTCTGCTGTATTCTTCTTCTTCTTCTTCTTCTTCTTCTTCTTCTTCTTCTTCTTCTTCTTCTTCTTCTTCTTCTTCTTCTTCTTCTTCTTCTTCTTCTTCTTCTTCTTCTTTTTCTTCTTCTTCTTCTTATTAATCCTAGAGTCTTTCAACCCTGTAAGACGTAATGTGGAGTTTTTCTCAGGGGTTTCTCTTCCATAATTCTCTCTATTCCTTCCAGCCTCTTGTTTGTGTTAATTACGCTTTTAATTTATTTTCTCTCTTCTCTACTGCTTTATTGATTTCATCTACCCATGTTTTTCTTGGTCTTCCTCTATTATTTTCCTTTATTGTTGGAGCTTCAAATATTCTCGTTAATAATAATTAAACATACTTCTTCACTGCCCAAACAACTTGATCTGACATCCACTCATCCGCTCATCCCATTTGACCCTTGACCCGATCATGCTCTCATTTCCATCTAGCACCCTACCTGCTACTCTGCCATAAAAACCATGTAGCAAAAAAAATACAATAAAGCCTGAACTTTGGGTCAGTGGTCTTTTGAGGGACGATATGGAAGATTAAAACAGGAGCAGTCCAGTGTCAGAGTTCAGATGAGGACAAGTGGTCCAGCTGGTATGCTGTGGAATTTAAGGGTGGAAAGAACGTATTCGGATCAAGTGCCCCTTGACGCCGGGCTCGGGTAGGAGAATATATTAATATCGAAATTTAGATATGTGTGTGTGGTATTTGGATGTTCGCATCTGTAAGATTTTTAATAGGGCTTAGATGAATATTTAAGACGTAAATAGTATCTACCTATAGGTACTAATACTTGATTCAAACTCAGCAATATTAGCATTAAATTTAATTATTCCACACGCTAAATATTAGTTTTAAATTTCTAGAAACCTTGGATCGGCCAATTTTACGGACAAGTAATTAAGAACAACCCGTTAACACCATCTGGTGATAGACATTATACTGCACATGTCTTTTCTTTTCAGCACCTTTGTGATCATTAATCACTTTCAAGGGATATAGTGTGCTGTAACGGATACCCACAAAATTTACTACGTTTCTTTTAATAACTTTTTACTTGAGACATACACACACGCACGTTATACTTAATTAAAAAAGGTTTTAAATTTTTCCATTAACTAACAAAATTTTGGTGAAGGTAAAATGAAAGAGAAAAGCGCATAAAAGTGCATTTTTGATGCATTTCGAGTGCACTATTTTTTAAAGACTTATGTCCGGCTCTATTGGTCGTAGAATAATTTAAAAAACACTAAAATACTCTTAAATTAATGGACTTGGGGTTTAGTTACATTAAAAATACATCCTAACCTCAAAAAATCCAAATTTCTTATTTTTTTTTTTAATAATGCAATAAGTGGTGTAAAAATATTTAGTATTTTACGAAAATTGGAGAATATATGTATTTGATATAAATACGTGTTTAAATTTGCAAAATTAAAAAAAAATTAAATATAATTTTTTTTATTTTTTATTTAAAAAAACGACATTTTAACTTGAAAAACAGATTTTTGCATATGTTCACAAAAAAGTACATGAAAGAACCTCAAAAAAAGTTTACCCCACGACCATTTCTCATTAAACATTTTTTTCTAAAATATTCAATTGCGGCCGTAAAAATGAAATTTTTTTCCAAAATATAATTACCTATGTATTTATAGCAAGAAAATAGAGGTTTTCTCCAATTTTTGTAGAGGATCTGAGGATTTTTACCCCACTTATTGCATTATTAGTATAAAAACTAAATTGAGAAATTTGGATTTTTTTGAGGTTAGAATGTACTTTTAATGTAACTAGACTAGTCCGTCAGTCTATTCATTTACGAGTATTTTAGTTTTTTTTTTACTCCAGAAATGCATCAATAATGCATTTTTCTCGTGACGCCAGATTTTGCTAATTTTTTCTGCCTTCGACTCATTTGCATAGTATAACAAACAAAAACAATTTAACTTCCCAATTACATCACTTTCAAATTCTGATATCCCTCCACTATAAGTTTTGTTGTAGTACAAATCGATATTAAAATAAATCAAATTGAAATCAACGTTTCTTTAGAAACATCTATCAACGTTAACTAATTGATAAATTGAATCGCTATCCAGAATGTTACAATGCATCATTACTGTAACGTTAATTAGTTAGCAATATTCAGAATTGATTCAACCGCTAATAAACGTTCATAAAACATTTCCAAAACAGAAAAAAAGTCAATTAATTAAATCAGCTTGAAATCAACGTTTCTTTCTAAATATCTATCAACGTTGACTAATTGTTAAATGGAATCGTTATCCAGAATGTTATAATGCGTAATTACTGTAACGTTAATTAGTTAGCAATATTCAGAATTGATTAAACCGCTAATATATGTTCGTAAAACTTTTATTACTAACATTTCAAAAACAGAAACAATTTTTTGAAGTCAAATAATGCCTGAATTAGAAGTTGATTCAATGTTATAATGAGACCTACTAAAAACATAATTGTAACATAATAATTTTCTGAAGTCAAATAATGTCTGCATTAGAAGTTGAATCAACGTTATAATGAGACCTACTAAAAACATAATTATAACATAACAATTTTCTGAAGTCAAATAATGTCTGAATTAGAAGTTGATTCAACGTTATAATGAGACATACTAAAAACATAATTATAACATAACAATTTTCTGAAGTCAAATAATGTCTGAATTAGAAGTTGATTCAACGTTATAATGCGACATACTAAAAACATAAATATAACGTTTATACAGGGTTTTTCAACCTCAAGCATGGACATCTCGGTTATTATAAGAGATACGAGGTTGGTTAAATACGGGCAAGGTTGTGGTTTCCATGGTGATCTGAAAGAAAATTTGCGCTCCTTTTTTTAGTTTTTGAATTAGTGGAAAAATCGTTTACAAGGAATATAAATTTGTTATCGCATTTTCCAAGGCATCTTAGACTCAGAAAAGTTACTACAATCAACTTTGGTTTTTCTTATGGGCGCCAGATTGGATTTTAATATTTTTGAAAAGATCATTTTTTTCTGATTACATTTTGATCCAAATTTCAATCATTTCGATTTTGCGAAGAGTGCTTTGGAGATAACATCAACACTTTTGTTTAACAAAAAACTTTTGACAGTTCAATTAAATGTAAAGGTCTGGCGTTCACATTTCTCACGAATTTACCTGGAGAATTGATTTAGGAACAAGAAGATAAACTAGAAATTTCTTATTCTCTCTCATAGGAGCAAAATTTAAAATATTCCACTTCTAAACACAATTTTGCTCGTTTTTTTTATTGCCCGTGAAATATCCCTTCCTCTCATTTTAATTTTCAGAGTGGTGATTATGCTTCTTTGGAGCTCATCAATATTAGCAGGTACAGTTTTATAAACGAAATCTTTTATAGTTCAGTTCCCCATAAATAGTAATTTAATGGTGAAAAATCGAGTAACCGTGCTGGCTAACCTACTTCTTCATATTCAACTTCTTCTTCTTCTTTCTCTTCTTCTTATTTCTCTTCTTCTTCTTCTTCTTCATATTTATCATCACCTTCTTCTTCTTGTTACTATTTTTCTTATTCGTCTCCTTCTGTATCTTCTTCTTCTTCTTCTCCTTCTTAGTCTTCTTCTTCTTAGTCTTCTTCTCCTCCTCCTCATTTTTCTTCTTCTTCTTCTTCTCCTTTTTCTTCTTCTTCTTCTTCTTCCTCCTAATTTCCTTCGTCACTTTATGTATATATATGGAAATAAAGTTCCTACAGATAATATAGGATTAAAGCATCATTAAAATCCACTCCAATACGTCTAGATTACCAGTCAAAAATTTGTGTGATTTCATGTAAACCCCCTAATCTTATCAAATTTCAACAAGGAACTAAACTTGCTTTTAATTAACCGAAAATGATCCTACGGCGAATTTAGATTTTTTTGCTGAGAATTAGATACGTTTAACATGAACAATTCTCGCTTAGACGAAAAAAAGCATCTCAAGCGTAGAGCAGTCAGTGGGTATAGGAGTAAAAAGGAATAAAGCTCACGCCCCGAACATTCCAATATAATGTTATATTCTGATCAAGCAATAAAACTGGATGCCACATCATTGTGCGCGCCGTTAGCATGTGAATTAGGGTGTTTCGTTCTTTGATTTCTCGCGATACAACCTCCGCAGCCCATTCTACTGACCTTCCAGCAGATACGCTATGCCACCGCCATGAATTATGCAACACCTATTTCGTTTTTAGTTCAGCTACAAAATGCAATCATCACTTTTCATGTGTTACTGTTACCAAATATGAAGTTATTCGAGTTCAATTATTCACTTTCCTTCTTATGCGTTTTCTCCCACTTGCTAGCTGCCTTTTGTTCAGTAATAGATGAAGGAAATTATTGTACAAGGGGCTCTCGAACTTGTGACAAGGATGAAAAAATTATTTCACCAAATAAGGCACCTTGTCAAATCGGTTATATAATGTTCAGTATAATATCCAATAATTGCATTAAAAGTCATTTTCATGAAGGAAATTGTTTACTTCTGATGAAATTGGGACGACCAATCTTTATTAAATTTATGAATGTCAAAAAAATAATGGAAGTGCAAATAGAAGAAATCCAATGTTGGTCACTTTTAGGAAATTGATTAACGAAACATGAACAGTGTTGAGTAAAAAGTTCTTCAGTATCAGCATTGCGTCAAACTCGTCAAACCTTTCAACCCTTTTGGAACAATTTCTTATCGCAACTACTTTTTGTTCCTCGGACATCAAGAGCTTTCCAATTTAAATATTTCGATTTCAGTTTTTTTGAACGCAGCCGACGAGCGAGACGCCGAGTCCCCAAATAAGCGAAACTCTATCCCAATACAAGATAAACTTTTACACGTTGACCCTGCAAACTCGTAATATAAGAAAGTAGGCCCATTAAAAGCATCCGTGGCCGTTTGTCATTCAAACCACGAAGCGATCATTTCGTGGGTAGAAACGTGGCCATTAGCCGAGGGATACTCATGAGCAGGCAGGGGCTGGGGGGGGTGGCAGGCCATCGATTCCACCCCCTGCTTTCTCCAAAACGGATACCGGAACATGACATGTGTTCCTCATGCCGGACGCGACCGTCGACGCAAGACGTCGTTTCGTTTCATGGACATTTTTCCGGCAATATCTGTGACGTTTGCTTGATGGGAATTTTTAACTGGAAGGTTTCGAGCGGTCGGTGTTCAATTGGGCAAAGAGGCATGTTCATTCGATTCAATAACAGACACTTTATATTTACAATAGGATAGAATATTTTGTTTACCAATTATTCGATACACTATGTACAGGGTGGTCCATCTAAGCGGAAACGTTGACATAGGGGCTTTACGGCTGTACTAGGAAAAAAATTTGAAAAGATGGTATTTTTTTCCTGGCATTCCGAATCTGAGGTCCAAAAAACAATAGAACATCAAATGGTGAAAATATTCGCAAAAAACCTGTTTCGAAAAAAAAAATCTTGCGTTCCAATTGGTCGCAAAATCGCAATGAAGTTCGTATTTTCTAATCAACCCTGTATAATTTAAAAAAAATCAGATTTAAATTTTTTTTCTGATTTCAACGATACTATGTTTGATATACTTGCTACAGATAGTTCCTGAGGTAACCAATCACAAACTCATGTTTTGTTTGGTTACGTGAAAATTTCACACCTCACTTTTTTAGCGAATCAGAAGTTTGTCTTTGGTTTCGTTACCATGGCAACCCAAAAAATTTCCGGAAATTTTTCTGTCAAATTATTGACATATGATCATATTTGACGTTTGCTGTCATATAAATAAAAAAACTGTTGTAAAGTTTGAAAATATAAAAAAAACAGGATTGCACCACCAAAAATGAGGAAGGTATTTTTTTTAACATTGCATATTTGTAGATATCCTGCAACTATACAGGGTGATCTACCACGAGTGTGCCAAAGCCGCTAATTTATCAAAAAGTAAATGGACTTTCGTTAATAAACATATGTCCTAAAACGTATAATAAGGGATCTACAACCCCTCGAAGGCGACGATGAATATCAATTTTTCGATTATAAGTCCAATATGGTGGTGACTAAAAAAATTAAATTTTCATACATTACGACCTCGACGTAGGCGAATAAAATTACAAATTTCTTATTTGCTTACTTTATTGGGGTAGTTTTGAGGGGTGAGGGGCAGTTTTTTATCTCAAACTTTTTTTGACGTCACTTTCAAAGCAAAAGTTTTAAAAATAATTATTTCCCATGCAATGGGCTCTTTGATAAATTATCGACCTCTGAAGTTTGGCACACTCGTGGTAGATCACCCTGTATATAGGTGTGAAATTTTTTTATCGAATTCCCCAGCGTGCTTGAATTGATAACCGGAAATTTTTCTCGTGCACAAATTTTTTTAGAAAATTCTAGTAGGTATTAAGTATAATAAAAATTAAAAAAAAAATTTATTTGTTTTTTAAAATTTTAAGAATGTCTAGTTTGAAATCCGAAAGAAATAATACAAAATTATCAAAAGACGATTTTCCAGATTTCTTTTCGAAAATTATGCTAGATACATAAATAATTAATAGAAAGAGTTAAAGCTCTGCGAAAAATTGTAGATATTTTTCTTATAGTTTCTATACTAACCAAATAAAAGAGAAATCATTAGAAATAGGATTTAGAAAATGATAAAAAAATATTATCCGTAAATAATAACTACAAATTACATCTTACCAGAAAGATAATTTTCTACAGTAGAAAATTGTAAAATTTGCAAAAAAAGTCATTTAAAAGAAAAACTGCAAGTTAGTTCTAAAAAAACAAAAGACAATCGAATGTTGTAAGGTTATATCAAGTAATACGTTCACAGATGGAGAATTTTATATACAGGGTGAGCCAGTTAAAACCCCCCAGACTCGTAACTTTCTTATTTTTTAAGCGACAACCATGTTGGACACATCAAATTGTAGATATGTTTAAGGTCTTTAAACATGCGTACAGAGTGATTTAAAAACAATTTTTTCGAAGAAATTGTTACAAAAAGAAACTTAATTTTCTTGTATATTTTTTTGTCTCACCCTGTACCTACATGAACTGTAGTACTTTTCTTATAAAAGTTTTAATTACCTTCAATTTATGATATTACGTCATGCTTTTTGATTTTACCCCCGAAATTTTGCTATTTCCTATTTAGCACATTTTAATAAAAGCTTGATTTTAAAAAGGTTTTTACTTTTGTTTTTTGTTACTGTTTTCTTATTTTAAATACTGTTAATAATATGTCTTTTATAAATAAAGCATAAACTTATTATTTACAATCTTTTCAAATTTATTCTAAATGAATTCAGTTTGGAATCGAAAAGAGTGTCCGGAGTGTCCATTATTTTTTTCTCTAAAACCAAACTTAATACTTACTAACGTAAGTTGAAGCTGTTTAAAACCTTTATAAGAAAACATTAATACAGTTCATGTACAGGGTGAGGCTTAAAAATATACTTACAAGAAAATTAAGTTTCTTTTCATAGCAATTTTCTTTTTTTAATTTTTTAAAGGCTTTAAAAATATCTACAATTTGAAGTACAACATGGTCGTCGCTTAATAAACAAGAAAGTTTCGAGTATGGGGAATTTTAAGTGGCGCACCCATAATCGTTTATTATAATGAAATAAACAGGATGGTACTTAAATATTGTTCGCACTTTGGAAAAAATAAATTTCTGATTTTGATTTCAGTCTGTTTCGAAATTAGAACGAAAATTTTAAAATAATAGAATATTATTGAAATATTGATTTTTCTGGATATATATTTTTTTTCTAAAATTATTAATTTTACGAAAAACAATCGAGAGAAAGAAATTGTTCCCCAATTTCTACAAACATTTGTTGATATTTTCGACATATCTTATAGTTTCCATCCCAACTAAAATGCGTGAAAAGTCATTAAAAATAAAATTTTTGTTAAAATATCGAAGATAGTAAAAAATATCTTATCAAAATAGTTGTATTCCTAAAAAACAAAAGACAACCGAATATTAAACGAAAAATCACCATTTCGTTTAATATTCGGTTGTCTTTTGTTTTTTAGTAATAACAGCATCATCATAAATAATATTCTATAATTATGGTATTATAACAAAATGTATACCTGGTTGCCTATTTACCATGGTTTACAATCACTTATGAAGGCTGCTTTTACATATTTATATTTTTTAATAATATGTAATATTCTTATTTTGTTTTCAGGAGGCACCCGGTATCCGTTGTTCCTTATTTCCAGTTTATACATTTCTGCTGATATCATGGGGAGTAAATCTGTCCGATTTGAGCGGCTGTCATATTTGTGCATATTTACGTAGAGGGCAGCGTAAGCCACGGCATCGCATTGTGGCGTCAGAAGCTATCAGCCGCCTCCGAGGCCCTCCTGATTTAAATAAGCCCGGACTAGGGCCGACTCCGGGGAATGGGATTTGGTTTTTGTCGCCAGCCGAACTTTATATGTCACTGTCGGCTACAACTACCTAATTTAACTCGATATATTCCAGCCAAATCCTTAAAAATCACAGGCATTCGTATCCATGAAAAATAACACCAATCAAAAGTGAATCATGCCCTGCTTACGGACGCGATTGTGAATGCATCATCATATTTAGTTTTTACATACATACATACATTCATTCCGCCGAGAAATGTTAACAATGTTAATTATTAAATAATCAATTTTTCCTATTTTAAATTAATGAGCTTTTGAAAAAAATCAATAATTAGTTCAAGAAACTCTAAGAAGCATAAGTCTTTGAAATCAACTTTCCATAGAGATTTTAAAAATAGTAAAATATACAGGGTGTTTTAGTAAAAAAAAAGAAGTAGATGACGTCATAACTGAAGCAGCGATGACGTCATAGATAAAAAACATTAAACCAGAAGACGCGCAATTTAAAACAAAAATCGACCTGTCTGAGGATTTTCCAAAATATTTTCACATTCAGAAATAATGAATATATTCCATACTTTTTGTACACACTGTAAGAGTATATAATACACCCTGTTAAAGGTGGTGAAACTGATTATTTGAGAATTCTTTTCTGAAACGAAAGCAATTTTTGTGTTAAATTTAGACGATATTTTTGATGAAATGAAAAACACAACCAAGATAACGGATGACAAGAAAAAGGAATATTCCTTTATTATTTTGCAAGGATGTTCCTTTCAAACATTCAAAATTCCAACTCGATAAAACAGTAATTCCAAACAAGGTAATTATTATGCTAAGACGCTCCTCTAAGTAAATAAAATCCGCAACAAAAACGATCCTTTCAAAGCAGAAAATGTAGACATAATAAACCAGTCGAAATTTGAATCGTGCGGAGCCCTGCGGGCTGCGGCCTGGGTCAGCGGCACACATTACGTTTCGACCCTAAGGAAATAAGCCAAAGATGGTGCGGGCGTTCTCTATCCTGACGGCTGATGTATGTTCGGGTTGGTCTATTCCCTGATATTTATTGTGTACTTAAGTGGAACGAGATACGTTGCCTGCACCATCGCCACCGCTCTATTATCTAAACAAAAACTGTATAAGAACGCACAAGTCGGTCTGGAAGACATCGACAGATTTATTTGCGTAATTTCGTTCAATAAAAGGATTCAATTTTGATTAACAGCCATTAATGTATGTACTTGGTGTTGTAGTAAACGATATTTGATATTTGAATAGCTCAATTGGTCATTTGTGACAGTTTTAGGTTAGGTCATAGGATTCAAGGCACACTTTAAGGCATCACTACAAAGGCTGAATGAAGGAACTAACACTTCAATTAGTTTTTTTTTAAACTGGAAGGACTTTTTTCAAAACTGGAAGAAAAATATCAGGAGTATTTTTTAAACGTTGGATGAAAACCTTACCGTCCATAAGCAGAAGCAGCTGTGTGAACTTTCTACACGTTTTCTGTTACTATGTGACGAGTACACTTTGAAAGAAAGTGGAAAACCCATTTCTGACTTTGTGGCTTATTTTGGCGTTCAGTCGACACAACCAACCACCGTTATAGCCAAAGTTATATTACAAAGCCTATTAAGAATAAACCAAGTCTCCTATTCAATAAAAAACAATTCCATGACACACATCTCATCGATATTTATTATTTAACAAATTCCGACCGTGACTAACGTCACGATACATTAGACAGCGCCACGACTCTCCACGGCGATACTTCAAAACATCAGCTACACAGCCACAGATAACCAACGACTAAATTCGACAGATATTCTCTACTATCAACTGAAAGTTCGAAGAGCACAAATATAAACAAACGAATGTTTCAAATATTTAATTAATATCTTAACTTCTGTCTGTATGGCTAGGTAAGTAGTAAAACAATATTATACGAGTTATTTAGGAAATTTAGGATTTAATTTCGTTGTGTATCGTCTGAAGGTCATGACTTCTTGTTTCAGCTTTGTTTACAAGCCAGCTGTTTTATGCACATTAACTTAGCAGTAACAATAAAAAGGTGCCTAGGAATTATTAACTATTGTAATACTGAGATGGACACAACGTAATCTCTAATAGACCTTTTATATATGGAATCAAATCTGAGGCCAATTTTGTATTCAAAATTACCCTATTGTCCAATTATATTCATTATAAGAAAATTATTCGAAACAATACCCCAACAAAAATATCTTTCAATTTCAATTTCAATTCGTACGTTTCGTATTTTATTTTTGGGTAAAAGTCGCCGAAGAATTAAAGAACAAATCCTGTATTTGCAAATAGAATTATCGGTAAAAGCGAATAAAGGAGAAGAGATACAAAGAAAGAACTCCGGCACAATATGGACACGGGTTCGTCCCGGCGGAATCGAAAACTCATTACAGTTCGTCTTTGACCCTCGCGACCAAGTCCGGCCCTAGAGACGGGATCAAACTTGAAAGAACGAGAGCGAGACTAACTCTCTCGACTAGACAAAACTACAGTCCCTTGACAGCACGGAATTATATTCGCTAGAAACGTATGGTCCGTTGAGACCTGAAAGAAATAAGCCAAAGTTTCTTAAAGTAGGCATGTATTTTAAGAAACAATTAATAATGGAAAAAATGCTTATTAGTTGAAAGAAAATTACTGCAGGTTTTGCATTAAGGATGGCTGTCACGTGTTGTGTTTTTGTTGAACGAGTTCTGAGGATTTTTGGGGTGTAACAAAGAAATTGGACGCGAAATGAATTCTGTAACTTTGTTAATCGATGAGATAGGTAATTTGAATATAAAATGGATGCATAAAGGCTCAGTGAACTCTGTGTACAAGAATTAGCAGATTTGAATTGAAAAATTAAAAAGTATGTTCTCATTATTAATTCCAGGTGGAGCAAGGACCAAAAATCATATTTCGCGTCTTCCCTGCTGGAAAAAACAAAACAAATAAACGCACATCCTTGGCCTGGAAACTATACCTCGCCGTATCCGCGCTCCATTATAAATCGCCTGTAGAAAGAAAACAGAAAATCCAAGTGGAAATAATCGAACTCATTTAAAAACATACATTGCCAACTTCTGAATCGAACTTTCAAAGTTTTATCGGGTAGTATACATTCACCATATAAATCAGCAGCTGTGTAAGGTCCACTGACATAACAAATGCAAGAAACTTCTCAAAGTTTGGTCCTGGGGGCGGCAAAGGGGAAGAATGGGGCGGAAGTTAGCCCGTCCGAGTTCCGGTGCGGCAGCGTCTTTATATTGGCAATGTTACAGAAGTTACGGACATAAAACTACCCAATATGGGTTATATGGCTATTCTTCGTTATTTTCTCCAGACGTTTTTGATAGCTAGAACAGAACATTAGGAAAATATATAATACGCTCTTCCCCAATGGGAGCCGTCCTGCGCTGATGTTGTTTTGAAAGAAGATTGTGATTGGATTTATAGGTAATTTATTTCTGTACAAAGGATGCTATTTCCTTTAAGGCTATTAACTTAGTACTTTATTTGCAGTATTTTATTTCTCTCTCTTATGACATAATCAACTTAGATAAATACATAAATAATAGCAGCACTGAGAAGACTTTGCCTGCACGAACCGTCGCCACGCCACTAGTTGCCTCAACAATTATACTCTCGTGAGGTTGCAGCGACAATTTACCTACTGTGGCCCTAAAAACAAACAAACAATTAATGGACGTAAGTATCAAATGCGAAATATTTGTATTTAATATTAATTTTTAAAACACAAGTGTTTGTAAAATGGTTTGGTTTCGACTTCTCGTTCGCGTGCGATTATTTTAAATGCTTAACATTTCGGCCATCTTGTCATGGTTTTCTCCTGAAGCGTCATGCGTATCATTAATTGCCACGTCATCGAGAGGCGCGGCTTTGTTGCGGTACTGTCACATGATTGGTCTACATACTATCCACCAACGCCACTCGGCCAATCACATTAAGTCGCACATCATCTTAGGCGTGGCTTCATTCTAGTGAGGTCACGCGACTGGTCATCAGTCTCACATCATCGTGGCAAATAGCGCGCATGCCCACCATGCAACCTCACCAGAGCGAAGCCACGCCTACTTCCAGACGCTTAAATAGAGGAGCTTGGGACGACAGAGCTCACTTCGCTTCAGAAGTAGACCACGACAAGATGGATGGAGGAGAACCTAGAAACTCTTCTTTTGGACAAACATTTCTAACAGCCCATGACTTATTAATTAGTAACTGGTGTATAACTACTCCTGTATTTTTCATTAGTAGAATTAAATGCACTTACCCAGCCTTGTAGGAACTACCAACGCTTGCAACTGAGACGACATATTTCCCCTTAGTCTTGTAAAAGTCGACTGTGTCCTTGGTGCTTCCAATATTAAACAGCAAGCTGTACTCTTCGTCGTCTACATGCCTGACGACTTGCAGCACATTTTGGGACAGTTTGATAATGGACAGAGCATCAAAAGCTATTTGCTTCTGGAATTTCTTACGGAATTGCAGCAATTGTTTGTAGATGTTGTAGTGACTAGATATTCCCTTTACGTCTTGCGCTTTCAAATTCACTTCTTTGGTCTTAACAGAAACTGGCAGCCAGGGCGTTCCAGTGGTAAATCCTCCTTTCTCAGTGTCGTCCCATTGGAATGGAGTGCGCTCGAAATCTCTGCTGACTTGATCGAAACTGCTGCAATTTTTTATTGCTTGCGGATCCTTCCCTTCATCACAAGTAACTTCACCATCTTCCATACCGATTTCCTCTCCGTTGTAAGTAACCATGACTCCAGGAAGGATGGCGTTTAACATGTTGAAGCCGTCGACGTCTTCTTTACCAAAGCGCGTCGCAACTCGGTGGTTGTCGTGGTTGCCCAACTGAAATAAGAAATGCTATAGTAACAAAAAGAGGAAATTTTCAGAAAATTTGATGCTTTTAGGATAATGGCTCAGATTTGCTAGCTTGGTACTGTTTGAGTTTAAAATTTGTTGAACAGATGAGATGAGCTTATCTGTGGATTCAAGGAACATATAGCGAATGGAACAAAGATGTTTAGTGGCATCTATTTGCTTCGAGAAAACATCACTTTGACAGCTGTCCAAAAAAATTGCCGAGAAACGTCACTTTGACAGCTGTCAATAAGATTGTTTTCGAGAAAACGTCACTTTGACAGCCGTCAAAAAAAAATTACGGAAACGTCACTCTGACAGCTGTCAAGAAAGATTTTTTCGAGAAAACGTCACTTTGACAGCTGTACCAAATTTTTTTTTATAAAAACGTTACTTTGACAGCTGTCAAAAAAAGATTTTTTCGCGAAAACGTCACCTTGGCAGCTCTCAAAAAATATATTTTTTACGTCACTTTGACAGCTTTCAATAAAGTATTGTTTTCGAGAAATCGTCACTTTGACAGCTGTCACCAAAAAGTCTAAAAATTCTTTTTCTTCAAAAAAATGTAAAATTTTTCTTACCGATTTCGCTTAACTAATCCGATAGCCAGCCCCATAGGGGCTGGCTATCATCTACAAACCATTCATCCCATAGCCAGCCCCGTAGGGGCTGGATCGTCTGGAACCCATTCATCCGATAGCCAGCTGGATCATCTAGAACTCATTCATCCGATAGCCAGCCCCATAGAGGCTGGATCGTCTAGAACCCATTCATCCAATAAACAAAACTACTCACCACCCAGTTATTGGTGTATCCCTTCGGGATATAAGCTAGCCACTTGTTAATGCTGTTAGCGATATCGTCAATGGTGAAATCCTTATTTGTCAGTGCGGTAATAAATTTGAAGTTAAATGTAAAATGAGCTCCCAAGGTAGAATGGTCGCTAGTACCATAGTAGAGCATTTGTGTTTCAATTGGTGCGTACGCCTCCGTCATCATTACCCTAAAATAAAAAATGTTTCCATAGGAATTGTTTGTAGCCTTAGCACTTAATAATTGTGTATATATACATACCTAGTACTGACTTTGTTGGTATTAGTATAGCTATCCAAGACTGTCCTAAATTGATAGATCATGTCAATGGTTTCGTCTAGGTTTTCGGTGTATTCATGGTTGAGGCAATTGTGATCGTTTACGTCATAGGCGACGTAACCAGCAGCCAGTTTTTCATCTCTAAACTCTGGATCTTCAAACAGGAAAGGTACGGCATCTACTCTGAATCCATCCACACCTTTACCCAACCAAAACAGCAGGACGTCCTGAAATATATTCATGATAGTGAATTAAACCAAAATTTGGTAATATTATTAACTTTGAGGTTAATATATACGTTTCAAAAGGTTTATGTACTTATATGGATAGGAATGAAGAAATAAATACCTTCATCTCCTGAACAACTGCTGGATTGCGATAGTTCAAATCGGGTTGTTGTATGGCAAACTCGTGGTAGTAATATTGTTTTCTGCCTTCATGAAATTCCCAAGCCGGTCCTTTGAAATTTGAAATCTGAAAGTGGAAGTATTACAAACTAATTACTTTAGCAAATAAATATTGAACGCTATGAAGCCCTCTCGCTGATGCCTATGTTCGCACCTCCGTGGTCTTTACTGTATGTTAAACTTACCCAATTATTTGGATAACCGTTAGCCGACGTTGTGTTACCATCACGCCAGATATAATAATCCTCGTATCCCGGTTCTTTTGCCGCCGATTTTTTAAACCATTCGTGATCATCGCTGGTGTGATTCGGCACGAAATCTAGTATGATTTTTATTCCCAAGTCCGTGGCGGTTTTTATCAATTCTGCAAAATCCTCCATGGTGCCATATTCCGGCTGTATAGCTCGGTAATCACTGATGTCGTACCCTTGGTCTACTTGGGGTGATTGAAATATTGGGGATAACCATGTCGCCGTTACTCCAGCATCCTTGAGGTAACTCAATTTCTGAGTAATACCTGCAGAATAGAATCAGTGAAAATACTGGAAGGTTATGGCACAGAAATTGAACTTGCTACTGCGGAAATTGGTATCCACCCAAAATTTAATGAAACCTCATAAATAATGTTAATAAAAAAGACTCGCCTCAAGGTTCTGCTCTTGGGCCTGTGTTATTTTCAATGTCTACCAATGATATATCACAATACATAGGAATGAGTTCTCTGGGATTTTTGCTCTGTCGAATGCAAAATATTTTAATTTCTGACGTTCAAAAACCTGTTTTTTAACGCAACCAGTAAAGGAGAAGAAGAAGAAAGTGATTAAGTAATTGTTGCTTACCTTTCAAGTCGCCGATTCCATCTCCATCGGAGTCCATAAACGATCTTGGGTAAATCTGGTAGAATACAGCAGTTTCCCACCAGTCCAAATCGGTAGACGCCTTCAACATATAGTGTGCCCCATCTTTTAATTGTTTAACCTCGAGCTTAGAACAATTCGCTACTACGATAAAAGCGAATAGCAATAGTTGCCGCAACATTTCGAAATCAATGCAAACTAATTGAAACTGTTTGAAGTACCACTATTTATAATCGTTGTTGAGTGATAATGGAAAATAAAAATCAACTAATTGATACAGATTAGAAATGTGAATGGAACTTTTTCTGGTTTTCGTCGAAAATTTTCGCAATGTTTGTTCGTTCAATTTGGCAACCATTGGGAGAGGGAGGTTTACATATCTTTGGAATTGTCTTGATTCCTTGAGGTTATTATTGGTACCACATCCCTTTGGAATTTCCAGTACATGGATAACTCTCCCTGACTGCACCATTCATTTATCATGATGAAGGTTTTATGCATCAATTCCTATATGGAACGCCCTAAAATTTTCCTGTTGGTAAAACTCCATATGTATTTGAAGTTCATTTCGGACCAGATAGATCTTCAGAATTGTATCCCATAACCTCCTGTGGGTTACTGAAGAAGATTAAACTGAAAATATAGAAGCTGTTATACCAAAAAATGTATAACTCAAGCTCGTGATAACAAACACAAAAATCAATTACAGTTGTAGTTGTAGCAGAAGACCATGGCAAGATGGTCGAATCGCTAAGGATCCAAAATAACCAACTCGAAGGGATCTCGGAAACAAAACTGCTTGGCTATATCTTGAGGAATATTGAGGTGAAGCGTTTGGTTTCTGAATGGAGGAGATTTTGAAGCAAACTGTCATCAACGACTCTTCTCAGAGTCAGATGTTACAATGTTAATGAGTGGTTTATAATAATATGAAGGCGAAACAAAGTAAATGGTACAATAAGTCCTTCTGGATAAAACTCAATCAGTCACAATGTAAAAAGAATTGTTAAGTTGAGGAAGAGCTAATTTTTCTCATTGTTTCGATACAATAAGTATACCTATATGCATAATAAATTATTTTTATTACTCCTTACTTAATATTTTCCACAAACATTGTTATCAATGGTGTCAAAGTGTTATCTATAAATGATTTAAATTGAATAAGATATTTTGTTTGTTTGGATTCTTTAATAAATCAAACGATTGATAAGTTCTTATCTAACTTTCCAAGTTTTCACGAATCGACATTTTTTTGAAACCAAACAATATGCGAACGAGTAAATGAAGTAGAAAATAATTTTACGCAGGAATGTGGGTATTTATAAGCAAATTGCAACTCCATAAGCTTCAACCAACTTCAATTTGGTTTTTGGTTTTTTGGTTTTCACTACCAACTCATCAAAATCATCAGATAAAGAACTAACTGATGTTTTTGCAAAATTGGTGCAGGAATGTGGATGTTCATAAGCAAATTGAAGCTCTGTTATTTCCAACTAGTTTCTATTTGGTTGGTAATTGAATATTTAATAATGATCTGTTTTTTTTTAGCTGCCCTTTAATACAAAATCTTATACAATGATGCCATAGCAACAGTTAAAATTTTATCACAGGCAGGTGTAAGATGTTATCACTAAATTGCGTGTTATCTTGTAAATATTGTACTTGAATTTTTTAAATCAAATCACCGATTTCGGAATTCCGAAACTTCCTCAAATATGCGACCTTCAAGTTAAATGCTTACGTGGTTCATCGATGCGAGAACTGATTTCTTCTTATCGTCTAGTCTGTTCTTCAATATGTCCTCAGAAAATGAGTTCGAGGATTAAGATGCAGTAAACAAGGAGGAGAAGCTTTCGCAAGTGCAGAAATTATTATTTAAAAAATGTCATTTTCATGCCCATGGAGCCATAAAAAATATCCCTGGAATTACGGCACTCGCCTGCGGCTCGTGATCTACGTGAATTATTTACTACATTACCACTCGTCAAATAATATACTATTATTTGGGCTTTAAACTAGCCAATAATAACAAAAATATCCAATTTGATATATTTATTCTGATGCTCCTCTTCTGATCTTCGGAACACGCAAATATAAAATCTGTGGGATGTAAAATCATTGAAATCACTTCAGAACGCTATTATTGTTGAATAATGCGAAAACAACTTCTCTTTATAACTACATGTTAAAAAACATTGAATTATATTACAGAATTTATACCAAAAATACGTTGAAAAAAAATTAAAAAATATTTAACTCTATAAAATTCATTAACTTGTTAATTTGACATTGACATCGACATCAAAAAATGAACATAACCTAGTTTTCAATTTGACATTCACATCGGCGTCAAAAAATTAACATAACCTAGTTTTCAATTTGACATTTGACGTCAAATAATTAATATAACCTAGTCTTCAATTTGACTTTGACATGCGACGTCAAAAATCAAAATAACCTAGTTTCATTCAGCATTGACATTGACGTCAAAAATTATTTAGCAGCAACAAATATTATTAATTTTTACAATAATTTCCAGAAAATACATTAGTAGGTATGGGTTTATCTGACCCTGGGAAAAATCTGAGGACCGTGGAAACTTTCAAAAGAACGTGGCACTTTCGGGGTCAATGACCATAACCTCACTATTCGTGGTCTCTATCGAGCTGTCAACCATAACCTTACTTTTCGTGGTCCCATTGATGTATCAAAAATCTATAACCTTACTTATCGTGGCATCCATCGAGCTGTCAAATATAACCTCACTTTTCGTGGCCACATCGAACAGTAAAAAATCCATAAGGTTGAAGATTAGGAATTACCCATAAGGATAGATATAGGTAACTTTTGTATCTTTGGATGATATCATAAAAGGTCTTCCATTTAGGCTAAACAATTGCAAAGAATATATTTTGAAAAATTGACAATTTCTCTAGAATTGCTCAAATTTCCATATATCTTTATGTGCTCAAATTTCTCGAAAATTTGTCAAATTTGGCACAAAATTTAATAACCAGCTATTAGTATTTTGTACTGAAAAATCTAATGTTAATTTTTTCAACCAAGATAAAAAGTTTTTTGTTTAAAAAAAATGACAGCAATTTTAGTGAAATTGCTTATATTGTATATTTATTATTATTATAATACTCTTCAAGGACAAATTTTTAAGGGAACAGTTGCATTCCTGGAATTATTTACTACATTACCACTCGTCAAATAATATACTATTATTTAAGCTTTAAACTAAATAATAACAAAAATATCCAATTTGATATATTTATACTGATGCTCCTCTTCTGATCTTCGGAACATACAAATATAAAATCTGTGAGACGTAAAAATCATTAGAAATCACTTCAGAGCGCTGTTATTGTCGAATAATGCGAAAACAACTTCTCTTTATAACTACATGTTAAAAAACATTGAATTATATTACAGAATTCATAGTGCCCAAAGCAAAAAACGCTGAAATAAAATTAAAATATGTTTAACTCTATAGAATTCATTAACATAGTAATTTGACATTGATATCGATGTCAAAAAATGAACATAACCTAGTTTTCAATTTGACATTTACATCGACGTCAAAAAATTAACATAACCTAGTTTTCAATTTGACATTTACATCGACGTCAAATAATTAACATAACCTAGTTTTCAATTTGACTTTGACATGCGACGTCAAAAATCAAAACAACCTAGTTTAATTTAGCATTGACATTGACGTCAAAAATTATTTAGTAACAACAAATATTAGTAAAAACAAATATTATTAATTTTTACATAAGGCATAGGCCCTTTTTACAATAATTTCCAGAAAAGGCATTAGTGGGAATGGGTTCATCTGAGCCTGGGAAAAATCTGAGGACCGTGGAAACTTTCAAAAGAACGTGGCACTTCCGGAGTCAATGACCCTGTTTGACATTTGACTTCTCGTAATTTTTCATATGTCATCTTGAGTGACCTTGAACTTGAGAGCTTTTGTTTTATTTATTTCTACCATTTTGAGTGTGCCAACAGCCCCCCCAATCAGCTCCCGTGTCCCCATTGAGCTGTCAAATATAACCTCACTTTTCATGGCTTCCATCGAGCTGTCAACCATAACCTTACTTTTCGTGGTCCCGTTGATCTGTCAAAAATCTATAACCTTACTTATCTTGGCGTCTATCGAGCTGTCAAATATAACCTTTCTTTTCGTGGCCACATCGAACTGTCAAAAATCTATAAGGTCAAAGATTAGGAATTCCCCATAAGGATAGATAGGTAATTTTTGTATCTTTGGATATTATAAAAGGTCTTCCATTTAGGTAAAACAAATATAATAACCAGCTACCTATTGGTTTTTTGTACCGAAAAATCTAAATGTTAATTTTTTCAACCAAGATAAGATTTTTTATTTTTTTTTTTTTAATTCACAACAATTTTAGTGAAATTGTTCCGTTTTACACCCACCACGTTATATATGACTTGCTTATATTAATATTTGGGTTAAATGTCGAATTACCTGATTGACCCAGTTGCCTCCAATAATGAATCGTTTTATATTCGATGCCTATTTCGTCTAGACCTACCATGAGGAAGAATAATTACAACTACTTTATCGACGGAAATGACATTACGTTCTTACATGAAAGCAGACATCTATTATGGGGGCAGTTTGTTTGGCGAAGAAAAGGAACAACATTTAGTAAAAGGATCGAATTACCCACGTTTGAATTCTCTATAGCTCATTGTCCCCAGACACAAAAACCAGCGACGTTTGACATGTCCTTTCTTAACCCCTTTATATTAAAATACTCCACCTTTATTGGCCACTGCTAGCTGAGAAAGATTTGAATTTTGAATGAGCTCGACATCTAAATATGCCGCACTTTGAAGTTAATGAGGTACCTAACATAACGGATAATGCAATCGTGATATCAAAACATAAATCGCTTTGGTATATCCGTTTAGTGAAACTGGGACTTGCTTATCTACTGATATACCTAGACTATATTTTTTTTTTATCGCACCTCCTTCAAATACAAAGTTATCAAGACAGAGTTTAAACAAAAATTTCTATTAAATAAACAGTTTTCATATTCGTTCCATATTCTTGATATCACATATTTCTAACTAATAACCGCCACCTCCGCCAAGATGAATTAAATAACAATGGGTTAATATTCAATGTCATTGAATATTTATGAGCTCAGCCGAATATTACAAGGGAATCCACAGTTGTCGCACCCCGCACAATCTGCTGGTCATGTGACAGTCCCATGCAAATTTTACTAATTTATATCAAATCTGCCAGGCTTGACGTGGGCCAGCTCGCCTAGGAAATATAATTACGCTGAATCTTAATTGACCTTCTAAGGGGACGGTAGGGATTTAATAACTTCACCTTATATATTTTTTAATCAAATAATAACACCCGTGCATCCCTAACAGGGCCGTAACGTCCTTTAGGACATATCCCTCGAAAAAATATCCAAAATAATTTATTTTTAGAAAATCAAATGACGAAAAAGATAGAAAACAACGAGTTATACCAAGACCATCTATAAACGCAAGGGCTCAGTACAAAGGCGTGACGTCACAACTGCTAAGCCTGAAAAATGAAAAAGTTTTTACTGCACCAATATCCAATCACGTTGCGTCGGATGATACTGTGGCACACAAATAATTAGGGAAAATACTCATGCCAAAAATTAAAATTCCTGGGTGTCCATTGTCCAACCGCCTTACGACGGCCCTGCTCCCTACGCTGCGTGCGTATATTTTTCCGTATACATAGTGATTTGTTGGAAATAATTCATAGGATACATTTTTCATGAGACCAAACAGATGTTTTCATGGCGAATTTACATACTCTGAAATATAAACAATAAAGCATATTGGTAACAAATTCGCGCCGATCGGTGTAGACAGGAATATAATTGAATGGGCCCACACTGGCGCGGTCGGATATTGTGCTGGGACAGAGGGACTATAGCTATTTATTCCTTTCAGAAATGAAATCGATGCATGAGGGTCTCGCCGGCGTGTTATTTGTTGTAAATGTATCATGCACTTTTCGCATTAGTTCTAGGTCTTTCAAAAATATAAATAAGTGTGTATTCAAATCGCAATACGTTGTCGAATATTTTTCACTTTACTGACAGCAAAAAGTAGGTATCAGTTAAAGCAATCTGGTGCATTATTGCACAACTCTGACCGTATTTTCGCTAAAAATCCGAAACGTTCACAAGTCATTGTGACAGACGCACTGACAGTGCGCAAAGAAACATTGTGACAGTGGCAAAATACGTCATTAATTTTTTTTTCAATTGTTTTCAATGTGTTTGACCTTATTGGATAAAAAAAATGTTGTTATTCAAGACTGAATTCGTAGTCAGCAATATACCTCTTTAAAATAGAATACTCTGTATATTTTGGTATAATTTATGCCCAGTTATGATGTTTATTGTAAACACATAAAAATGAATAAAGACTTATTATTATTATTATTATTATTGTACTTATTTAGTTACACCCTCTTAATTGATATCAAAAATATATAATTTGCATATGCTTAGATTACCAGTATTTTCAAATATTATAAAACTAGGAATTTCTACTTCAAAACTACAAATTTTTACTTTTAATACTAGAAATTTTACATTAAAACTAAAAATTTCTGCTTTAAAACTAAAAATTTTCACTTTCAAAACTAGAAACCTCTACTTTCAAATTTTTACTTTAAAACTAGAAATTTCTACTTTAAAACTAGAAATTCTAACTTTAAAACTAGAAATTTCTGCTTTAAAACTAAAAATTTTGTCTTTAAAAATTAGAAATTTCTACTTTGAAATTTTTACTTTAAAACTAGAAATTTTTACTTTCAAAACTAGAAATTTCTGCTTTAAAACTAGAAATTTTTACTTTAAAACAAGAAATTTCTGTTTTAAACCAAAAAATTTTCACTTTGAAAACTAGAAATTTCTAATTTAAAACTAAAAATTTCTACTTTAACCTAGAAATTTCTACGTGTGTAGTTTCTGGTTCACCCCTAGATAAGATACATGTAAGTAGCCCTAAATCGAATTATATGCCACCTTGCGTGACCTTGAACTTGAGGACCGTGAGAACTTTCGTTTTACTTATTTCACCCATTTTGAGTGTGCCATCAGCCCCCTCAAGGCTCCATCGAGCTGTCAACCATAACCTCACTATTCGTGGTCTCTATCGAGCTGTCAACCTTACTTTCGTGGTCCCATTGAACTGTCAAAAATCTATCACCTTACTTATCGTGGCGTCCATCGAGCTGTCAAATATAACCTCACTTTTCGTGGCCACATCGAACTGTCAAAAATCCATAAGGTCAAAGATTAGGAATTCCCCATAAGGATAGATAGGTAACTTTTGTATCTTTGGATGATATTATAAAGGTCTTCCATTTAGATAGAACAATTGCAAAGAATATATTTTAAAAAATTGACAATTTCTCGAGAATTGCTCAAATTTCCATATTGCCAAAATTTCTCAAAAATTTGCCAAATTTGGCACAAAATTTAATAACCAGCTATTAGTATTTTGTACTGAAAAATCTAAATGTTAATTTTTTCAACCAAGATAAAAAGTTTAAATTTGTTTAAAAAAAATGACAACAATTTTAGTGAAATTGCTTATATTATAATATTTGGGTTACATGTACTTACATAAACTCTGCTATTTTTCTATAATACTCTTCAAGGTCAAATTTTTTGGGGAAAAGTTGCATTCCTGGAATTACAGTTATGATGTTTATTGTAAACACATAAAAATGGTAAGCAAATAAAGACTTTTATTATTATTATTATTATTGTACTTATTTAGTTACACCCTCTTAATTGATATGAAAAATATATAATTTGCATATGCTTAGATTACCAGTATTTTCAAATATTATAAAACTAGGAATTTCTACTTCAAAACTACAAATTTTTACTTTTAATACTAGAAATTTTACATTAAAACTAAAAATTTCTGCTTTAAAACTAAAAATTTTCACTTTCAAAACTAGAAATTTTTGCTTTAAAACTAAAAATTTTCACTTTGAAAACTAGAAACCTCTACTTTGAAATTTTTACTTTAAAACTAGAAATTTCTACTTTAAAACTAGAAATTCTAACTTTAAAACTAGAAATTTCTGCTTTAAAACTAAAAATTTTGTCTTTAAAAATTAGAAATTTCTACTTTGAAATTTTTACTTTAAAACTAGAAATTTTTACTTTCAAAACTAGAAATTTTTGCTTTAAAATTAAAAATTTTGTCTTTGAAAATTAGAAATCTCTACTTTGAAATTTTTACTTTAAAACTAGAAATTTTTACTTTTAAAACTAGAAATTTTTACTTTTAAAACTAGAAATTTCTATTTTAAAACTAGAAATTTCTACTTTAAAACGTGTACACGGGGTCTCTATCCAATAAATTTGTCAACATTTCGATATCGACTATTAGGCAATTTATATCGAAAAAATATATGGAGTGTTCGATTCGGCCATACCTCAAATACTACACAGTTTAAGTTTATCTAGGGTGTTTATTTGAAAATGTCTAATTTTAAAATAGAAACTTCTAGTTTTAAAGTAGAAATTTCTAATTTTGACATATTTCTAGTTTTAAAATGGAAATTTACAGTTTTAAAGTAGAAATTTCCAGTTATAAAGTAAAAATTTCTAGTGTTAAAGTAGAAATTTATAGTTTATAAAGTAGAAATTTCTAGTTTTAAAATAAAAAGTAGAAATTTGTGTTTTAAAACTAGAAATTTCTACTTTTAAACCAGAAATTTCTACTTTAAAACTAAAAATTTCTACTTTAAACTAAAAATTTGTACATACTTTTAAAAACTAGAAATTTCTACGTGTGTAGTTTCTGGTTCACCCCTAGATAAGATATATGATGTAAGTAGCCCTAAATCGAATTATTACCTTTTTTGTCAACATAACAGATTTCTCTACAGGGTCAGTCCAAAAGTAAAAAAGAATAAAATTTTCAAACAAACACCTATAGAAATTACTAGTTTTGAAAGTGGAGATTTCTAGTATTAAAGTAGAACTTTCTAGTTTTAAATTAGAAATTTCTCCTTGAAAAGTAAAATTTCTCTTTTTTTCAACTTTTGCTGTGGCCCTTCAGGGCCATTGTAGTATCCTTACTTTTGAACTCTCGATGAGAAAGTAAAAAAGTCGTCTTGCAAATAATTATAGGCATATTTTTTTTATTTTTCTCCAGCTCGTTTAAAACAGTATACAGGGTGTTTAAAAACATATGAGCCACTAGTAAGAGCAAATTTTTCTCTTAAATTCCTTTACACAAAATCTGCATTAATGAAATTTACTTTTCGAGATACAACACTTTAAACGTTAAAAGTAATTTTGTACTCAAACTATAGACTTTTTAGCACTTTTTGAATTTAAGCATAGGAAGAGAACCTTCTATGTTTCTCTCAGCTATTACAAAAAGACTCAATCCGAGGAAAAACGTGCGTAGACGCTTTCTATCGAAACTCACTCTTCTTCTTCTTCTTCTTCTCTCCTTTTTATCGTAAAATTAACGGTTAACGAGCCTTCTTTTCAATGCCGGGCCGAACACAGATCTCACAGGAGGAGAAAAACTTATGTTCATTATATAGTCTTAAAAATTCTTAAAAAACAGAAATTTATTAAAATTATTTATAAATCAAATGCCTGACACCTGATCTGCAATACATTTAGTGTCTACTCCCCAGGTTCCTAGCATACTGGCTGGACCACTTGTCTACCACACATCCCTTTGTATATGTTTCACCTTTGAACTGCTCTCATTTTCATCTCCAACATTAGCCAAACGAGCCTTATTTACAACAAATAATGTAACAGGTTTAACATTAAATAAAATTAGTTTCCCCCAGTCTATTTTGGGGATGAATATCATCTCGTCACCTTTAACTCATGATGACCTCTCTTGTAGGGTGGATTATCAGGAAGTACTGGGATATACGAGTACTTGTAAAAATTGTTAAAATGGTGGAAAGACAACAAAACGTCATAAGTCAAACACAGGACCGTACCCCCTGTTTTACAGGGTTTTATCTTTTTTTTCTAAAAATTATCTATAATTTTCATATGCTTACATTACTGGTTTATTTAACATTAATTTTTTTAAATTGCTGATGCATATTTTGAAAAACAAAATCGTAGTCGTCCAAGAAAAAGAAACAGCGTTTGTTTTTGTCATGGACGACTACAATTTTTTCAAATGACAGTGACTTTTTAAATTAATCGTTGACATAAAGAAGTGGCATTTGTTTCTCATGAACGCCAACGTTACTTTTTTCATATTATATCAGCTATTATAGTATTATTTTTAAATTAATATTTAAAAAACTGACAATCTAAACGTATGTACAAAGTTGTTTTTGAAACCAGAGAAGAAGCTCTAACTAAATATATTTAAATATACAGGGTATTCTATTTAAAAAAGGTATATTGCTAACTACGAATTCGGTCTCAAATAATTTGTTTTTTCTAATGAGGCTAATCTAGACCTCTGTTTTATTTATGAGATAGCCGCCCTATCTCTCTCAATACATTCTAAGAATTTTAGTTTTATTTAATTTAAGGGTGGTTCAGTATTCGTAGTTCAAATGGAAACAAGGCATCCTTACTTACTACGGTCACTACGCAATCCGAAAAAAATGATGAAATTAAAATATTCATAGCGTACCTAGTCCGCCGGTGGCACTGCCAACCACCAGACACGTTCATCTCTTCCATAAATGTTGGGAGCGCAGTTGGGTTGTCAGTGGCCATTTACAAGGGTCGGATTTCTTGTCAGAGCCCGAAAAGGGACAGCCGAAGGGCCAGAACTTAGGACAGCGGGCAGACTGGACATGAATAATGCATACCGCAGATGTGGAATACGTGTAAGCCCGTTCGAACCCTGCCCACCCCTTTTCTTGTTGCCCTCCGGGCACCTTCCGGTTACCCGGCCTATATTACACTTTAGATTGCGAAATGGCTGCTGGTGGATACTTTGCGAAGATTTAATTAAATGCCTAGTCGAACGTTGTCAATCGGATTTTAATTTTTCAGCCCCGTTACTTTTATAATATGCACATTTGCTTAGTTGCTCTGGGGCGCTGTCGATTGCAAGTTTGCAACCCATTTTTAAGATACTAAAAGCATATGCTCTTGGCAACAAGATGCTTTTAACACGGTGTGGATATTTAGTCTGTAGTTCATGAAACAGGGTGCCAAATAAAGTATCGCAAATTTATGTTAATTTAGATTACTTTCTTTTCTACCCTGTAGCAAGGATCACGATCCTAATCTTAAGAATTATTTTATAGCCAAAGACATAGAATTGGTTGAGTATTTTCGAAATTAGCAATTAAATTTAAAATCCTTATTCGTCGTCCTGTACCTCTTAGTTTAGAAGACTCATATTGTAGATGTAGCCATTTTCGAGTAAAACTACTGTTGAGGAAAAAACTAACCCGCATAATGCTAAAGTCCTTTTATTAGAAAACGTCGATGCAATAATCATAACTCAATAACATTTTTATCTAACTTCTTGAAATGCAGTCACATTCTTAGCGTGTTATAGGCGCGGAAAGGAAGGTGTATGTTTGCGAATAGGGCTGTCAAGAAGGCCATACGAGTCCCTGGGGACCACCCGAGGTCCTGCTCCAGGCTCACCACCACAGAGGGACTAAAAACCCCGTCCTTGCATTTCTTACTGGCCTGTACAGAAACTACACCTGATACCGACCATTTGTATAAATAATTTCAAAACTTTAACACTTCGGTTCCTTAGTTCCCTTTGGCGCCTCATTATTCCTTTACAGTTCTTTGGACGGATATTATTCCTAGAGGACTTTCCCGATTTAAATATGCAAGAGGAGCGTATTGAGTATAAGCTGGACAGTTTTGATAAATAACTATTGCGATTTAAAATTTTGAATATAAGACAAATTATATAGGGCTTTTGATTTATCGCTCAGCGCCAGATGGGGCTCGCATTTGGTGAGGATTTAAAAAGTTTTGTTTGTGTTTTTAGTTTTTAGTTTTTAGTTTCCAGTTTCCAGTTTCCAGTTTCCAGTTTCCAGTTTCCAGTTTCCAGTTTCCAGTTTCCAGTTTCCAGTTTCCAGTTTCCAGTTTCCAGTTTCCAGTTTCCAGTTTCCAGTGTCCAGTGTCCAGTTTCCAGTTTCCAGTTTCCAGTTTCCAGTTTCCAGTTTCCAGTTTCCAGTTTCCAGTTTCCAGTTTCCAGTTTCCAGTTTCCAGTTTCCAGTTTCTAGTTTTTAGTTTTTAGTTTTTAGTTTTTAGTTGTTTAGTTGTTTAGTTGTTTAGTTGTTTAGTTGTTTAGTTGTTTAGTTTGGTTGTTTAGTTGTTATTGTGAGTTTTAGTTCTTAGTTCTTAGTTCTTAGTTCTTAGTTCCTAGTTCTTAGTTCTTTTAGTTCTTTTAGTTCTTTTAGTTCTTTTAGTTCTTTTAGTTCTTTTAGTTCTTTTAGTTCTTTTAGTTCTTTTAGTTCTTTTAGTTCTTTTAGTTCTTTTAGTTCTTTTAGTTCTTTTAGTTCTTTTAGTTCTTTTAGTTCTTTTAGTTCTTTTAGTTCTTTTAGTTCTTTTAGTTCTTTTAGTTCTTTTAGTTCTTTTAGTTCTTTTAGTTCTTTTAGTTCTTTTAGTTCTTTTAGTTCTTTTAGTTCTTTTAGTTCGTTTAGTTCTTTTAGTTCTTTTAGTTCTTTTAGTTCTTTTAGTTCTTTTAGTTCTTTTAGTTCTTTTAGTTCTTTTAGTTCTTTTAGTTCTTTTAGTTCTTTTAGTTCTTTTAGTTCTTTTAGTTCTTTTAGTTCTTTTAGTTCTTTTAGTTCTTTTAGTTCTTTTAGTTCTTTTAGTTCTTTTAGTTCTTTTAGTTCTTTTAGTTCTTTTAGTTCTTTTAGTTCTTTTAGTTCTTTTAGTTCTTTTAGTTCTTTTAGTTCTTTTAGTTCTTTTAGTTCTTTTAGTTCTTTTAGTTCTTTTAGTTCTTTTAGTTCTTTTAGTTTTTAGCTTGTCTTTTTATAATACAGCGGAATTAATCATTTTCAAAATTCTCCTTTTTCTGCACCGACCCTGCACGCAACGAGCTTCCATTGGTTGTTACTTTTGACGTAAAAATTTTCATCTATTTACCAAAGCCGCGGTACACCGTATCGCAAAATATATTTTAAAAATGATATTCCGCGGAGATCCTTTCCTAGTCCTTGTTAATCCTGCGTCTACGTAACTTTGTAACAAATGCAGAGCTGCGGCATGCATATACGGCATAACATAAACAAAACGGCGCTATCTGTGCTTTTCCAAAGCATACCTTGCTAAGGAATTCGATTTTAAATGTAAGCTGGCAAGATAGGAGATTAGAATTCCAGCGGAAGTAGCAGGATATCATTCACATTCTAAGAATGTGGTCGCTACTGGACTGTTTGCAAAAAGGGAAGACCGCAAACCTTAAGGGACTCGTCCTGGCAAAATTACATTCTTCCCGATCTCCCCACCTGCCGCCCAAACAGTGGTGTAGCCACCAGGGAGGCTTCTTGTTTTAGGAGATAATTAAAATTATGTTAGTGGTAATAAGAATGTAAGATTATGAGGAAAAATGGGGTGCACGGGAGGACGAATCGAGAAATGTACGCAATGGACGGGTTGTAAAAATACAAATTTTGTTTTAGGTTCAAAACGTAGTAGAAAAATTATTTAAGTATAGATTTCTATTACAATTATTTTAAACGTAAGCTAATTATTTTTCTTTACGTCCTGACAATAAAAAAAAGTACCTAACGTGATTTATTTTAATCCAAGTTATTTTTTTTAGTCAAATATTTATATTAAAATTTTAGTGTCAATCTAAAAAAAAGATTAAAATTGAAGGTATGTCATATTGTACCTGTGGTGGTTTTTGATTTTTGAAACACCCTGTGCGGTAGCAGGATGCACATTTACAGCATATTCTTCTTAATCGTTTCCTGGAAAAAAACCCAGTGTCTCGGTCGGGATTCGAACCTACTTGAATGAGAAGCAAATGTCAGTATTTTGTGTTATATGTATTATTAAAATATTATTTCAAAATATACGTCGATTTGTTATATAGTTTTGTTTTACTATTTCTGGTTGTTAAAAATCTAGGCCGGCTACACCAATGCTCAGCCTCCCGGTCAGGATACGCCACAGGAGTTGAGATCAAACAGGACGACTGCACGACCACAGGTATATCCTGCTACTACTTTTACAGTCGACTTTATTGCAGGGAAGGAAATATCTCTGGAAAATAACGGTTTGCACTTCACTTTGGCTAGGTAAGTATTGGTGAAATAGTAAAATATCGTACTGGAAGATGGTATTTTTATGAATGCCCACATAAAGAGCGGAGATAAAATAATAATGTTAATAAACTATTCTCGAAACCTTCTGTGGTCTTAAAACGGTGTACGGACAGTAACGGCTTTGTAATGGGTAATGATTTGCGACGATGGCAACATTTTTAGATACTTTTTTTTAAATTAATTGGATAATATTCAATAGGGTTAAAAAGTCTAAAGATGTGAAATTCAAAATGGATTTCATGAGATCCTTGTGAGTCGAGTATCTATATAACTACTTAGGTATATCAAGATTATTCCAAATTGTATGTAGTTGTTTTTTAGAAGGTCTTTTTTGGGTTCATGACATGAAAGTCGAAATTTCCGTTAAAATCTCAATGGCAGTTTTTTTATGATTCATCGTTTATAATTCTTATTGTTTTATCTAATACCTATATAAGACATCACATAAAAACACGATTTTTAATTTTTATGATATAATTTGTATAATTCATTAAAATATGAAAATAAATAACAGAAAATTTAAAATGTGTTGTTTTAATTACTAGTGAGTAGTGAAATGTTTGATTCCAAATTATCCGTAATAAAATAGTTTAATTAAAATAGCACCAGATTCCAATTGGAACAAAGGTTTTCAGAAAAGTACTTCTGATATGTTGTGATAATTAAATATAAAAACTGTCACACTCCTAATTTCCTTTTCGGTAATTTTCTAATCAAAATGAAAACTACTGCGGTTAGAAAAATTGCTGTAATTAATATTAATTAAGTAATATGTCCATTTGCCCTAATAGAATGCAAAATGCCTCTCTTAAATTAAATTAAAAGTTGTATACATACACAGGATATTACATTTATAAATCCGAAGTAATAAACAATATTCAATAATTATAGTAATTTGAATATTTAAATTGAATATATAAGCAATCGAGATTCACCTTCATGTTGTAACAATAATTGAGTTTTACACCAGATTGAATAAATGCGAGCAAGGTTACAAATCTAGTGCAAACTTTACAGAGAATTAGATAATTTTAACGAGATACTATTTGGGCAATACATTTTGTATATATTTTCAGAACAGCTTGTCCATAAATATAATATAGTGTAGGTTCATTCTATCGAAATATCAAAATGAATATAGGAATTATCAAATATATAGTATGACTTCTGCAATCGTCTAATGTCGAGGTAATTCATAATTTAAACTATTCTTTATTTAAATTTTAACAATTTAGTTTTACAGCGCCATCTGTTCAGTGGTAATTGAACTGGAATATAAACGACCGACATTTTAAAACAGTATACTGCACTCTTCTATTTTGTATCTCTTTGGTACTGTGCTGCCATCTATGATCAAGTAGTTAAACGTCTCTTGGTGACAGTAAGCGATTCTGGTTCGTTTTTGCGACAAAACGGTAATAACCGTGGTAACATTTCTATTACGTCATCATTCTCTAACATCGAATTTTTCTTCTGTGCGGTGTGTTTGAAATTTGAATTGATGACGGAATGGAGGTTATTTTAAAATTCTTCAAGAATCTGTTTATAAATATGGAGACAAAACAGTGGACCTTTTACTCATTGAAGATTAAAAAAAAATTAAACAGAAATATGATTTTAGACACAATATTAAAAAGAAGAAAAGTTTATAACAATTTAAAGGGAGCACGATTACACTACCAGCAATTCTTTTCTATTTTAAGCGAGCGATTCAAAAGTGGTATTGATTAGGGGTATCACATGGAAATAAATTTAGTCCATACTCCATAATCTCCTTTTTAAACTACTAAAATACCAAAAATTTCAAAAACGAAAAAATTCCTTAGTTAATGGCAAAAAAAGGCGATGAATAAACGTTTTTGGTTTTCGTAATTATTCTCTAGATGAAAAACTTTCGGTGTATACTTGTGTATCTTAAAAAATAAATGAAATCAGGCTATGGACCATCAATGTATTTCCCATATACTTTTTTTTTTCTAAAATGAATTTCTGATTATGGCATAGTGCAGTAATTTTTTGCGTGTACTGTGTACTATAACGATTTCACGTCTACAAAAGCATATATTTTGTTTATGGCAGCTTTTGTAGGTAAGGAAATAAAAACTAATTAAAACACTTGTCTGTGTGGAGAGAATTTATTTTCTTTTTGACAAACAATTTTTGATCAAATTTAAATAGCTACGAAAAGTCATTATCAATTACAAGAACTTAATTAAAGAGAAAATTAAATAACAACGATATTAAAGGTGATTATTGCACATTATACTTAAAAAAGTCGAAGAACTTATGCAAATAAAAAAAGCTCTCCACGTTTTTTATTTTTTTTTTATAACAAAATAGTTTTGTTAGATGTATGCAAAAATTTGTTACCCATTACATTATAAAAAATAAATAAGAATGATAAATGAAAAATTATTTTAGCATACAAGTAACAATAGAAATCTGTGGATATAAATAATGAGCCCCCCTTTATAAAAATGAAAAAGTCTTGTTGTAAGATCACATAAAACAACCTGTCATACAGATCTATAAATTTCTGTAAGTTTTTTTTAAAAAACAAATCTTGTTGCGCATATAAAAATTTTGAACATCCTCTTAAAAATACAACAAGAAAATACATTAAACATGTCCGACAAAGTTGCGTACAAAAATAGCTTATATTCACCGCAAAGTTAACAGACATATTTAATTAACAAATCTTTTTTTAGCCTGTAACGGCTCAACTGGAAGATTAACCAGATAAAATGCAGAATCTCCTTGTTAAGAGAAAACATGTACCATAGAGCACACACTCGACGTTTCATTTCCCACAAACCCTCAGTCACTTTCTTTTATTAGAGCACTTTTGGAGTCCCTTTTCTCCATACACAATATAGTTCATATTTAAAATGTCCGTTGGATGAAGATCTGCTTGCAACACCTCAACATGCATGCGTTTGACACCGTCGTTAAGCAAATGGAGATTCAGATGGTAAGATTTCACTTAATGACGATGACAAACGACAAGAGAAAATGCAGCGAGCGAATTTTAATTAGAACGTTTAAAATTACATGGGTAACAAACAATGCAATTTTAACAGGTGCGGTGAAATACTTTTCTTACAAAGATGAATTCATTGTTTTAAATGAAGCTAAATGCCAAATATTTCTGGGGTAACCTTCTACTCGATTTGTAAAGGTTTAAATAACATTGCATGTATGTTTTTTTATCACAGACAAAGTATCAATAAAAAGAGGCCCAGCAAAAACTTCCACTGTACCGTCCATCTAATGAAATTCCGCACGCTAAATATTCGCTACAAATAGATGAAAAAACTGCATGTTGAGTTTTAACTGCACAGAAAAATATATACCATCCGGCTTGATTGAATTATAATTTCACGATTTGTTAATTACATTATTTGCAATCATATCTTGTATCATTCCAGAAAAGTTTCATTTTGTGTATAAAAAGTTAAACGAAAAATATACTCTTCAATAATTAAATTAAAATACGTTCAGTTCGTTTTTTTTTGAGTTATATACATGTTTTTTTTTTAGGTAAACTTGCACACGTTGCACGTTACTTCGCTATTTCTTCTAATTCTTCGTCTTCCACACCCTTTGCAACATAAAGTTTGGGGTCAATAACCTTCGGGATTGGCTTGATCTCGGTGCCAAGCTCTTGTTCAATGCGGTGCAAGGCAAACCTGTCATCGTACGTGATCAAATTGATGGCGATACCCAGATGTCCGAACCTGCCGGACCTACCTATACGATGGAGGTATGTCTCTGCCATTTTAGGAAAGTCGAAGTTGATCACAACGTTTACGGCTTGCACATCAATACCTAAGAATAAAACATACTATCAATTCCACGTAAAAGCTATATTTATGAGGTTACATACTATTCAATTTAATATGTAAACAATCCAAATTTCTGAAATATAAGCTTCTTACCTCTTGTAAATAAATCTGAGCAGACTAGATTCCTACACAAGCCAGACCTGAAGTCATGGAACACTCTGTTACGATGGGCCTGCGCCATCTTCGCATGTATATAATAACAGCAATAGCCAAGCTCTGTGATCTTCTTGGCCAACAATTCTACTCTTTGTGTCGAATTACAAAATATAATACTTTGGTTTATTTGCAACTAAAAAAATACAAATAATATCTGTTTAGATTAGATTAAACTTAAACACTCCTAGATACAATTCTATTTTGCAGATAAACGTTAAAACATTAAAAAAATACGAATGTGTGTAGTTTCGAATAACGAAACAATTATAAAAGAAAACTGTATCGTGTTTTATTTGTCACTAAATGATTTGTGTTGCATATTATGTCCCTCCAACCTAATATCAAGTTTCAGGTCAGATCTACTGATATGCAAAAAAAAAAAAAAACGATAGGAACACCAACAAATAATTTGTCTTTTGCATTACTACTTTAAATTTTAATACTAACGAAATAAAAGTTATTTACCTTTGAAAATAGAGTATTCAAACAATGTACTTTTTGTCTTTCTTGTACGAATGCATAATACTGTGTGACACCTTTTAACGTGAGTTCCTCCATCAAATTAATCTCGTATGGGTCGCGCAAATGCTTTCGCATGAATTGCTCGACAGTCAGTGGAAACGTGGCCGAGAACAGAAGTATCTGCCTCTCTTGTGGAAGGTTCTTGATCACAGTATCTAGCATTCCTTTGAAATCTTGAGACAACAGCTTATCGGCCTCGTCCAAAACAAGAATCTTGCACTGGTCCATCACCGCAACTCCTTTCTCCATCAAATCAAGTATGCGTCCCGGAGTGGCTATAATCACTTGGACTTTTTGGTAAATACGCATTATGTCGTCACGTAGATTCGTGCCACCTGTGGTAACCATCACCCGCACCTCTAAATGTTTCGCCAGCTCGATGCATATCTGTGACGTCTGCAATGCTAATTCCCTTGTCGGCACTATTATCAAAGCCTGTATGCAGTCTTTTTTCGGGTCAATTTGTTCCAGTACGGGAATACAATAAGCTCCAGTCTTACCTACATACAAAAACGTCTTTTAGAACAATTAACCCTTTTTAATATTTATGTTACATCCAAATGATACGGCAAATAGACCAGTAGAAAAAGCAAGATGCACGGAAACCAGAAATTATTATAAAAATGTCATATCTTGAAAATTCTGGAAACTATGGCTTGTCCAATGATTTCGTTATCACTCGGTATAAAATGTATGTGGTTGTTTAGTGCAGTATTTATTAGCAAATAAAACATGTTTTTGAACACACCAAGTTATTTGTTTTGCATATGCGTCCCCCTAACCTAACATTGAATCTCAGGTCAAGTCTACTGATATGCTAAAAAATATGACGTCAGTCATTGTTAACAATATTTTCTCCTATCAATTCTCTTGAATTAATGACTGAACTTATTACCTGTTCCATTTTTTGCTCTGGCAAGTACGTCTTTTCCAGACAAAGCGATTGGAATAGAAGCCTCTTGAATCGGTGATGGTTTCTCCCAGCCTTTCTCAAATATTCCCATCAACAGTTCTCGTTTTAAACAGAATTCTTCGAATTCATTTCCTCTTGTGTCTGTTACATCCTATTAAAACGACTCACTTTAGCACAAAAACACAATCGAATTAAAATATTTAAATTATGCAGTGGAAAATATCAGAACAGATTTTCTCATTAATTTACTAAAAATGAAGGGGAATCCAAGAATCATCATTGAAAAACCATAACCCGTGTTAAGTAGACCATAGCCCATAGCTTCATGCAAAAAGATGTTTCTATCTACTAAGTAATTTCATCTTCTGCTTTCTCTTTAATACTAGCTTCAATTTTTTCAATTTATTATAAAAACAGAACCTTCTACCAACTAAATTTTAATTTAGACTGTTCTATGAACAGCGAGAGTTAAATCAAAGCAACATTCGAATATCAGGTAAAATTGTTTTTATCTAATTCAATTCAAGTATGTACTTCAGCGACTTAAGTAGAGCAATAATAGTTAATAATCTGCTAGTCCATAAATTACTCATAAAAAAAGTTAATTGTAAATCGTTACCACTAGACTGTTAGCAGAGGGTAATTAAAAAAGTTTCTACTATATTACTGATGAAATTTCATTGTAATTTAATCAACAAATTACACTGGCTATAAATAACTCAGTATAAACATATCACTATTGTTTAATGTTTACATAAAATATATAATGGGTATATTTATAATCATAATTAATAAATCAGGACTATATGGAAACTTTTAGTGTTTTTTATGTACAAAAGTATACATGTAGAAATGACAATTTCTCAACATTTCCAGATTTACCAAATATAAATCTTATACCAATTCAATTCAATAATATTGAAATCAAAATTTTTACCCATTCATTAACAAAAATATTTTTGCACTTCTTTTCGAAGAAATATAATATGTGCAGATAATTACATTAGCATAAATATTATAGAAGTGAGTACTATAAGGCAGTTTAACTTACACTTGTCTGAATTCTTCGGTCTTTTGGTGGAATTTTCAACTTTGACTTCCACCCCAAGTCTTCCATTTTGGTGTCTATATCTCTTGAGATGTCCCTATAAAAATGCAACCACATCATTAATTGTTGGTAAACAAAACAGGTTGCTGACAAAGAATAGTATTTAACAGATTTAAGTTACTTACACTTTATTGGGTAAGACCATAACATGGTTATTTGAGGTCAGTGTATCCGTCATCATAATTACACTAGGTATACTGTACAAGTCCAAGTGTAACAAAAATAGGGTTTATAAAACCCAAATCTAAACTTCTACAATGTGTAGGGCAAGTTTATGAATGTACAATCCTCTTAGGAAATGGATTTAGAACTTCTGAAACAGAACTACATTTCAATTTCATACGTATATGACGTAAAAAATTATAAAGGTCAAAGAGAAAAAACATTTACAGATCTAAAAATAGATTATCTTAAACAATAATTGTAATATTTACTAGCTTATATCGTCTAAAACACAATTTTTAATAATATCAAGGAAATAAGTATAACAATTAAAAGATGTAAAGGATAAATCAGATTTAAAATTTGCCAAGTAAAATGGCCGCTTCTACGTCGTTATGCAGAAGACATAACAAGAAGGCTTATTTACAAGTCACAATAAATTACCTGATTCTAAACACTCTGTCTAGGAAATACAGTCTCTGGTTTCTGAAAATACTCGTACATTTCTCATCCAAATTCTCAATTCACGTAATTTTTTAATAATTCGTATAAATACCTTTGATATGAACGCTTTACTATCCGCAAAGAAAATGATTTTTAGCAATGGCTCCGATGATAACTGTAAAATACACTAGCGTACTCTAGTGCTACACCACCAACATAACAATATTAAATCGTTGACGCGGGAGGTTTAAATAATATATTTGAATTTTTTTTAAATATTTTTTTATTTCTAAGAGAATGTAAAAAAGGTCAGAAGTTGAACACTATTAATATCTTATTTTTAACTAGGTACTTTCTTAATAATATATCCTGTTCGACATTCCAAGGACGAGCTATCATTTAGGGAATACAAGTGATCCGTAATCTAAACAAATTAACCGATTATATTCCATAAGTAACAAGTTTACACTAAATTATTCCAACAGCAACTTTTAATCAATTTAAACAATATCAAAGAGTGAACTATGATGCATCAATAGGATCAATAATGTTCTGTATAATGAATGAAGGTCTCTCGGGTATAAATTTTTTGTGGTACATCTCTTTTACATTCTTTGAATAAAAGGGCTGCCGTTTCAAAAACGTTTTATTGTTTATTAGAATCCTACGTATTAGTAAATTTCGTAGGCAAATTACTATTGCTTTGGAATTACCCTAAGCGCACGTTATCCAGCGTCGTTAAGCAATGGGTCTAACAATGGCACCAGCAAGTTGAATTATCATCATTAGAAAAACAAAAATGCTTCTCGTTTCTCATCCTAAGGTTAAAAATAGCTGCACAAAACTATTTTGGCTGCTTTCCATAAGACAATCAGTAACACACATGAATAAATTCTAGAAGTAAAAAAGTATTTTTTTTCTGTTTCAAAATTAAATATTGCTGCATTTTTTTTAATTTTATTTTTTCTTAGAAATGAAAAATATTGTACTGATACTTTCTACAATTTCAAAAGTGATATCTTAATACTTGTCCATTTGCAACAAATTAATATTCTAGGCTTATAGGATTTTTGCTAATTGTAAAATATTACCACTGAATATTTATTTTGTTTCATTTATTTTAATTCTAATGAACTGTAAACTTTATTTCTTTCTTTAAGTAACATTAGGAATTCTTGTGCAAAGGGCATCTCGATATTTCATTCTCATTTGTCGCTATTTTAGAAAATAATCTCAACAAACCATTCAAATTTTTGACTTTTTCGAAGCAATTTTTTATTTTAACACAGCCACTCAAACTCCATAATAGTTAAATTAAAAGAAAATAAAATCATTATTGGTAAGTATAACTCATTTAATGGTAATTATTAAAAGATATAAGCAACCTCATTATTAGCTTTACATTAATAATTATGCTTAGTACGTAAATATCTGAGACTCACTTAAAAACAACTAATATCACAAAAAAAACCTCGAAGAAGACAATAACTTTAAGATATCTTAAGTTTAATTATCTTGATGGGCAACAACGTAATCATTTCCTTACAAATTCCATATTCCATGAGTACCAAATCTTTAGCTTTAACATGCTTGTCACAATAATCTGCAACATATTTGTAGTATTCCAAACTGCTCTCGACATTCTTCAATTGCACCTGCTTATCTAGAGTAACATAACGTCCATAAAGTGCAGCTATATAAAAATAGGCTTGCAAAAATGGCTTCTCAACATCATCCTGTATTTTATCTGGGAACGCACCAGTTACGTTGTCCTTGAACGAATTAATAAAATTCGAGTACTGACAAATACTTTTCTCAACAAGGTTATTAATTTTCGCAAGTACCTGCGGTGAAGGACGCTCTTTTGTCTCACGTAACTTATCTGCCTTTATATCAAGTATGTCGGCATAAGTTCGACCCAATTCAAACCAGACCTGGCGACAGTATTGTAAATAATATTGAGAATTCACTTTATTCAAAATATTCTCAAGCAATGTAACACGCCTTTTATGCAATTTTGCTTGATTTTCAGGATTGTCTTCGAAAAATAACAAATTTAGATACAACTGAGTTTGATCTAGAACAATTTCAATATAGTCTGAAGCTAAACTATCAAGGGTGTAGTATTCATGCGCTTTAGCGGACCACTTCTGCGCATTTAAAAACACCTTTCTGGCGTCATCTAAAGTTAGAATAAACTGATCAGTCACTTGATTTTCATGCAAACTAACATCGATTCCTTCAAAATCTAAATGTTGTAAATCTTCAGCTGAAATCGTAGAATCAGACGTTAACTCTAATTTTGAAAGATCAGAAATAAGGGAACAATTAACATCAATATCATCAGTATGGTTAAGAAGTCTCTCTTTAGATTTTGCAAGCAATAATAGTCCATATTTTGCCCAGCATCTGGCTACATCAGCGCTTCTGTGTTTAAAGGTCTCTACTTCGGCATCGTATGCCTCATTTCTCTCAGTTACCTCATTCAGTTGTTTTTCATGCTTCTCTAATATATAAGAACTAGCAGCCAAATGATGCCTAGCTTGTTTAAAACCATTTTTCTCCATAAAAAATTGAGATAGTGTTGCAGCATTAAGCGCCCAATCTATAGAATCGTAATCATTCATTTGAAGTTGTCGCTGCAAAGTAATATGACAATATACAGAACTTTTTAAAGCATCTTTCATTGCTCCAAAAATTTGAGCTAAATAATACAAGGTAAGAGTGTGAATTTTTTCCAAGCTTTTGAGAGCAACCTCGGTATTATAGGTCTCGATATTAGCATGAAACAAATCGCAAATATCTATAGGAGGAAGACCCTGTTCCTTAAATTTTAGGTATAACTCTTCAGACTTATCTAAGTAAACTTTGGATTTTTCAGGTTCCTGTTGTGACAACAATATTCCAAATTGATTATACATGTTTAGGGTAATTATAATCAATTCAGGTTTGATCTGATATTTTTCTATGATTTCTTTACATTTTTCTAAATGCTTTTCCCCAGTAGATATTTCTTGAGTGTCTATGGACACCATTCCCAAATACAGGTACACAGCACCTAACATTGCTAAAATTTAACGATACAACTATTTATATATGTAATTAAATCTATGAAACCTACCAGTCAACTTAAGATTGTCTTGCCCCTCTGAGGCTTGATTTCTTATTAAATTTTCAATATTTGCTTTCATTCCGATGAGTATTTGTCGGGCTGAATATTTTGATAAGTATGGTTCAGATTCCGGGTCTAACTTACTATCCTCCTCTATCAACTTTATTACTTTGTCATATTTTTCTTCTAAATCCACAAATGACTCCTTCGTTATAGTCATTTTGCCTTTTCTTACGGTATTATTATTATTAATTGATTGAGCGTAATTTTACAGAATATGAGGTTATGGTTTTGCCAATCCAATCACAGAAATATCTAAACCACAGATCTAAACCGATAACCGATGTCACATAACTGTGCCGATGTCAATTACAAATAAGCGAGTTTTTGCGTCTTAAAGCCCAACCACTTTTACCTATTACTATGTCAAAATTCCTTTTCCTGTAACACTACCGTGTATAACGTTCTTTGAGAGCATTTTTACTTTATAACTGTGTCCGTTCAAGACATAGAAATAGACTCGTATTTATAGAACCCGAATTACAAAGCAATCGCTAGATTTGACTGACATAGGCCGAATCTACAAGTACGTATTAAACTTTTACGCATTTTGCAAGAGACCAATCAGCATATGTTATGATTGTCATAAACACTTTCGCAGCTTTCATTAATTTCATCGAGTAAAACTGACTATTGCGTACACCGTTCTGCGCTACCATAAAATAAATGGGGCGGAGTCTATTTCTATCTTTTCGTCAAACAGTTTATAGATGTTCTTTGGCACTCTTTAATTAATTGTAGTATATTGGAATCAACAATGAAGTGGTATAAGTTATCTCACTAAAATGCGCCTAAACAATAAATTAAGGAAGTATGATCATTTGGTACTATGTCCACGTTAGTTGGAATTGGTTGACGCTGGATACCCGAAGTTGATGGTTGATCTATCATATCAATTTCGATATCACTCTCTTCTGTCTGAACATATGTATGGTCAGAAGGTACTATGTCCACGTTAGTTGGAATTGGTTGATCACAATCGTTTGGAGGGATGTTTAATTCTGTGCTCTAAACTGAGATGTCGTAGCGGACATAAATCCAGATTGAGAGAGATAAAAGAACAATGAATATCAACAAGGCTTGGAATATCAATTCCGTGACGAACAGTACAGATGAACATACCTGATTATCTAGGGGATTTTAATATAATGTTGGCTAGAAGTTAAACAACAAATAACACTGTTTAAAAATAACGCTCTTTTGTTTTTCTGGTTGTGTCAACGTTCAGGTTAAGAAGTAAAGAGCACGTCAGGTCAGACTCAAAAGTTCACTAAATACTATTATACTACTAACTTGGTGACCATAAGCCGCAAAAATAAAGTGAAAAATGTCTAGTACTTCGCAGAAGCATCGTAATTTTGTGGCAGAGCCTATGGGCGAAAAGCCAGTAACTGATTTGGCAGGAGTCGGTGGAGTTTTAGGGGAGCGTCTAGTAGCTGCAGGTTTTGATAAGGTTAGTTTTCTCATTTTATTTATGATATTGTGCAAATATTAAAACATAATGCAGTATTCAATAGTTTTATTATGCAAAGCTACACAAGGTATAGACTAAAAATCTGAAAAGTAGTTGATTACTCTTATGTGGATCAGATTAAATTTTTAAACATTGTTCAACTTGACTCATAAATCTGCTCTTATATAACTAAAGCTGTAGGTCACTATAACTGTCTATGATTTTAGGCCTACGTCGTACTAGGTCAGTTTTTAGTGTTGAAGAAAAACCAGGAACTCTTTAAGGAATGGATGAAGGATACCTGTTCGGCAAATTCCAAACAATCCGCAGACTGCTGGCAGTGCTTAAACGATTGGTGTGAAGAGTTTTTGTAAATACTTACAAAAAATTGGTCCCTCATCATAAATATGTCGCACCAGTTCTATTTTAATATTATTTTATGAAATAACTGATTGAAGAAGCGAGTATAGGTTGCTAATGTAAATATATCATATGTATGTGTAATATTAGTTTATTCAATGCAAAAAAATCTCATTCTCAATCTGTAAATAAATATTTTAACATTTTTTGAAAACGTGTCCCATAATAAAATCATTTATATTTTTAAATACTTGCAACATTCGTTTTATTGCTACAGAGTAGCCTTTAATAAATGTATTGGAGATGAACTAGTGGTTGACAGTGTTGACACACGCTATAAATGAATTTGCGAGTGGCTGTATTTTATTTATCAAAGAAACGAAATTGTTTGAAACCTCAAACAAAGAGCTCAGGCATATTGCCAGCTGCCATTATGCCTTGCCCGAGCAACTACGTTATAGCTGACAATGGTTCAAGTTGCTTTTGCTGCGAAAAAATAAATAAATAGGTCAATAATTAGTTTTTATACTTAAAAATGAAAATAAAAATCTCGGATTTTGCTGTATAGTCAAATAAAGCTCAATAAGTGCTTTTTGTCTAAGAATGGTTCATTTTATAGGATTCAAACGCAATTGTATTTTTTTTTAAATATTTGGACACTTTAAATAGTTGTGTTAAAATTTTAAAAGCTGTCTTTAATAATTTGCTGTTAGAAAGCTTGTGGTTAATAATTCACACCTCAGGTTCCACGTTATATATTCGAAGTAGATAAACTGACCTAACGACCTTAATCCATTATTAATGCGTTACACAAAATCGTCTTAATATTTCATGAAAAACTAAAATTATGCACCTAAAAAAAATGTATGTTTTAGTTTTAACTTTAAGGGCAATAGCAGTTTTATACGATTTTAAATATTTTCACTTTTCTACAGCCATGTTTTTTACAAATTCCCACCTTTACAAAAACACCCTGTATAGTTAGAGGCTAGAGCGCCATCTATTGGTAGGTAGATTTACAAATAAATGGATGAATAATAGACGATAGTTATCTTTATAACTTAACCGAGTAAAGTAAGTTTGGAATGTTTTACACACATACCTTCGAATAATTCTGTACTTTATTTACATAGGTATATCTATTACATAAATTTGAAAAAATGCTTACACAATAAAAATATATGATACACCTACACCTTTATATTTTTTTCGTTTCTTAGAAATATCTCTAAATATATTTGATGAAAGGAAAATACATAAAGACGCTTTTTTGTAACAAGGATTACAAGAACACCAACCCAAAATTTACTTAAAATTATTCTGAAATGATCAAAAGCTGGTAGGGAATATTATATTTTCCGTTCGTTTTTATTTAATTTGCGATTATAGGAGAAATCAAGCGATTTAGTTTCTAACTTTTCAATTAAACAAGTAAAACAGAAAACAATAATTTAAGTTTAAAATCGAATAATTTTCGTGTAAATACGTAACCAAAACGGAAACGGGCAGGGATGTATTCGGGTGTCAGACATGCCGAGAGAGATAACGCAAATTGTGACATTTGAGAGAGAGAAAGAAAGAAATTTTACCAGATGTTAAGGTTGGTTGGAAGTTGGAGTGTAAAATTTTCCTCGAAAATTTATGTTTTTTGTATGATAAACCAAAAAGAATAACAATCCAAGTTCTACATAAAATTTCTATGTGCCAATGAATGTGTAGCCGTGTTAATAATTGGAGTGAAATAGTGAAAAGTTGATTATAGTTAAAATGGCGATTTGAACAGCAATGGTGGACATATGAAATTTTCTACTTTTGGATCCGTCACAATGGAAGACAACTCGCTCAATCACCAGAACGGTGGGCAAATGGGTCCTCAGAGTGGTTCCGTAGCAAATAATAAACAAAATGAAGATGTAAATCCAAAATCACATTATTCAATACCCGGAATTTTACATTTCATCCAACATGAATGGGCTAGGTTCGAATTAGAAAGATCACAATGGGAAGTCGATAGAGCCGAATTACAAGTAAGTTTAATTATTAGCCAGTGAATATTTTGTAAAAGCAAAATTAATGTCATGTTTACTAAAATTCTTGGGAAATGCTAAAACTGTCATATTTATCTTATAATAAGCAACTGTGTTACAAAGGATTACCAAACAATTAATTAAAAAGGGCATTATAGTCCTTAAATAATTTTTTGTCATGTCATATTAATTTAATCAACTGCCTTAATGAATAATGTATCCTATGTTGACTAAAATGATTTGTTTCTAAACTGGCTGCCGATTCTGAATGTAAATACATATCTATCTAGAATATTAAATATCTAATTTTAATGTGAATCATCAAACTGTACATTCTATTTCTTTAATTTTATACATATCAACTGTGTGCTAAAACCAGGTAGGAGCCGACTTATTTAAAAATACATAGTAATGTAGGGTAATGTGCTTAGCTAACGAGGATGTTTTTTTCATTATTAAAACGTTTTAAGGTCAATTCTGTAAAATTAGCCATTTCCAATTTACTCGATTGCACCTTCAGTGCAACCCAACTGTAACTGTTTTTTTCTATTTCATTCAAGCGTACATTAACAAATCGATTCCTGTAAAATACTTGAAGCCTAGATTATTTTAACTCCCAATCAAAAACTTTAAGCCTCTTTATATTCCAAAAAGTGCATGTTGCAAACGTAAAAGGGTATATTGTTATGTTGTTTAATATTATTACGGTATTATAAAATTGATAAAATTTATAGGTCATTAAACTGGTTAAATGCGGCATAATATATTAAATAAACAAACTAGAAAATAAACATTAAATAATTATTACTTAACACAGCTCAGTATTTTGATGCATAATTGAATGTTTAACACGAAATCACATTATAACCTATTTTGTTTGATCTTCTAGATAATTTAGATAAATTTAACACTTATAATTACTAATAATCACTACATAATTATTCCCATCATTACCATGCCGAGTAAGTAATGTAAAGAAATTATTGATAGGTATTGTGTTTTTGTATTGGAGTTGGTTAATGACAACGAACTTTTTTCACTTTATGTGACGTGTGTATTGATGTTGCGTTGTCATGCACCAGTGACAAGATGGTCGAAATGCCAAAAATCCAAAATATACAACGCGGGAGAGAACGTGGAAGTAATATGGCATTAATTGACAATTTGTCAACGCCAATGTTTACAAATAAAGCAGTGTTAAAATATCTCTGATTTAATGAAATAGATTACGTTGTTATTGGAATTTAATGCGTTTCCTGATGTGTTTATTTACATTGTATATAAAATTTTGATCATAAGATATAATCAATCATTTTGATAAAGATTCAAGTGATGTTCTGATATCATCTTTTTAACATGAAAAATGAAAGTGAGATACTTGTCGTTTTTATTATTAATTATGACTATGTTAATTTTAATATTAATTTGATGGGAAATGCAGCATGACTTGTTGCTTGATTATTAATTGAAATTTTCTAGACGTTTAGATTGTGAAAACTGGAATTACGAGGTAGGTCTAATTTATCTTCAATTCTAACAATCTTTACGCACCACTTTTTTAATACTTATCAAGTCAGTAGAGCTAACAAAGTGTATCTAATCCAGATTAACATATGGCGGTTTTATAAAGCATATTATAAATCGTTAAAAAGTTACCACTAGGACCTTGCCCGTTGTTATTCTTGTTTATTTTCTGACTTGCAGTTTCCAAAATAGTTTTTTGTGTATTTGTTATTTAATTTTGACAAAGAATGTGTTTCGGGCCACTGTAGACTTGGAATTACTGTTGTAATTGAGGCCAGATGTATAAAAAATAAGTTGGTCGCTACTAGAGGGCGACACTAATTTTTTTTTCTTCGTTAATACTATACCTTATAAAAATATTACATTTATAATTCCTTAAAATTATTCCAACAAATGTATTGATTCTTTTAATCGGTACTATCGTTGTCGATAAAGCAAAATTATGGTATCGTCACTCGTCACATTTACAATTATAAAACATGTAACTATTTTGGTTCTTGAGTTGTTAGACCAAGGATCATTTTGTATACAAATATGGCCGCCATTTTGGTAGTAGGGTGAGCCATTTTTTTAAGGAAAATTGTTCGAAGAGAGAGAGGCATATTAAAGAAGCTTCTGCGCTATTGGTAAGAGGTATGTTTCGGCAGCAGTGATAGGGACTCACGCTGAGTTAAAAGGACGCTGCCTGGTGTAAAAGAATCCGATTCATAAATAATTACTATTACAAGTATTTATTGGATTGATGAAACTTAACTTTTCGATCAAAAGAGTGTATTATAGCGTTGATATAGATAGTTTAAATTGTATTAAAAAAGTTAAATTTGAAAAAAGTAAATAACGTTTAAAACATATAATTTTATTTATTAAAAGATATACTCGTAAGTTCGTACGTTATTTAATAAATATAAAGTAAATAAAATTTTCACAAATCTTCCTTAGTAACAATAAGCTACTATTAATTCTTATTGGAGAAAAAATATCTAACTAATATGTATATCTATTTATTTTTTCTACACATAATCAAAATAGATACTATTATAGGTATTAGATAACATAAAATAGATACACCCAAATAAATCTTTCTTGAAAACGTCATTTAATAAAAAATAAAATTCAGGATCTCGTGGGAATGGAAAATTTTTTTTATCATCGCTTCTATACAGGGTGTCCCACTTATCGCAATTATCTTAAATCTTGGAAATGGTAAGAGATGCAAGATAGGTTAAATGACACCATATGTAGCGCTTGTCAAGGTAAAATTATTATAGTGAAATTCACTGGTTTTTTTCATAAGCAAAAAACTCATCCTTTTTACCTAACTCTTTTATTTATGAAAATATTTTTTATGCGGTTTTTTCTTTCTGAGAGCACTTTTTGATGCATATTTTGAAAAAATTATAATATTTTTGCTAACTCTTTTAGATTTTGAGATATTAACACCAACTTTCGTTTTTCAAATACAAATCATAGCTGGTTATGGCTTTGTTAAAATCCAATTTCTATTCTCTTTAAAATGATATATTTTTCCACATAATAGTAAGCCTTAATAAGCTCTGCATTTGGTATCATTTAACGTATCTTGTACCGTTTCCAAGATACCCAAGCTGAGAACGATAAGTGAAACACCCTGTATATTCGTACAACTAGTGCAAGAACAATAAGTACCGACCTGTTTTTCTGTAGTTTCCATAAAATGAATATACTTATTAGCGCACGATTTCACTAGAATAATCAACTCCTAAATACTCTGCAATGTCATTCGACAGCAGACGTTAATATTACTATACAAAATATAATGTCGGCCCTGACCTGCTTGTACCTACGTAAGTTAGCATAAGTGGTTAGAATAGAATGCGTCCAGTTGGTCGAACAACAATTAATGCCATTAGGTACAATAATTGTTGTTTTTTCTCATCTGAACTTTTGTTTTTGTTACTGTTGATATAAATCTGCTGATAGGCGCCCCTGGTTTCTCTTAAAACTTTAATTTCTCTTTTCTCTCGTTTCAATTTAAAATGTGATCTGATCAGAAATGACCCTGAAAATGGCATTTTTTTACTATTGCAGCAAGCTCCAAAAAGGGTGTTTCTCAATATTTTTAAAGTACAGGGTGTCCCAAATTTAAACGGACATAGTGAAATGGGAGATAGAGCACACTTTGCCGAGTTCAAAACAACCCCACACTTACTCTTGAAAGTGAATGGTTTTCGAGATACAGGGTGTTTTATGTTTCTTGACCAATTATTCATACCGCGATATTTTAGGAACAGGCACACATTGGGATAAAATTTGGTATAAAAATTACACTCTTTTAAACCAATCCAAAGCATAATTTATTTGGGAAAAATTCCAGGACCGGACATATTTTTTTTTTTTTGCTTTGCCCCGCACAACACTGTATATCATTTATTGAAAAATGTTAGTAAACATTTAAAAAGACAATGGATCAGTGTATAAAATAATGTCATAATATTTGATGGCACATTTACCGTTATTTTTTAATAAATTTTCGAAATTGTAGATTGATCAACACTTCAGCTGCGTAATGTTATTATATTGATAATTTCACTTAAATAACCTACAAAACCCAGAAAAGATTGTTCAATCTCCCATTTCACTATGTCCGTTCAGATTTGGGACACCATGGGCGTCGCCGAAGGGGGCAGGGGGGCGGTCGCCCCTGGCTTTTGAGGTAGTGTTAAAATTGGCTAAATTAATATTCACAAATATATTTTATTTCAATTTTTCAATCATCCATGTATCAAAGGTACCTGCAATAAAATTCTTTATTTAAGTAGGTAACAATTCGGTATCTTTTTTTCCAATAAAAGCGCTAAGACATTTCTAAAAAAATTTGCTCTGCTCCTCCCTGGAAACTTTGGAGGTGACGCCCTTGTGTCAGTATAACTAATATAACTAATAAATGGTATTTTCAAGGTCATTTACGATCCGATTTCAAATTGAAAAATCGTTGTAAAGGGAAATTATAGCTTCATGGGAAAAGTTGAAATTATTTTCAGTTTCACCGGAAGCGATTTTATTGGTGCTGGTTGATCAAAGTTAAGTTCCATCCCCGAATTTAAAAATTGTATAAAAAAGAGTTTGTGCATCATTCGGTATACCCTAAAGAAGATTTTATATTGCTCGTAAAGAAATATTTGTTTATTGAAATATAATGAAGCAAAACAGAATCAGGAGGGAGTTATACAGATAACGCATAAGTTGTTGGATCATAGGAAATTACACTAAATGTACCTAAGCGCAAGCGTGAACGTTGCGTTGGCAATGGCTCGCTGCAATCCCGCACCCGTATTAAACTAGTAAACTACTACGATTTGGGATCTGAGAAAGTAAGCCTAAAATAAGGACAGTCAAGGCGATAAATTCAAGTCTTATTTACTGGGACATTTGTCGACTGGCCTGTATCAGCATTATCAACGATGCACTGGCTTTTATTGTTTCTGTTAAGCTCATTTGTATTTTATAAATTGCTTTAATAATACACCATCTGCTTTAAGTGCAGTCTATTCTAATTATTCTAAACTCGTAGTAACTAAGTACAAGCGAATTTATTTAAATAACAACGTGAATAGTTATATGCCATGTGAAAAAGAAAAGAATAGAATATAATTTATAATAAGTCATGGGTTGCGAATATATTATTTAAAAGTGAAAAGAGGATTTCCTTTCATTAAGAGAAATATTACCAACTAATTAACATTAAAAGATATTATATAAATTTAACTAAAGCCGTTCAAGTAACACATTTTACTTTTGGGAAATATTTGAATTAGGTGCTAAAATTTTGCATATTAAAATATAGATATCTAGGTGTTCCACTTGTGTTGAGCAGTGTATGTTATAAAGGCTGAATAAATGTTTCTAAATAAACACACCTTTTCTATGGTTGAGTTCCTATTACATAGTTTTCACTGCTTAAGAACTTTCATAATTGTAATGAACTTAGATTGTTGTTGCAGTAATTGTGTTTGTTTGACAGGCTCGAATTGCATTCCTCCAAGGTGAAAGAAAGGGCCAGGAGAATTTGAAAAATGACCTGGTGCGTCGCATAAAAATGTTAGAGTTCGCTCTGAAGCAGGAGAGAGCCAAGTTTCACAAGCTGAAATATGGAACCGAGTTGCAACAGGGTGATATGAAACCGCCAGTTATAGACGAGTCGGGGGAATCTCACTTAGACACCGATCAGTCCTACGTTTCCGTCTCGAATTCAACCTGGAAGCAAGGGCGGCAACTTCTGAGGCAGTACTTGCAGGAGATCGGCTACACTGATCGAATTATAGATGTTAGGTCGACGCGCGTGCGAGCTCTACTAGGTCTAAATAATAATAATGCGGAACAGGAGGAGAATCACAATGGTGGGTCTGTGAATGGTAATGAGTCCAATAAAAGGGCGATTGAAACCCAAGGTAAGTTGTTTGTACTTCTTAGTATGTTTTCTGGCATATACAGTGTGTAACAACCTTATGGTACACCTCCCCCCCCCCCATTTTTTTGAGATTAATTTTTCACTCATCAGGAAAGTTGGTAATTCCCCTAAAACTAAAAATTTTTTATATAGTGTGACTTACATTTTTTACGACAGCACAAATGTTTGTTTTAGGTAGGAGAACACCAGCGAAAAAAGCTCAACCTAGCTCTCTAGCGGAAGCCATGATGTTAGACACCGAGGCAGCGGTCATGGCCAATCTAGATTTTTTATCCAATGCGGATGTAGATATGGATGATGATGAGGATATGAGCGACGATGTAGATATCGAGCAGTCGGACGACATTGAGGACGATGTCAAAGTCGGAAAGCAAAAAGGTAAACTTAATTTATGCCCCGCTTTTTGTACTGTTTATATACTAATTTCTTTTATTGTTTATCCTTTTTGTAGATAAACTTGATAATAATCTAGGATTAGGAGATGATGTAGATGCAATAGCTTTAGAAGTGTTCAACGAACTCAATCGAATATCTGATGCCGAGAAGAAACAGGACATCAAAAGCGAACAATCGGATTGGAGTAAGAGTAAATGTATGTCCATTGGTTTTATATGGGCTGAAGGACTTCGGTCAATTGCCCTTTGAATGTTTTTCAATAAAGATCTAAAATAATAATAATAATAATGGTTTTATATACAGGGTGACCCATTAAGAATGGAAACACTCGCGTACCAAACTTGTTTGTGGACCGAATTGAACGGGATTTTTTTTAAAAGATAGATCTTGTAAAGCTCTATCTTGGTGCAAAATTTGAAGACGAAATTTTGATGTTCAAGGCCTACTATGAATTTTTTTTTAAGTGAAAAATAGCAAAATTTTGTTAGCGATTTTATTATAAAAAATCTGACTACACCACTGGATATAGGAGCCCCTCAAATGCATCTGTCCCAATTTTTGCAAAAAAATTGTCATCCCTAAAAAGTTATAACAATATCAGCATTATCAGCGTTTGCCGTTGTCGGTAAACTTATTCCTTCATAAAAACCGGATAGAACCCAAACAGAAACAAAAAAAATGTAAAAAAACGTTATGAAAAATGTATAGCATTAAACGGAGGATTAGTGGAAGCTACAAAAATTTAAATTTAATGGTTAATATGAATTAATTTGACTCCTTTTTCTTTTTTTAAATTGTAATGTTTTAATCGTTATTTTTTATCAGTTGTTGTATTAGAGTAATTATTGTTGGTTGTTTTGTGTATACTGGTTTACACAATGGTTCTTGTTAATAATTACACCAGTGTTTAAGTTAATTAATTTTGTTTCTGTTTGGGTTCTATCCGGTTTTTATGAAGGAATAAGTTTACCGACAACGGCAAATGCTGATAATGCTGATATTGTTATAACTTTTTTAGGGATGACAATTTTTTTGCAAAAATTGGGACAGATGCATTTGAGGGGCTCCTAAATCCAGTGGTGTAGTCAGATTTTTTATAAAAAAATCGCTAACAAAATTTTGCTATTTTTCACTTAAAAAAAAATTCATAGTAGGCCTTGAACATCAAAATTTCGTCTTCAAATTTTGCACCAAGATAGAGCTTTACAAGATCTATCTTTTAAAAAAAATCCCGTTCAATTCGGTCCACAAACAAGTTTGGTACGCGAGTGTTTCCATTCTTAATGGGTCACCCTGTATATATTACGCCAAGTTTTATCGCATCCTTACAATTTTGTGTTATTTACAGCACCACTGCCAAAGAGACCGATAGGTATAAACGACGAGGAAAACGTGGACTCTGCCCTCGGACTCGGGGAGCTGGCACAGTTAACTGTAAACAATGATGCCGAGAACACATACGATATTGCCAGTAGCAAGGAGGCCTTCAGAAAAACGTGGAACGCAAGGTACACTCTCCGTAGTCATTTTGACGGTGTACGCGCGTTGGCTTTCCACCCAACTGAGCACGTCCTTATAACGGCTAGCGAGGATCACACGTTGAAGTTGTGGAATCTGCAAAAGACTGTTCCTGCTAAAAAAAGCGCTTCACTGGACGTTGAGCCCCTTTACACGTTCAGATGTCACACAGGTCAGACGAATACAAAACAAAAAATAAACTCTCTTAAACGTGAATTTTTTACAGGTCCGGTGCTTTGTCTTGCCATATCTGGCACGGGTGAACACTGCTACTCGGGTGGACTGGATGGCGCCATAAACTGTTGGGCCGTACCAAATTCCAATATAGATCCTTACGACCTGTACGATCCCGATATACTCAATACCACGTTGCACGGGCACTGCGATGCCGTGTGGGGGCTCACAGTTTTAAATTCTAAGCAACAGCTGTTGTCGTGTTCGGCAGATGGCACCGTCAAGTTGTGGTCGCCTCACAGCAAGGTAGATATTTTAATACAAATATATTTATATTGTCCGTTTTTGAGGACTGCTACTCTGCCGTTTCTAATACAGCTAAAATTTGTTTTTACAAATCATTTTTTTGTTAGTGTTTTATCGTCACGTTATATATTTTTGAAATCAGGAAATTGGCTACTTCTTATTTCCTAATATACAGGTTGTCGCCAAAATTTTATCGAGCAATTTCCGGATAAACCGGAAGTTAGATGTATGAATGGCATATGCCTTTATAACCACAATAATATACCATATCGATTTATTCTGGAATAATATACAGGGTGAAAAAATTTGAAAAATCTGTTTTTGACAATACCTCGTATATTAAAGGTTATATCGCTTAATCGACCTTAAAATCGGCTCCCTCATAAAAAAATACATGAGAATAGATTTTAGGTTTTCATTTTAGCCCAATAATAAAGCAAGGGGATCGAGTGAGCCTCTTATGTGGGACACCCTGTACAGCCACATTTTACAAGTTGTTTCAAACATAAATGTATACAGGTTGTCCCACTTATCGTGCTCATCATCTATCTCTTACCGTTTCCAAAATACCCATGGTGACCAGGATAAGTAGGACACCCTGTATATAAACAAAACTCCTGTCTATTATACAAAAACAGAGTACTTATTTAAAACGTGTGGCTCCAGCGACTAGCATCATGCAAAAATGACCGAATGTATTTTTTCAAGCAACAACTCCTCACAACGTTTACCTCGGACCAAGACGGGATACCCTCGAGCGTGGACTTTGTTAGAGACGAGCCAAATCGCATTGTGGCTTCATACTCTAGTTCCCACTGTGTTATATTCGACACTGAAACAGGGAAGGCCCTCACGAGGTTAGAATCCTCGACGTTGGACGGCGTTAACAGTAATGCTAGGCAAATTAATAAGATCGTGTGTCATCCCACTCTACCTCTCTCCATAACGGCACACGAGGATAGGCACATTCGGTTCTGGGACAACCACACAGGGAAAATGGTGCATGCTATGGTGGCGCACTTGGATGCCGTCACCAGTTTGGCTGTGGATCCTAACGGGTTATATCTATTGTCAGGTGAGTCGGATGTTTAGTTGAACGGTTTCTATGTTTTAACACACTAATGTATCAAGTTTTTTACAGTTGTGTAAGGGAAAATTTATACAATTCAATTATATGCAAAATTGATATAAAGTCTTATTTTATTATTTGGCAGTAATTTTATCCAATCCGCGGGGAGCATTCGGATAGAATTTTTTCCCCAGAATGGTGGTTTTGGGATTAAGAAACCATAATCTGAATTGGCAGAAAAATGTATTTGTCATATTTAAATGGCAGTATTTCGAAATTCTGAAAATTTTACTCAGTTTCAGTTTCATCCTGTTATATTTTATTTTAGAGCTTTGCAGGAAAAGACTTATGAATTAAGCTTTCAAGAAAACTTAGTGTCATATTTAGGCTAAGTTCGACGGAAATTATTAATAAATCGGCAAATACGGTTAGCTTTGCTTAACGATTGCAACGTGAACCTCTTTTTCAATATCACAACGTTGGCAGTGAATACCGACGATAGAAAAACATGGGAACGTTTTCGTTCATTACAGCGAACTAGGTAGAAAGTTTCTTGACTAAGAGGGCCAGTCTAGCAAATACCCTTTGCACTTATTGCAAACGTAAAGGAGGATCCAAGAGAATGATCGAATATTTACCGTTTGTAGGTTCTCACGATTGTTCGATAAGATTGTGGCACCTAGACAACAAGACTTGTGTTCAAGAGATAACGGCTCATCGTAAAAAGTTTGACGAAAGCATCTTGGATGTCGCTTTCCATCCATCTAGACCTTACATAGCCAGCGCTGGGGCAGACGGACTGGCCAAAGTGTTTGTGTAAAACCTTGCGCTGTACTCATAAACACTCTGTATACTGTGAAACGTTAAGAAAGTGATTAATTACAACTTTTGCTTTTATAATTATATATTTGTAGGTTAGGTGTACATATGCAATAGAGTTTTAATCATTTGTATATATACTCTCAGCAATTACTTACATGTTAATTTTAAATGATATCCTTTTGTAAATAAGTTTATTTATTTCATATCGCTAGTTCTTTATTTGTCTATGTCGTATTGGAATTAATAATACCTAATCTTAAAATAAGAGGTGTAAATAAAATTTCAAGAAACCGCTTGGAACTGCAACATTTTTATCACTCCATCACTATTTATTATGTACATTTGTCCTACCACGTGGGTTTTAACACCCTTAGAGAATAGGAAATCGATGTATAAAGTTATTGATTACCTTATTAAATAATTGTAATTATCTTAAAAAAAAAACAGCAGGTTACTGGACCGTTAGACTTTAGAATAAATTAGTAATTGTTAAGTACGTAAATTAAAGAAAAAATTTTACATCACAACTTCCTTTATTTGGTATTATCTACAGCAACGATTCTCTTAAATTTATTAATTCTGCGGACGATAAGTACGTGCACAAAAATAAAAAATTTCATGGCTGACGACGGTAGGTAGTGGTAAAGAGCCTCTGGCCAATATATCGCTACACAAAATCGAATAGGGAGTACCATCCCTCGTTTTAGAAGGAAACGATGACGATTCTGATTCTTGCAATGACTTAAGTTAGTGGTTCTTTAACATTATCTACTAAACTACTACTGATGGTTTTGTGTACAAGGCCATAAAGTAACTGGCTGATTCATGTACTTCTATTCGATCCTAGTTAGTTATATTAGTCCAATGTTGTAAACCATTGTTTACTGATTTGAGTTATCCAGTTTGTATTAAGTTCCGTAAGGGTCATGATAGGAATTTGTATAAATGAAGTCGGCTTTAGTTACTAATGGAAATAGTTTGAATGTGGTGCGATAGGGAGAAATTTGGCTCTAAATAACCCTCCAAGTGGTCACGGTGGTCCCGGTGTTGATAATAATTATAGAATTACAAGCAGCAAAACTCGCTTCCCATAATAATGGTAATTTTTAAGTAATTAAGATATTTAACTTTTACAATTTGGAATTTGTGGTTTTGAAATATTTTCCAAAATTTGCAAGGGAATTTTTAGTTTCTTAACTTTGATCTTTTTCAAATTTCTTTGCGGATTTCGATAGCAGAAAATTCATTAGAATCTAAGAACAATAGAATAGAGCGGAATACAAATTTATTAATGCTAATTACACAATTTAGACAATTTCTAAAACTAATAATAAACAAATAATATATAATGTGTACTTAAAAGATTATAAAAAATGTTATAAACAAATGATGATATATAGTAAATTAAAATGGAAGGCTATATTTGTTTTATATTTCTAGTTATTTCATCCGCTAACAAATCTGTAATGTTAACAGACTTTTATTTTATTTTAAATATTGTTACGACAATCAAACGGATAACCACTAATGCATAGAACACGTAGAAGATGAAACATTGCACCACATTTACGTCATGAAATCAAGTTAAATATCTTAAATATATTTACGAGTAAGTCGATAGTCTGTAATGATTTTTTTTAAACGATAACTAATGTGTTAGTTGAAGTGACCATTTTTAATACTTCTAATATTTTCGCTAAACAGCATAGATCCAAATTCCAACTTTTACAAGCAATTAAGTTAAATAGTATAATTGTTTTACTATAATAATTTCTACATAGATTTTATTAAAAATTACAGTTTACCTCGTTTTGTTCTGTACATCAAGTTTTTTAATGTAGGTAAATAATACTGAATATAAGTTTAAACTTTACTCATTCAAAAAAGTTTAAATTACACGAGAGTAGATCTCGTACTTTAGTATCCCACACAATCAGATAATCACAATAAACTGAGCGGCCACTGGAGGGTTAACAAACGTAAGAAACGGGAGAACTACACCTTCGCTGGTGTTTATTTAAATCATTCCTCCAAATCATTTGTGACCAGCATTATTTACATAAAATTAGCGCGACAGCTCTAATTATGCTCGATGATTAATTTTCGGAGTGTTTGACGTATGATAAGCAACTTGAATTTACCAATAGTTAGTTCTCTTTATTATTTCAAAGGTAAGCTTAGTATACCTTTTAATCGTTCAAATTTGGTAAAATTCGCAATTTCTTATTTTTGTGTGCTGATCGGCCTGAATTTACGTAAGATTCTACATCAAATAAATAATTCTTGTGATAGCTTTTATGTGAATATATGAAATCGAGTAAAGTTTTATTTTTTCTATTTTTTTTTTAAACTTTTTGTAGTGACTCTTATTTAAAATAAATATGAAATTAAAAAGTCAATAGGCTGCCTATATAATGTGAAAACGGCAAAAATGTGTGTTAATTTGTAATTATTATTGATATTAATGAAAGAAGTCTTTTATATTTTTATGTATAAGTAATAAATAATTTTGTTAAAAAGAATATTGTTTACGCAGTGTATTTTCTAGTTTAGTGTAGTTATTTTAAAAATAATAGCTGAAAACCTATTTAGACAGTAGTAAGTGATAATAATTGTGAGTGTAAAAAAATAATGTATTTAAATTATAATATACCTATTAGTGAAAATTATATTTCTTTCTCATCTTTTCATATATTTGATTTTTTTTTTGTATGTGGGCTTACCAATTTCAACTTCACAAAGCAGTGGAAAGAGTTTTTTTGATTTGTTATTGTCTCCCTCCCCACATTTCACATCTCCGTTCAAAATATTTGCAAAAGATAAGAGTATAAGCATCAAACAAAACCAAGTTTTTCCTCCATTTAATTTTTCTGAGAGTTCCAGTAAAAATATTGGGTTTCTTTATGCTGCAACTTACCGTATTAAACCATCGTATACAGGATGACCCATTTTAAATGGAAATAGCCCTGTAAAAATGTTCTATATTGCTATTCACATTTTATTTACATTAGAGTAGGCTTTGGAAAATCTGAATTCTGTTGGTATGAATGACTTTTAATTACCGAGGTAATGTTGAAAAGTCAAAAACATACCCACAAATTCAAATTTTATTTATATAAGGATTATAAGGGGAGGCTATGCTATGATATGTTTTTCTTAGGTTATCTCAGGGTTGTCTACTGTCAACTTGTGTCTACTGTTGACAAAATATTGAAGTGTCAGATTTAATTGATTGTCACTGTCATTTATTTTTGGCTGAATTGCCAAATTTTTTATTGATAACATTGCTGTGCTTTCTTTAGGGTCTCACTCTGGCAACTATGTAGAACCAATTTGAATTTGTAGTTATGTTTTGACTTGTCAACGTAAGGGCGAGTTGCTTTATTCACCGGTGGATCCATCAGATGTGTTTTATCTCGTTCTATCTCCGAGGTTAGAACGAGATAAAACACATCTGGTGGATCAACCGGTGAATAAAGCAACTCGCCCATAACCTCAGTAATTAAAAATATTCATTCATTCATTCATACCAACAGAATGCAGATTTTCCAAAGCCTACTCAAATGTAAATAAAATGTGAATGGCATAATACCAGTGGATTCAGAAACATCTCAAATTGATAAATCCAAAATTTCGTGAAAAGATAAAGAATAATTTATTTTACATGATTTTTAAAAAAAATTGAATTAGCTCATGAAAAATAAATAAAAGAGATAAATTGAGTACATACTTTCAATGAATATTGTTTTTAACTCCGATTTCAAAAAAGTAAACCTGAATTTTCAAAACCTTTATTAACAAAAACTAAAATGCAATCGTATAAAAGTTAACTTATGTATAAGACACATAAATAAAGTCTATGCAGACGTTTCGCATCCCCATGGGTCCTTCTTCATATTTAACAACGCGACGGAACTTTCACAAAGCTTCACCAATATTTCTCCAAGCTTCTCTTTGGAGTACACTTTATATATGCGATGTTTTTCAGAAGCGATTATGTCTGCCAGTTGCACACATTCCTCGTGTTGTTCGGACTCAAACAGAACCGAATATAACAGCAGCACAATTTCTGGTATATAACTAGACCTCAAATAACCATCATCCTTTGCTCCAACGAGCCAACCCTCTGGGAATAATAAAACGTTATACAGCATCGTCTTGGCATTCTTGGCTAGATGAGCTGTGGTTAATTTCCACCTTTCCAGTTCTGCCTTATATTGTGATACTCTGTGCTGGTGCGCAACTTTTTCGGCAAACTGTGCAGTTTCGGATAATGCACCAGGGGGTAAAGGTTTGCATTTACACTGTTTAAACCATTCGTTGAATGCTTCGTTTGCATCAAGGTATGCCTTATAACTAAAATGTTCTTTAATTGTTTGATTTAATTCATCATTTACGATACCTTCACTTAGGATCTTCTCCACAGTATCTGATGGAATTTTATTAAAGGCCAATTGGGCGGCATCTATTTTTCCTAACGTAAGGAACGTAAATATTAATGCATTAGTTTGAATCAGAGCCTCGGCTCTCTGATTTTCATAGAAAAATACCCAGTCTAAGGCCGATATTTTATATTCGTCTATATCGGTTATTTTTTGCTGTAAATTGCCAGCGCCCTCCATTTCGTGTGGTACATTTCTAATATTTTCCACTACCTGCTTTGTTATAGACAAGACGTCTAATCCACTGTCCTCTGCATACATTAAGGAATTTTTTCTTTCCTCATTATCTACTATTTTTTCCAAATATTGCGAATATAAGTGTACTTGGTTGCTAGGACTTAATTTACTTATATAGTAAGCTACCAACTGGGTTTCGTTCATTTCCATCAATCGTTTAATGTAAGCCTCCAAAACTTTTTCAATAATGTCCCGGTTATGTCCTTGGCCGATTTGATTTAAAAAATGTACCAAGTGAGCAATAAACCTTAAAAAATGCGTTGGCAAAGTAAGATCCTCTACCCACTCTGCCAAGTTATGAAGTAAACTCTGTATTTCATCTAGAATTATAAATTTTTGAATTATGTGTTCTGGTTTTTGTGAATCTTCTCGCACTACAGGGTTTTTTGAGGATTCCAGGCTGGTGAATACATCATTTAAAGACATTCTTTGTGCCCAATACTCTTCAGGCAACGGCATATAACCTTTATTTCTCATACAGCAATCTCTGATTTCAGACTCGACACGAATATCCACCATAGATTTCATATACGCCCATAAATTGTCTTCCCATGTATAACAAACAGGTAGAATAGGCTTAATATATCCACAAAACGATCCCACCGCTGCTTTATCGTATGCACTTATGTATTCTTGTTTGCAAAATTTAATAGCGATATTCTTCCATATATCTCTGTTACTATTTCCTTCTAATTCTTTAAGCGTATTAGAATCCATTTCTTCAGCTCCATCGCCTACTTCTGAATCTAAATTTTGTTCATAGTTTTCTTTAATATTAGAGTCGTGAACGAGTCTCCATCCCTCAAATAACGCGGCTTTCCAAGAGTGACCACACTGCCTGCATAACTTTTGAGCCTCTTCCAATTTACCACATCTTACTTCAGCAAAAATTCTTCTACCTAGCCTTTTCTCATCTTCCATATCTAAATCATGTAATGGTTTTTTCTGATAATGGGGGGCATCTGGGTCCATCTGGGTTACAATTTGTCTTGAGCTGCTGAAAGCTATGGTTTCTGCAGATAGCAATTGATGCAATGTGTTCTCCCAACCAACAGTGCTATCGGAAAAATGTAAAACTTCATCGTCCTTATCTGCAGCATTACACTCGAGCCAATCAATTATGAGCTGACTCTCTCTTACAAGACTGTCCCGTTTAAATAAATTCTGAACGCAAAGTTTCTCCGACTGGCCAAAATATTGGGTTATATTGTCATCATCCATTAAATTTTGTGACAATAGGCGATCCTGGTAAAGAATAAAAAGCAATCTCCAAGTGTTACGTTCAATTTCTAACCAAGTTTCTTCTTCTACCTGCGCCACTGCAACTTTCGATTTCAACCCTTGAATTACTTTTAGAGCATCTGAACAGCAACGAGCCAAATCGGACACTACATCTAAAATATCGTGACCTCCTGAATGGCACTGCAGAACTTCAAAAAACTCTGTATACAAACTTTCAACGGCAGTTTTCCAAGGTGTATTATTAGCTTGTATAACGTTCCCTGTAACGGTTTGTAACATATTTGTAGTAGGTTCATCAAATATACTAATTCCTTCGTTAATCAGTTTCACCATTTCATGAGAAGCCACAGTTACAGACAAATCAAAGCGATTATCTTTAACATGTCGCAATTTCTCTAAATTTTTTTTGAACAATCCTCTTCCTGATGTCGCTAGAGCATCTTCAAGTATTCGGGCCGACCTATTAAGATCGTTATCCATGATTATTTAATATGCTAATTTGAATTTATTAGGTACTAAGAGAACTCCAAAACTTCCAGATACATAAAACTTCTACATGTACATAAAACCGGGAACATCACACAAATTCACAAATGGGGGTTAAGAATGTTAAGATTGTTAAGAAGTTAGAAATTTGAGGTTATAGAATTACACTGCTACCAGTGTTGCCATAATTCTCTACAATTGACCAAATTTTTGGTTTATAAAATTTAGTAATGCTTAATTCACGATATTATATTGTTCAGTTAGAATACTGTTTCATTTAAACAAACATTTTCAAAAATGTAATTGCATGTTGCAAACCATAAACAAAATAAATTTTCAATTTTTCAAATATTCAAACGTTAGAAAAACGCTTCGACGCTTGAGTGACTCTCAAAGGCAACACCGCATGTTAATTTTTAACAGCACTTAGGGGAATTTTTACGTCCGAAAATAACTAAAATTAAATAAAGGCCGAATATATTCAATAATGGCGTAAATCAAGCAGATAAATAAAGTTATGACGTATCAACCATCAATCGAGTTCTTTTACAGTGAATTTGTTGATATCTACCATTGAGATAGAATATAATAATCTCAATGATATCTACGGTAAATCATGTGATTTCTATCTAGGCGTTTAAGGGCCATATTATTAACCGGCTGGTAAGCTGTCAAAAACTATCAGCAAAGATCATTTCATATTCTATCAGTAAGTTAAGACTGTGACAATTTAGCTACACACACTTCACATGGAACGTCACGTTCTAACATACTGGTAGTAAACAGCAACCTTTCCAGCCGATTAATAATATGGAAGTGGAATAAAATGATTTATTTTTTTAGTGAGTAACTTTACCCATAGAACTAATGAAAAAGATCCTTTTTTTTCATTAGTTCTATCATTGTTTATAAAGTAAATGGTTCTATGCTTAACTTCGCTTTTTCACATTCTAATTAGTTTGTGCATGTGCCGCAAATTTTTGTAGGTATTTCTCTTCTCTCAACCTTCTGAGAGTCTGTTATTGTTTTGAAAAATTATCTTCGTTATAGTTGTTGCTTTCCTGTCGGCTTGTGGAGTGTTTATTTCGCCAGCGCCCTCAGTAATCAATAAAATTCATATTATTACAAAGTTACTCGTGAAAACAAAACTAAAAGTTGACGACTTGACTGTTGTTGCACTTGTTGCTATTGTCCAAAGTTGGCGATCCTGTGAATGTCAAAAGTGGCAAACTTTTGACAATCGCAGTATGGCCAATCTTATATAAGGAATGAGAGTAGAGTAAGAGTAAAGGCGTGGCTCTTCGACCTTTACCGAAGCAAAGGTCACATTGACCAACCGCTGAACCGCTGCACTCGCAATCGCAATAAAATACACCAGTGCAGTACAATAAATAAAAAGAACCGGTCAAAAAGCAGAGTTGCTAGGAAGTGTATTTTTTTTATAAATAAAAGGTAAGCAAAAAAATTGGATTGGTGATTGGACCCAACCAATAATATTTCTTAAAAATTATAGAGGTGGGCACATAGAAATTAATATGAAATGTAAATTTTATAGGATGCATTCACATTGAACATTGCTTTTGTATGGGAATTATCTTTTATTATCAATATGTTTCTTTTGAATATACTGATAACCTTTGATGGCCCAAAAATATGGAATTCATCAAATTTACTCTAGGAGGTTTTTATCTAGCTGCCTTTAAACTGTAGTGCCACTTTCTGGACTTATATTTCACTAGAATGAATATTTCATATAATATTAATAATTCTAGTAGGCTGCTGTTAGATCATTTGTCAATTTTTGGACACGTAAGTAGAAATTGTAAGCATGGCTGATGAAGAGGAAGTAACTGAAGGTGAGGGTGGCGAAACCGAACCAGTAGCTGAGGCTGGAGATGCCGAGCAAGAATCTGCTCCCGCTCCACCACCAGGACCTAAACGATGTACTGCTGCGGTAATAAAATTTACAAATAATTGTTACAAACATCTATTACCTAATACCACAGTTTAAATAACACTGTGTTAATGCCAACCTGGCCAGATCAAACAAAATCAAATTAGCAAATGTCAGTGATTAGATAAGAGAATGTCAGCCTTTAGGTATCTAAGTATTTTTGCTACAAAATCATCGGCTTATCGTTTAGGATGGAAGTCTTTTGCAACAAAAAAAGTCTGTATTTTTTGTGTTTTTTTCAGATTTCCTTATGTACAGTTTTTTTTATTATGAATTATTTTAATAAGATGTATTTATTTTCAGTGCAGCGGCATTGCGAAGGACGCCGCAGGAACTGGAGAAATGGCGCCACGAAAATTTGTTGTTGGTGGTAACTGGAAAATGAATGGTACTAAAGAAGACATCTGTACGATATTAGAGTTCCTTAAAAATGGCCCGTTGAATAGTGAAACTGAAGTTGTTATTGGAGTACCGGCAATATATTTAGATTACGTTAACACTAACGTTCCTGAAGGTGTTCAGGTTGCTGCTCAAAACTGTTATAAAGAAGAGAAGGGAGCTTTTACAGGTATATGACAAAGTAACTATAAACGCTAGAAATAAATACTTATTTTATTTTTAATGAAATTGAAAAATGGCAAACGGTCAATGAGGAAAAAAATTACCAGATTTTCATCATTAATATGGGAAATTTAATTTTTAGGTGAAATCTCTCCACTTATGCTTAAAGATATTGGTGTAAACTGGGTGATCTTGGGGCATTCAGAGCGCCGTCAGATTTTTGGAGAAACGGATGAGCTTATTGCGGAAAAAGTGGCGTTTGCCCTTGAAAAAGGTCTAAAAGTAATTGCCTGTATTGGTGAAACTTTAGAAGAACGTGAAGGTGGTAATACTGAGGAGGTTGTTTCTAGACAAACAAAAGCCATTGCAGACAAAATTAAAGATTGGTAATTATTTTTTGTAAACTACAAACACTAATATTGCATAATCGCTTTGTTGTAATTATGGATATGCTATTTAGATTTAGTTTAACAAATATTTCGTTTGTAAAAATTTTGTATTAAATTTTTAAGGTCAAACGTAGTACTCGCCTATGAACCAGTCTGGGCCATTGGAACTGGTGTAACGGCTACTCCAGAACAGGCACAAGAGGTTCACAAATCATTAAGGGACTTCATCAATACATGCGTTAGCCCAGATGTTGCTGGTTCAGTCAGAATTCAATATGGTGGTTCTGTAACTGCAGAAAATTGTAAAGACCTTGGATGTCAACCAGACATCGATGGTTTTCTTGTGGGTGGGGCATCTCTTAAACCAGAATTTGTCGATATTATAAACGCCAAGCAAGAGTGAACAGTTTTAGTCCTCTTACCGCCATGATCAAAATTAGAAGAACCTTGCAGCCACGCACTTATTTATCGTGGAAATGTGAACTTTTTATTTATGGAAATTATATAAAACATTAATTCTTTTAACATGTCTTTTTTTTGTAAACTGAAATTTTTTTTGCCCGTTTTCGCATCCCTCCGTCAAATTGATTTTTTGTGTAAAGTTCATACTCAATAACTCTACCGTTTTTTAGACTTGAATACATCTGCCTTTCACTAGAAAATTATATTTCTGTCAAGTAAATTTATAAAACTTATTTCCAAAAAAGTTTTTATAGTTCATATAATCGGTGCTCCAAATAATTACTACATACCACAAAGTAAATAATACTGAAATTTCATATTTTACTTTTTACAAATTAATACAGTACAGTACATTTCAACACATTCTCAATAATCTACCAGCGATCGACTCGTCCTAGGTTCTTTTCTATCTCGGTCGTCTCTCCACCGATCCCTTCTATCTCTATCACTGTCTCTATAAATAACTCTCCGAGATGCAGATGAAGACCTTCTGTCTCTTTTGTCTTTATCTCTTCTACTATCCCGATCTACGTCTCTTCTTTCCCGACTGTCTCTGTTGCTACTCATTTCCTTGCTGTTTCTTCGCTCTCGGTTATCATACCGAGACTCGTGTTTTTTAGGTGGCTTTACCTCTTTTTCCACCTCTCGAGGCGACTCAATTTTATCAACTTCTGACTCTTTACTTTTAGTACTGGAGTCGGAGTCTGAAGAACTGGAACTTTTATTACTGTCGTATGCATGGCGTTTCTCTCTTTGCCTACAAAAACAATTCACAGAATTTTGTTTTGAATGGACATATACCTATAACGCCTTGTGAAATGAAATGTGGCGTGCACAGTAAAAGGTTAGTTTTAAATTACACACTGAAGAGTTCTTTTAAAAAAACTGCCAACTTGTTAAAAATATTTATTTTGCAAATGGTTTTTCTCGACACCCACCCGCGAGGTTATTTTAATAGACGCGTAAAAATACAAAACTTGTTTTTCCCAAGCTGCCAGAATTTATCATAAAAAACAAATGACGTCAGAAAAGCAATTTTTTTTTTAAACGGAAACTCATTGAATATCACTTGTCAATAAAATTAAGGTTCTCTGCAGTTTACCATAAAAATATTTATTTTTAAAAATGTCCCGTCAGCATTTTTTATAGACTTCATTTCAACAATTCCACCAAAATTTATTTCACCAGGAAATAGTTTAATATCTTGTATAAAAATATTAAAGAGTTGAATAAATACCTCCTTCGTAACTTGATGGCCATTTCTCGTAATTCATCTTCTCTGGTCTGCTGCTCTTGTTTTTCCCTTTCCGTTTTCAACTGTTCTGCAATCTTATCTGCCTTAACTGGAACGAAACAAAAAATATTTTTTGAGCAGAAGATAAAGATTGCCTAAAAATATACTTACATTGCCTATTGAGCAACGCTTGTCGTTTTCGCTTAAGGCGTTCAATAATGGTCATACTCGCAGAAGTTTTCTGAAAATAAATCATGTAAAACATACTCGATTAAGGTACTTTCTCGTTAAACGATGACTAAGTAAATAAATACATGCACATTACCTCAGCATACAATAAATAAAACAATAAAAAAATATAAAATTATATTATTTTCATAACTGACAATATTAATTGGTTCTTACTGACTTTGATTGCTGTGCCTGAATTATTACCATATCCCAACTTAGTATCACTGGTAACCCTGTAATAAATTGTTAACAAATATCAATTATGGGATATTCTCGAGGATCGTGCTTATCGTAAAAGATTCAGAACACCCTGTATGTTGCCAGGAGTGAGTTGTTAAACAGTGAATAAACTTACGGATTATTAGCCGGCTTCATCTCGACATCCTCTTGATCCTGGTCTGAATCTGAGAGATCCGAAGAACTATGGTCACTTTTTCTCCTGCCGTAATATCTAGGCAATACCTTCGGTGGAGATTCCATGCGAACTGTAGGACTTTTGCTTTTGCGAATTGGTGACTTTGACTTTGAAGGAGAAACCGATGGTTTTCTAGGCGATGGAGATTTTAGTCTTAATTTACTTTTGTTTGAATCCGACGAGGAGGAGGAGGAATCTGATGATGACCGACGATTTCTATACGTTCTACGATTTCTTGATTTAGAATGGGAACTGATATGTCTGAAAGTTTATTATTTTAGCTTAAAACTGATTTAATCGAGTAAGCTACCATACCTGTCCTTCGACCTGCTTCTACTTCTTCTAGATTTTGAAATGCTTCTTCTAGATTTCGACCTACTCCTTCTAGAATTTGACCTACTCCGCCTAGATCTTGACATACTGCTCATCGATTTTGACCTGCTTCTTATAGATTTTGATCTACTTCTACTTTTTCTAAGTTTTGATCTGCTTCTGCTTCTTCTAGTGTTTGTTCTACTTTTACTTCTGCTTCTTCTAGTGTTTGTTCTGCTTTTACTTCTGCTTCTTCTGGATCTACTCCTTGATCTTCTTTTTCTTCCATAATTTCTGTCTCTGCTTTTCGAGCGGCTTTTTCTTCTAGCATGGTATACTATCCTCTCGCTGCTACCTTCTCTCTTACCTTTTGGCTTTCCATATTTCACTTTATCGGCGTAAGTGGGTTTACTACTTGACGGTGTTTCTTCGTCATCTAAAAATATTTCAGTTTCATGAAAAATAGTTGTTTTTTTTGTTATCCGAAACGGAAAGTTAATTTACAGCTACTAATTTCCAACAGTGATTATTCTATGACCTGCTAGACAATTAACAATATTATGGTTCATTTAAATTTACCTCCGAAAGAAGTAATGTAGGTAATTTTGCCTGTATTTTCTGGAGTTGGTGATCTAGAATGTGACCTAGATTTACTCTCACGAAATTTTGGTAATGTTGGCGAGGCTTGAGCTGCATAACTTGGAGGACTTATTACTCTATTTGCTAGTCTTTTTTCTCTGTGTGCTCTAAAAATGGTAAGAAAATATAGCATGGAATATTCTATTCAAACAATATATACCTTCTTTCTCTCCTAGATTTTCTCCCTGAAAACAGCGCTTTTTCATGTTCTTCTTCCTTAGCTAACCTAAATGTTTCTGCCTCTTCTAAGTCATTAGTAAGAAAAGAATAAAAATCATTCGAACTCATCCCAAAATTCCTCCCATGTTTGTTCATTTCGTGGGCTTGCGTGGAGTCCATTTTTGACACATTTATTGCTAAATCAACGTCTAGGTCACTGTCTGAATTATTATCTTCTGATTCCTCCTCTTCCTGAGGCAGATTTTGGCTTATACCTTATAAAAACAAATTACGAATTAATCGTTACGAGAGATTTACACATTAACCAACTTTTTCAATGCAGCTTTTACTTTAACTAGTTTTATATTAAATTACAATTATACCTGTGCCATCTTCATAATTAAAACCAATGGCGGCTCCTCCAGTTCTTTGCTCCTTTTTCACCTTCGTTTCAGTATAACCAAACTGCTCCTCAAGATGCAATTGTTTCAAAAATTTCTCCTCGGTTATTCCCAAAAATGAATTTTGAGCAATAATTCTATATCGTTCATAGTTTAGTTGTCTTTCCTCTTGTGAAAACTCAGCGTCGTCCTCCTTTTTAACTGGAGTAATATAATCCAAATGAGCTCTAACATCAAATCTATCGATAAGATTGTCCGGCTGCCCTTGCCATGGCATCATTACGGCACTATCTGCTGCTGCAGCGATATTGGGATCCAGGTGAATTTTGCATTGTCTCCCGTGTACTTGTAAAAATTGTGTGGGATCTGCTTTCTAAAATAAAAATAATGAAACTTCCAATAGAAATGTTCATAGAAACATACAATTTTTTCATAGAAATCTCGACGCCGCTCAGCTCTCCGTCTGTAGTCGACGAGCATTCCCCGTATTTTCCGCTCTTGACGTCGCGCTTCATGCCACATATTTTTAAATTAAATATAAACTCTTAAAATTAGTTGTTAATCATCAGATCAAACATCAAACTATTTAAATTATGCTTTTGCAAAAACTGAAAACTTTTCGGCTTTCAGTTAAATGCTAACAAATTTTGACATTAATCACCTCGTCTTCTTCTTCTTGATTTGGTATTTAGTTTTTAGTCTTGTATTAATGAGTGTAAGGTTACGTAGGTTACGTCTGGTCGCATTGGTTTTTTGTAATTTACGGTATATACGAGTACAACATACGAATATTTAAAAAATGGCTAAAAATTCACTGACGCAGTACCATCAGAGGTTTAGATATTTTTCTGTGGGAATCAGTGGCGTCAAATATCGTACACTTCCAGCAAGTGATGTTTAATTCTCTTTAAGTCGTTTTTTGGCGACGAAATAGTTTCAAAGCACGGCAAGTTCATTGGTCCAAATTCGAATCTAGACCAATCAACGTGCAGTGCTTTTTAAAACTTTTTGAAACTATTTCGTCGCCAAAAAACGGCTTTAAGTGTTCTTGCAACTGACAGTAACTTTGTCATTATTGGTCGGGTTTATTTTGCAATTAATTTAGATCGGTCACAGAGACTAGACGTTGCAATTCTGACATCTGGTTTGATCATAACCTACCAAGCTCTTAAATGACAGTTTGCATCAGTCACGCTCGGGAAGATCACCCTATACAACTAAAAAAACCTGATTTTCTGGTTACAAAAGTAACTGTTGTACCACATTTATATGACGCGCAGTGCGTCAGTGTACCACATTTATATGAAAGCAGAACTCTTGCGGCAATTGTAGCTAGTATACACTAGATGGCGCTACAAAAATAGTTTATAGAAGAAGAAGAGTTTTGTAGTTAGTTTACTTATGTGATCTGTGGTTTACTTGTTCTGTGGTTTCTGTGCCCCCTGTCACAGAAATTGTTATTAATTCTGTGCCCCTGTTTCCTGTCCATCGTCCATCTTTATATCTGTCATTGCGATTTGCGAAGTAAATAATTTTATCCATATTTTATCTATGTGCGAAGTGTTGCGCATTGCACGAGGTTTTGAGACAGTTTGAGTTTGATTCATCCAACTTTTGTAAATATTTATATTAACAATTATTGTGATAAATAATTTAGTGATTTTAAGAAACTTAAAGGTGCAAACATGTCTTGTCCGTGGGCGAAAATCGAGAAACCAGAACCAGTCAATTTTGAGGACATTATGTCTGAGGAGGTTGCCAGAGACTTGCAGGCAAAAGAAAAAAAGAAATATGCAGACATGGTTGACAGCGTTGAAGTGTCCTCTGCAGAGATAGAAGATGTAGTTGATATACCATCTGAGGTAATTGAAGCGAAGCTATAACCGATTATGGCTTTGAAAGTGATGCGATGATAGCACAGATGCTGCAAATGCAGTTCGACAAAGAAAACGATTTTGAACTGAAGCGCACCGAAGAGAAATTTAATGGATCTTCAAAAGTATCTGTATCATTTGATAATTATCGGAGAGCCCCGCTGAACAATGGTAACTTTCCTACTTGGTTTTGTCTTGAGCGTTTCATGTATTAGGTTAGGGAGATAAAAATCCTTTGAATATATTGGGGATAAAGATCTTTAACGCAAATCACTAGTATATTTTTATCGCCCCAGTGACGTTCCTTGTTCTAAATGAAAAGGATAGATTCTTCAGTTTTTTGTTATATCTATATACTGTATTTACCATAATTTAGCTACATGAATATGTTGGATTAAATTCATTTTTTGTTTCAAGGTTTTGAGAGCCACTTGGAAGTAGAAGAAATAGTAGATGGAAAATGGTAACCAAACATGATATGACCATGAGTGGGAGGAAGAATGCATGTAAACTCTTGTCATTTCCTCCTGAATTTCATACTGATGACGGAGACATGGTCGATATGAAATTTTAGTATTCAACAGGTAATTGTTTTTTTTTTTTACCATTTTTTTTCTTCATATGTGTGTAAATATATGTATGCATAAGTTACACTATTTTTGTTTTAAGAAATCTGATTACCGCTAGGAATTTGTTGATCGTAGAAAAAAAATGTTCTGATTTCCTAGAAAAGCATATCTTATATAATAATAATAATCTTTATTCAAATAGGTTATCCTAATCTTACAGTTGTATGATATATAATAATCAAAATTACTATATAATTACAAAATAATGACAATAACAGTGTGCAGTATAGATACATATAACAACATAATTTATATAACACCAATATACAAATTAAAAAATTTCATTTTACCTATACAGGGTGGTCCGAAATTAGTGGTCATCATTTTACCCGCGCATTCCTCGATCAAAAATAAGACAAAAAGTTCCTATAAACATGGCCCCGAAAATGCTTCCTAAGGGAGCTACAACCCCTTAAAGGTGCATCTTTGACGATGGTTTTTATTTAATATTTTCGATTTTCATTATCTCAATCTAAATAATTTTTTTATGATATCCCAAAGATATTCATGTCCTGCTTTAGCATCTTCTAGAATACCATTTTAAAAACATGTCAATTTTCGTTAACATTAATTAATTTTCACGTTAAAACTTTCTAAAAAATAAAGAGGGGTTTACGGGACATATGTCCTGTACAGTACACTGCGCGTCATATAAATGTGGTACGGTACAACAGTTACTGTTGTAACCAGAAAATCAGGTTTTTTTAGTTGTATGGTGATCTTCCTGAGCGTGACTGATGCAAACTGTCATTTAAGAGCTTTGTAGGTTATCATCAAACCAGAGTCGTCAGAATTGCAACGTCTACAGTTCACGTTATAAGTATCTGTGACAGATCTTCTAATGTCAAATTTGACAAGTTGAGCCGGATTTACATTGATAAATCAAAGTGTCCCACATTTATATGACGCGCAGTGTACCAGCGAGAAGTCACGAACGGGACATATATGCCCCGTACCGCACCCTGGCCGAGTCTAGTAGAAACATAGCCACGCTCAACGTGTTAATGTATGTTATGTGATGTAACCGTTGGAGAATTGATATTACTAGAGACCATTACTGTAGGCGATGGAATTTTGTTTTCACCAAGCTTCTCGGGTCTCACCTAAAGAAGTAATTCTATTTGCAAATTTCTATTTTCTCAATTATTTTTCTTGGGCAATTTATGGTTATATAAATAAGTCACGAGCTGGTTCTAAATTAGTAGAATGTGGACTTTGGCAAGGAATAACTATACACTTGGTGTAGCTGTTTCATGCCACAATTCACTAATTTTGAACCAGCTCTTGACAATATCTACTACGGAAGATGAAAATATAAAAATTCATAACGAATAAATGCCATTTTATTTTATTAAAAATAAATGCACTACATCCCTGGTGGCTACTATTCCAAATTTGTACCCGCCATTGGTAAGCTGGTGAAAACAAACATATATTGCTTTGTCGAATACTGGAAATATAGTGGCCAAACTGCTGAAAGGTCTTTTGTATTATTATCTGTGGTTTTGTGTCAGATTTGTGGTTATGTAGTAAATTAGTTCATTTGTCCTTAGGATATCGACTTCAACTAGTAGCCAGTAGATGGCGCTCAATATGAGCATAATCGAATGATTTCAATAATCGGATACTTGGTATCCGAATGATGCTAATAACCGCATGATCTATGATCTTGTCATGTCTTCAGAGATTGGTGGTGGGGTTAGTCGTTGAGAATTTTGTCTCCCATTTGTTGACCCGAATTGCGACTGCTTGGCTTAATCGTTGCGTACCGTTCTGTCTGATTACTGTGATTTTCATTAGGTTATTTTTCACCCATATGCGCGCATGCCCATCTATTCGCTACGATGTGTGTGAAGTTAGCAACGTTTTACAGAGAATTTGAAAAAAGTTTTCAAGTATATCAAAACTTATTTCCTTGGCGTTGCTGGCAACGCGTTGTTAACTTCACACCAGTTCCGCTACGCTAGTTCTGAGTTCTCTGTTCTGTGGTTGTGATGACAACGATCGGAGTATATTTGATTTTTTTGTGGAAAAGCAAACTTTTCGTAATGGATAAAAGGGTTATTACTCGCTGAATGTCCCCTTGTGTGAATGCACCAAGAAAATTGGGTGGAATTGAATAAGTGATACAAAAACAAAATGTTAGTGCCAGAGTGAAATTTCAGGAGGATTTTTTTTTGCAAAATCGGAGCGTTTGCATGGAAAACCTATTTCAGTTTCGAGTTCTCCGACTTCAAAACAGGAACTTTCAGGCCAAGATGTGTGGTTCATAGTAAGGTACATTGTTTTTTCGCTGAAAATGATTTAGGTTAGGTTAGTTTTTTGTTCCGCTTAGCGTTTCACATCTCTTTTCATCTTATAATATTTGCATTGCTACACGCAGAAACAAATAAGGAAATCTGTTCTTATTTGCATGAGAAGTTACGGGAAGGAAAATGTACTCCTTGTAACTGGTGTAAACTTCTCAAAATATAATACATTATCCTTCATGTTACTTTTATTGTTTCAGCTGGATACGCTGCAACTCGCACAGAGGCAGGTACCTTTATCGAGGTAGATGGATGCCAAGTTCCACTATGGTTCCTCTAAGTCATCACGATGTTCCGATTGTGGTAGAACCTGGAGTGGGTTTTTAATAAATAAAAACTAATACCACACATGCTGATATATATGGAACAAACTAACAGGTTTGATTTTAGCTTTACATCTTTGTATTAGAATCGTTATGGTTAAATATGGTTAGTCTTTAATATCCCGGTATTATATGTTGTGACTGTTTGGCGTTAATAATCATATCTTGTTTTAAAAAAGTTAAATATGGTTATTTAATTTTATGTAATCAATTTATTTATTGTCACAGTATATTATTATAAAATACAGGAAGTACATATTCAACCGAACGTTTGGTTCTTTAGTAGCGGTATTATTTAACCGAACATTAGGTTTTTTTTTTGCAAAAATAACTTAATGGCTTTCTATACATACATATGACATAACCTTGTTGGTACATGATCCCTAACCGATATTTTTAATTTAAAGAATGAACATTTTTATAAAAAAAATCTATTTTATTTAAAAAGACATCACCAGTAGCTCGAACCCAGAACCTTCTGCTTGCCAGTCCTGCTCGTTTTCGATAGACCAGTGCATCAGCTGAAGGGATTCAAGCACTGACCTATGTAACTGGATGAGCACTACATGTGTATCGTATACGCGAGGAACTTTTGTCCGGAACATGGATCTTTTCATATGGTCGAAAATCGCTCTATTCTAATCGGTGCTCATGCCTAGTGTGGTCGAAATCACACATTATGTCATCAGCTGATACACTTGTAATGTTAGGCCATGATGACACGACTCATTTTAAAACGGAGTAATTTATTTTACGTTCTCTCACTTATGGGTTAATAGTGTCGCTTTCACATTTTCTTTTGTATTGTTATATTATTATATAATATTTAAACGTTTCTCTAATATTGTGGGTTTTGGACTGAATAACTAAATTATGAAGTATGGTATCTGTGTAATCCCACCATTAGCATTTTAAATAATCCACTGCGATTTTGTGCAGTGCGCATGCTTGCCAATTAGATGTGCTGTTTCAATTACGGACACTGTAACGGTTCAAAAGGTGTCGGTCGTGAGTACACCTAGATTGGTGCATGTTTGGTTGCCGACAGGGTATTTTTATCTTAGTTTCAAAATCAACAAGAGGACGTTATTGTGAAATGCCGTTATATTTCATGTTATACTTCATGGTATTCGTGTCCGATTGAAAACACCCCTGCCTTATTGTCAACCACTGTCTCTGAAACATAAAGGTATATATGTATACTTCAAATCACGAGAGATGACCGTTACGTCACAAATTAATTTCTAATCTTCACATCTCTTTCATGTTATAATATTTGCATTGCTACACGCAGAGATAAAAAAGGAAACCTGTTCTTATTTTCTTGAGAAGTTACGGGAAGGAAAATGTACACCTTGTAACTGGTGTAAACTTCACAAAATGTAATACATTTTCCTAATGTTACTTTTATTGTTTCAGCTGGATATACTGCAACTCGCACGGAGGCAGGTACCTTTATCGAAGTAGATGGATGCCAAGTTCCACTATGGTTCCCCTATGTCGTCATGATGTTCCGATTGTGGTAGAACCTGGAGTGGGTTTTTAATAGATAAAAACTAATACCAAACGTGCGGATATATATGGGACAAACTAACAGGTTTGATTTTAACTTTACATCTTTGTATTAGAGTCGTTACAGTTAAATTGGTTAGTCTTTAATATCCCGGTATTATATGTTGTGGCTGTTCGGCGTTGTAGACCGTGCATGCCTTTTGTTCAGTCATGAAGAGAGAACGGGGGATCACAACTTGATTGAGCTCTTCTAGTGCTCTCAACTAAATTTTCTCAGTTAATTTGACTATATACCAGCAAGTATGGGTGCGGGATGCTGTACCCTCTGGAGGTATTATGGAAATAACCGATTTGACTAGTATTACAGGCTGACTCACCTTGGATGTTCTCCAATAATATGGCATAAGGAAATTAATGTAAATAACTCATTTATGCAACTTTGCCCCCATTTAACCGAATCTCTATCTTTTAACGGTTTCCGAGATCCCAAATCAGCCTTTGTATTAAAATAATAATATAAAGAGCCGGGACGTGGCATATGCTGACAGCGAGCTATGCATGGCGCTTTAGCGATTTGTCCGCAAAATTTTTAGTATGCGCTAGTCTTTCTCCATGCAAGTTTAATTATTTTATTATGTATTTTCTGTGCCTGTGTGAATATTTTATGCAATCATGACAACAGCATGTCATGACTGTGTTTGTAAAAATTGCTTTAATAATATACTTAATAAAAACATTTTTAAATACTTTATTCACAATAATTATCATTCGTAAAAAGCTCACTTTACACACTTGTTGCATAAAAAACTATTTTGTTTGCGACTTGTTGGTTGGGATAAGTGTTTTAACACTGGTCTAAAGGGTGCTTTACAGTTGGCAATTTTTATTGCTGCAATTTTTCTTGCGCGCACGTCCAAATGAGTCGTTTCAACGAATTGCTGCAATTTTTCTTGCACTTGCAGCAAATAGCTCTGGATCTATTTTTATCGGACTTGCATGGTTGGTCATTTTTTTATTAATTTTCATATTGCCAACCCCTTACAAATTCCCTGCAGCCTATTCAGTCAAAATTCAAAGTAAAGAAGTGTCCAGAAGTGTCTAATTTGCTTTTGTGAATTTATTATAATTTAAAATGGATAGTTCATGTAGCAAGTAAATATATACAGTAAATTCACTTTTCAACCAATGCACTTTGTGAGTGAATAGGAGAGAATAAAGCGAGAGCGCTAACATTCTGAGATCGACATGCAGTCACGCATGTGTAGTGCTCTCGCTTTACTGCTATCTCCTATTCACTCACAAACTGCTTTGGTTCAAAAGTGAATATACTGTATAAGCTGTTGGTTAATGCAGGGAAATTTGTTTGGTTGGCACTCCTGACGCAATAATAATTTCAGAAATAAAAATTGCTGACTGCAAAACAGATACGCCATTTATAGCAGGGAGCATTTTGCAGCAAGAAAAATTCCCGACTGTAAAGCTGCCTTTACATCTCTGTGTATTATTTTTGATTGCAATGATTGATTGATTATACAGGGTGTCCCGTAAATAATGGATAATCCTGAAAATGGTAATAGGCCAGGCCATAACCTAAAAGAGATTCTCATAACTAGATCTTACTGAAAACCCTGCAGTTTTCGAGAAATGTGCGCTCTTGAAATTTTCAAAATTTCTACTCAAGAGAGTGTCCATATCTTAAAAACTGTAGTTTTCAATAAGGTCAAATTGTAATATTCTATTGTGATAGGTTATGGCTTGGCCTATTACCAGTTTCAGGATTATCCATTATTTACGGGACACCCTGTATGAATACAACTTGAACTTTTCTTATAAATTTGATTTTCCAGGGCTGGTATTGGATCTTATTGAGGCTCGCTGACGCACGACCGTTCGCCGGAAAATTTGGAGGACAGGGAACTTTGAAGTTTGTTGTTTATTTGCGTCTGTGTTGTATATTTTTTGTTTACTTACTCTGTTTTGTTGTACCTGGCAATTATAAATAAACCTATTTTAAATGATATGCATTTTCATTTTCCCTTTTACTAATAAAAGATAATTAAGAGAAAAGTGGAATTAAGACCGTCAGTTAAAATTGTGGTATTAAAAATTTCCCAAAGATGGAGCCACTTTCATGTCGCAGATAGTAATATGCTGCAAAATATATAGTTTTAAACTTAGCTGTTACGACTTGCTCTTTGTCGTAAATCGCAGTGAGAATTTTAATTGAAAAGATATTTCTTGGTGAGTTTGAAACGTGGTTGATCAATTTGTTATTTTTGCAATCGCCTTATTAAGTCGTCTTAATTTTTGATGGTACGTCATGCTGATCAAAGATGGCGCCACATAAAATTTTAGCATTTCGCGGATACAGATCTGTCGGACGTCTATATAAACTAAATATTTACAGACGTCTTCAGTAACTCCATTGCTATAGAGGGGGGTGTATTACTATTTTTTAAGAAAAAATATATATATATTCTAAGTATAATATATACTACTATCTATCTTCTTATATTACTAAATTCTAAAACAGGAAAGACACTCCATGGAGTGAGGTCGGTCTGGGATCCCAACCCTTCCCCACCCTTGTGGGTATCATACTTATAAAGCCGCAGGACCGGAATACTTCTGCGGAATATATGTGGCGCCACCTTTTGTATTATTATTAAACTACAATTTTACACCGAAACGTTGAAATTTTAAGCGAAATATTAACTATACTACTATCTATCTATCATCTTATAATACTAAATTCTAAAGCAGGAAAGACACTCCATGGAGTGAGGTCAGTCTGGGATCCCAACCCTTCCCCACCCTTGTGGGTATCATACATATAAAGCCGCAGGACCGGAATACTTCTGCGGAATATATGTGGCGCCACCTTTTGTATTTTTATTAAACCACAATTTTACACCGAAACGTTGAAATTTTAAGCGAAATATTAATTACAACATTAAACTAATTTTACTCAATCCAAACATAGGAAAGAGAAACTATAAATCCTGATACAACTTTACATCAATTGTTCAATTTTGAAGAAAAATATCAACGGGTACATTAGATTAATTTTTCAATCCATTCAGTAAAGTCTATAATTTCTATGATTTTAGTAGGTATGGGATTCCAGAAATAAAAAAATTAAATGCATATACAAATATTTATTTATGAATGAACTACAGAGTTAAATATATAATAAAAAATACATCATAGTTAAGTACACTGGATAACACTCTGTAGGAGTCTTGCACATAATGTATCGCCAAACGCCACCTTCCTTGTCCATCCTAATGCTGGCCCTAGAACAAAGAATATAGGATTTTATACATGACCGGAGGGCAATAAAGTGTGCTTTAGCCCCCGGTTATGCGGGCGTTAGGTACAACTTTATGGCCCACAGGCCCTATTATCACGCTCGTGTGATAATAGTAATTTTCGTTACAAATCCGGAAGGTGAATTGTTACATTCGAGTAGATATGACTGGAACAACACCTAACGGACGTGTATCGAATAATATTTTATTTCATTCCGCCATTAATTGTCCTTTTGTATAATTTGAAACTTGTTGATAAATTTTTATATGTCAAATAACTGTCAAAAGGTATAATATGGTTCGTAATAAATTTCCGGTGGCTTCCGGTACATTACAGTATCTAGTACCGTAATACCTCACTTCCCGGCCGCATATGAGTACTGTAATGTTGTACTTTCCGGACGGGATGAAATAAAGTAACTTTATTTCATCCCGTCCGGAAAGTACAACACTACAGTATTCATATGCGGCCGGAATATGAGACATTACTGTATCAGGGCCGGTAAAGTACCGGAAACCACCGGAATCTTATTACGAACCAATCACAAACTGCTATTATACCTTTTGACAGTTGGTTGACATAAAAATCAACTGTAAATTAAAAAATAGTGTCAAATGACAATAAGAAAATAACTAAGTGTCAAAGTATACAATTATACTAATATGCAAGAAATGACGGGATGAAATAAAATATCATTCGATAGGTGTTGTTCCAGCCTCGTTTAGATATTCTAGACTCGGCTCCTGACGTCGCCTCGTCCATAATATCTACTCGACTGTAACAAGTCACCTTCCGGACTTGTGACGAAAATTACTATTATAGCCCGCTATTGAAATATAACGAGCACGACATTGGCTTTGTTTGACCGTTGCTAAGTAATGACTTCGAATTGCTTGAATGACAACATTCAAGCAACAGTTAATATGCTTGTCAATCAAAACGAATATAAGTTAGTAACTAACCCTATAAATTGTTCGTGCATACAATTTTATATGTACCACGGGCGTAATAAACGTTCATGACCATTAACCTATAATAATATCTTTACGCTTACCTTACGCCCTTGATACACCTCTGATGTGACAGATTCCACTAATACTAGCATATTTTACTTAATTTACATTTCACCAACATCTGGAGATAATTCAAAAACAGGGGACATCTTGAGATAAGTCCTCCTGAGGAAAATATAGGTAGATTACATGAAATTATTTTTTCCTACGATCGTGAAAAAAGTTGGTACTTTACTTACACTATTTGCAGTGCCAAAAGTGACTATTTATACCATTTTTAATTTTAATGCAATTTGCTTTGATGTGGCAATTAGCATATTATCCAACTCAGCTGCGCTTTAATTTTCATGCTATGTGCCATAAACACTGGCTTTTTGCACTAGATACATATATAGGTATTTTTTAATAAACATCTTATAAAATTCACAGTTGGTACCTTATAAAATGACGCACTCTGTAGCAAGTGTAGCAAAAGTTGCACTGATTTTTAATTTATAAAGGCTGACATTGTAAAAAAGGGATAGAACACAAGATGTTGGTTGGATCACCCAATGAAGAAAAACAAACTTCATAAATATTTTTTTACAATTGTACTTACAAGAAGAATTAAAGCCAGATGTTAGGATTTTTTTGAACAATTTGATTGAGATGTTGAATCCTCCCTGCAACTTCTAAATCTTCTTTATAGATGCCATCACCTGCTATGGATTTTTTTCCATCTGAAACGCACATTAAAATAATTAATTTCCTTATTACTGGTATTTGTAGCGACTAAAGTTCCATGCATATTGCTGAAAAGTGTTCATGTAAACAACGGACCCTTCTATCAAAATGTATTAATCGATGTTCAACTCAATAATAACAAACAAAAGTTACACAACTGAAGTGCCTAGTACATGATCTGCATAGGAGATAAGAAGATCATCGTCGATTAATGCTGATTTAATATCATTTTGTTTAAAACTATATTCAACAACAACATCCAAGTGTTTCAAATTAATTGCGTTACTTTGTTAAAATACGAGTGCCATAAGCCAGAACGTAATTACTTATAATCTATTGGAAATCTACTGTGTGCTCACGAACCTCAGGTAAGTCTGCAGGGTAGTGGCAGTTTACCACAAGTTGAAACAGAATTTCCTAACCATTTTCTTCATAAAAGGGCAGTTTTGCAAGTATAAAATCATAATCGAAACAAAGATAAAGTTAAAACCGAATAAACAGTAGTCAATCATATTCCCTCAACATTTAATCCAAGACGTGTTACATTTTATACACATACCTGAAGTTTATATTCCACGCCCAACTTTCCACTAGTCATGATTAATTCTGGAAGGAACGATTCTTGTTGGTCTCCTCCATCTCTCGATGCTCAAATATCGATCAGAGCTACTGAAATTCTTTGAATTAATCCAACATTATCAGGCAAGGTTGCAAGAATCTGAAACAGAAATAAAGATGGGCATAATAACCGAGTATTATAAATTTAACAGCACTATATCGCACTACGAATATGCAAATCTACTTCTCGATGTCAGATAACATTGTCAATAAAAGTAAATACCTTAAAATGAGATTATTTGATTATTTAAACATTTTTCTCCCTTACAAAGTAATATAACAACACAGAATAGAACATAACCTTAAATAAAAGATATTATGGGTAAATGAACATATCAATGTGGTTACGTGCTAAATTAGTTCATTTGTCTCTATGGTTAGTTGCACACCAACTTTACACATAGACTTTAACTACTAGACAGTAGATGGCGCTCACGAGTGAAGTTAGCAACGCGGTGCCAGCAACGGCAGGTAATAAGTTTTGATACACGGAAATTTAAAAATCAACATAACCTATTTATAAATCAACATAACCGATACATCTTCATTTGAAGTGAATAAAATAGAGACCCAGAGACATCCATGTCTCTGATAGATACCTACCTATACAGCGTAACTTAGTTTTTTTTAAATGTACAGGTGGGAAAAACTGAATGTTGTAGATGAACATGGCAATAACTTCGAAATAAAACGGCGTCAACCCTACATTTTACCTACATGAACACAAACTTATTATAAGGCGCCTGCACTGCACTATCGACACTCGTTACACCTCCTCCAGTCAGTGGCAAAAGTGCAAGAACGTGTACAGTGTACTGGTATACCAAACTTATTGGTAAAAAGTGTAAAATGTGTACACTAGCGGCTGATGACAAACAAAGCGATAATCGAAATATTCCGATTACTGCCGAATAATCGATCATTCGATTATTGCAACCGAGAGTTTAATCGATTCGAAATGATTATGAATGCGTTTAAGTTTTAAGAACAATGACTTCGAATTCCTACCGATATAATAACTCATATAGTTCCTTTACCATGTATTACTTACGTTACTATGGGTAGTATTATGTTCATACCCATGCACTCAGTCTACGGTTCATCTGCTCTTCTAGCCTATAATGTTCTGTCTCTGTAGATTTCTTTTACCTATCGTTGCTTTGTTTGAACCGAACAGGGACTTGTTGCTTTAATCCTTTTTCCATACAAGAAAAATTAGGACGAAATTGAAAAATTCCTACAACAGTCACTATGAGACAATGCTATTGAGATGTAACAACTATTATTTAACCTTTTAAAGCCGTTAAACGTATTTCGCTGCCATTATAAGTATCCACTTCGTATTTATTAGCTTCCTTAAGTGCTCTGATAGACTGGAGAAATACCTTGTCCACTAATTCGCTTTAGAAAAAAACATGTTCATCTTTTTTGGAAGAATTTATATCCTCATCCACCTCGTGAGCAATTATTATAGTTATAGCCAGTCTAACTTTACTTCCTGATTTCCTGGCTTGTAAAGGCATTTTTTTATGTTCGTTCGTAGAGCGTTTTCGCTTTAGTGGACATTGGAACAAGTGTAATAAATTTTCCAAATGTTTTGAACACCTATATTATAGGTATCTAAAAATTAAATTAAGCAATTTAAAAGTTGAACAAAAAGCATGTTCACTTAACCTACAAAATCAAAATTTTTTGGCTATTTCATTCATAACAATAAATTACCTCTCTCGCTACAGGATCACCACTGTCATCAAATTCATTACAACAGGTTCATCCATAATACTTCTTTATTATTCACAATCTGGCTAGAAACTAAAAAGGTGCGTAAGAATCTAAAGCCGGATTTAGCCCAACGATTATTCTTGGATTTAGCCAACATTTTCATAATCACAAGCATAGTTGTATTTATAATAAAGCGTATGGATAAGCACATGCATAACAGATCTAAGAGATAGGAACAGCAAAGGCACAGGGAGCCTATTCTTGAGAATTCGTACGAGTGAAAGTTATTCGCACTTCGCATGGACACGAGTGACTTTTAGAAAATGCTATTCTTGACCACTCGTTGCAGTAACGAATACGTCTAATAGTACACGTTTTACAGCGAGCGGACCGATGCTCGTGCATCCACCCAAACGTTTGATGTTTGACGAACCTAACCTTATTAACTGTCAAAAGTTTTAATACCGTCTTTTTCTGTTTGTTAATAATTTTTTGACTGATTTGAGTACATGTTTATGAAAATGGATGAATTTGTTGGTGTACACATTTATTAGAAGCATTAGAAGTTGCGGAAGAAGCTGCAGGAGGATGAGTAATTCATGTAGCTCAAGTATAATTGGTGACTCAAAGGAAATTAATTCTTTCTGTGCCCCGGAAAACTATTTAATAATTTTGTTAGCTCACTCCATATTTTTTCTGCATCTTAAATACGTAATAAACTGATTGAAAAACTTCCCACTCAATAAATCTGAATTATTTTTTAAGTATTCCAACATTTTTTTCTGGTTTTCAGAATGAGAACATTTCACAAATTTGCTGCAATCGCGGCAGAAGCAGTTTTCAAATTCGTAATTTGACAGACACGGCCGGTAAGCAAAGTAGCCTTCTTATCTACATGCCGCATTTCTGTAGATAATCCAACGTTGCCAAGTGTAGTCACTCGTGTTGTGCGAAGCCTGACGCGAGTGGACTCAAGAATAGCGTTTTCGATGCGCATACGTTAACAGCTCACTCGCAACGAGTCGTGTTCGCATGGATGCGAATGAAGTCAAGAATAGCCTCCCAGGAATGGAATGAAACTAGAAAAACCAATCAACGAGAAGTTAGCCGCTAGCTGAAGGATAAAAAGGCATTTTCGGAAACTTACTACTAACCTAGTCAAAGATGTCACGTGACATCAAACAACCGAGTAAGTTTCCGAAAAGATCTCAACTTTACATATCGACTTCTCTAGTAGGCAGTAGATGGCGCTCAAGAACTGGTGTGAAGTTAGAAACGCGTTGCCAGTTGAGCACCGGCAGGAAATAAGTTTTGATACACGAAAATTTAAAAATCAACATAACCTATAAATAATAGATTTTCATAAGTGAATAGATACCTACAAATATAGCATAACATAATTCAGTTTTTTTTTTAAAAGTGGAAGAAACTGTAATTGTAGATGAATACGGCAATAACTTCGAAATAAAACGGCGTCAACCCTACATTTTGCCTACAAACCTCAAACTTATTATAAGGCGCCAGCACTGCACTATCAACACTTGTTACACCTACTCCAGAGTCAGTGACAAAAGTGCAAGATCGTGTACACTGTATACCAAACTTATTAACAAAAAGTGTAAAAATGTGTACACTAGTAGCTGGCTGATGACAAAGCTATTGATATAATCGAAATATTCCGATTACTGCCGAATAATCGATCATTTAATTATTGCAACTGAGAGATCATTCGATTCGAAATGATTATGAATGTGTTTTTAGTTCGTTTTAAGAACAATAACTTCGAATTCCTACCGACATAATAACTCGTATAGTTTCTTTACCATGTATTACTTACGTTACTAAGGGTAGTATTATGTTCATACACATGCACTCTGTCCACGGTTCATCTGCTCTTCTAGCCTATAATGTTCTGTCTCTGTAGATTCCCTTTTACCTATCTTTGCTTTGTGTGAACCGAACAGTGACTTGTTGCTTTAATCCCTCTTCCGTACAAAGAAAATTAGGGCGAAATTGAAAAATTCCTACAACAGCCATTGTGAGACAATGCTATTGAGATGTAACAACTATTATTTAACCTATTAAAGCCGTCAAACGTATTTCGCTGCCATTACTTTCCACTGCGTATTTATTAGCTTCCCTAAGTGCTCTGATAGACTGGAGAAATACCTTGTCCACTAATTCGCTTTAGAAAAAAACATGTTTATCTTTTTTGGAAGAATTTATATCCTCATCCACCTCGTGAAGAATTTTTTTGTGTCAAAATTTGAGGACTCTATAGTTATAGCTAGTCTAACTTTACTTCCTGATTTCCTGGCGTAAAGGCATTTTTATGTTCGTTCGTAGAGCGTTTTCGTTTTAGTGGACATTGGAACAAGTGTAATAAATTTTCCAAATGTTCTGAACACCATATTGTATCTAAAAATTAAATTAAGCAATTTAAAAGTTGAACAAAAATCATGTTCACTTAAACCTACAAAATCAACATATTTGGCTGTTTTATAACAATAAATTACCTCTCTCGCTACAGGATCATCACATCACTTTCATCAAATTTATTACAACAGGTTCATCCATACTTCTTTATTATTCACTGGCTACTGGCTAGAAACTAAAATAAAAAGGTGCATTAAGAATTTTACTGATCTTAGAATAGCGAAGGCAAACGAATGGAATGAATCTTAGAAAAACCAACCAACGAGAAGTTAGCCGCTAGCTGAAATGCTAAAGGAATATTCGGAAATTTACTCGAGTTAACTAGATCACATCAAATGACGTTCGTTTACTAACCTAGTCAAATCTACCCGTGTTCGTAAACATGAAAATTCTCAACCCGATTTACTATTCGAGTTAACTTATGTAACCCTATCTTAAAAGCAGGGTCAAATTTAACCGCATGCGCATTGCATATAAATTCAAAGGCAACGGTCAACTGTGAAGCAACTACATCGAAGATTCAGGTTAAGTTAATTATATCTTGTCTTCTGTGCTGTGACTTAATAAATGATATTACTTTATTTATTGTCTGCGTTAGTTAATTATGAATAATATGCAAGAAGCGGAAAATCTTCTGAGAGAAAAAACGAAATGGGGTATAACTGTCACGTGACATCAAACAACCGAGTAAGTTCCCGAAAAGGTCTCAACTTTAACTAGTAGGCACTAGATGGCGCTCAAGAACTGGTGTGAAGTTAGCAACGTTGCCAGCACCGGCGGAAATAAGTTTTGATACACGAAAATTTAAATATCAACATAACCTATAAACAATAAACAATAGATTTTCATTTAGCATAACATAACTCATTTTTTTTTTGTAAATGTACAGGTGGAAAAAACTGTAATTGTAGATGAACACGGCAATAACTTTGCCTACATGAACACAAACCTCAAACTTATTATAAGGCGCCTTGCCGAGGTTTACATAAAGAGCCGAAATCACTTGTCTAATCGTCCACTTATTTTCTTAATTTTAGAGCTCTCTAGGCTATATAAATATGATGTTGGAAATGGAACTACCTATATTTACCAAGAGCAAGAAGGATTTTCCTCCTGATAGAATAACACACGTTGCTATTGCAAATAAACAATTAGTGGTAGCAATGGTCAATGGAGTATTATTCTGAATGAATCTACATAACCCTTAAGGAGAAGACAGTGACAGCGATGGCCAAAAATCCTGCTACAACACAACGAAGCCCCTGCTAGACAACGGCTCGCTGAGCAATAGATCTAGCGACTCCTCGAAAACCTCAGAAACTTCTAGTGGACAGCTCATAATGACGTTAGATCAAAAAAACTTGTTAGTGGACGGTGATAGTGGAGCAACAGAAGACCAACTACTTCTTGCGTGGAATACTCATAAGAAATATAGTAAATCCGATGATTTACGGAAACCAAGAACGAATTTGCTGCGGCAAACTCTAGTCAATGTACAATCGCAGGAGGTAGTACTTTAGTGATATTATAGACGTTTTGTTTTTTAGCTGTTTAAGTTGTCAATGTGATGTTTACATGTGATAAGCAAATAGATTACTATATATTTTTAATTTTTTGTGTGGTACGCTTCACTTAAATCATAACAGACTAAATTAATTACTATCAGATTAGAATATTTCGTAGGGATTAGGTAGTAAATATTTCAAACGTGACTTTCTACTCTACCGAAAATTAAACATTCGTAATATTAAACAGTAGAATGAATATTCAACATTTTATTTCATTTAAATTGTGATTGATAATTAATTACCTATTATTATCCTTAAATGAAGTGTACCATCGATGTTACCTAAGAAACACTCACAAATCATTACAGAAGGGATGGTTTCATGGGAAAAAATTTAAAATTGGTTTAAATTTACTATAATTTAAAAACTAACATGATTCGTCACGATTTCCCAATGTTGTCGATTAAAAGTGTTCATCCTGTAGCCTTTCATTGTAGACACTCATTTCCATGAAAACCCCACATCACCTCAATTTTATATTTAATTTGGCGCCCAAAATTTGGGAATCTGTTGTTAATTCAAATAAATTTAAATACATACACTTCTACATAGGCAACCAGTAAAACATACCTAAATATTGAGTGTTGCTTGCGAACAGAAATAGATGTACAATACCTCATTTCCCCGCTTGTTACACACCTGTTAATATGCAATCTTAGACAATTTAAAAACGTTAATTAGTAATGTAAAATTTATCATAGCTAATTAGGAGAATAGTATTAAATATATCAAATATATTTTTAAATATCAACATGCCAACTTTTATATTGTTACCTAAGAGTTTAAATCGTCATATCCGTCTTCTCTATATTTATTTTCAACAAAAATTTAAATATTAGATGAATGTCTTATTACAGCTTTAAAATTGAACAATATTTGTCTTGAGGAAATAAATTGAAATTGACCGTCTGATATTTACCCAAATTAGTGTTCCTGTTACGCAAAATTAGCTTTCAAATGTTTAGTTTTTTACACAAACTCATGTAAAGAAGTCACACAACCAAAATGCCAAGCTCTCGCCCTCTCACTCACTGCAAATTGCAAATTATTGGCATTTTGAAAGACGACGTAACGGCAACAAAGGAATTTTATAACTGTTTAAAATTATATGAATATATTTCATGAAAATCAATTAATAAATTTCATACCTTGTTCTTTCACATAAATCATTCTTGCATCTATTAAAAATGTATACAATTTTTTAATCATCTATCTAGACCTTTACACTCGATGCATATACCTACATTATTTTACTTTATACTATCACAGGGTAAAGAATAGAATCGTTTTATAAAGAAAAACTTGATATCCTTAACCAGAAGAAACCAGTCAGTATTAGCATAGATTATTTGCTCAAAAGTAAACCGCTGATCAATTGAAAATTTTAGTCAATTCATTTTGGTAAATTTGCATTATCATCCTGTAGTTTCTGGACGAATGACGATACAGTAAATGCATTTAGTATTTTTCACAGCCGATAAGAACAGCAATGCAAGGAAACAGATTTTTGGAAATCGTCTACTGAAATATTGGAACAGCTGAAATTTAGTGGTTTGACGTTTCACTTGGCCGGCAGTATAGTAATTATTTTATTGTTATTGTTCATTAGATGTATACTTTTTAAACAAAATCTGGTCAAATTAATGTGAACAATGGCCAATTGTGGCCTATTAAATTTATATGTCTAACACTAAATGTGAAATTTTGTTTTAGACTTTTCCCATTTCGCAAAAAGTTGTAGGTTAAAAAACTGTAAATGTGTCAAAGGAAATGTAATTTTAATAAATAAATTATAAATTTGGCGTTTTAATGACAATGTGCCCAGCTATATAGGCAACCAGTAAAACACGTCGCAATATTGCTTGCAGTTGGAAATTAATGCGCATCCCTATATAGGCAACCAGTAAAACATACTTGTATATTCAGTGTTGCCTGCGACCAACAATAAATATACAACGCTTTCCTGCTTGTTGCGCCTCTTATTACAAAACTATAGACAATTTAAAAACGTTTTAGTTTAGTAGTACAAAATTTATCATAGCTAATTAGGACAATATTGAATATAATTTTAAATAAGCTAGCCGATATGACAGTCGTACATCAAATAATCTCACTAATTAAAAACGCAACATAGCGACATTAATTAACCTCTTTAGATGACTTAGCCGAAAATTTATTAGGTCACACGTCATCAATTAATTGCACTAATATTGGTACGCCAAATTTTGCAAAAAGCTATTTATATAATCATTATATAATTAAATATTTTAATCACTGCTGGAAATAAATAAATAAATGCAAGGTTATCACGTTTTTATTATATTTAATTGCAAACGGAACTTTTCTAGCTAAGTGCACTACCAGTGTCGCGTCTTTTTTTAATTTAATATCATAGGGTTTTTCTAAACAACCTATGCCTTCAAATAATTTGTTATATTTTTTTATTAAACAATCTACTTTTTCATTAGTGAAATTTTCTATTTCATCTAACTTTTTTATTAAACCTAGCTGAACGCATGATTTACGACCTAATATGGGACAATTATCCACGCTGACAACATAGAATATTAAATTGCCCGATCTATTTTTATATTTGACATTCAAAATGCACTCTCCTACTACTGGCAGAGAATCTCCCGTATAAGATTTTAACCTGACCGCCGTTTGTTTTAAATTATTAAAATCAAAATTTACCCTCTTTAAAGTTGTTACAGGTATGATGTTGGCCTGAGCACCCGTGTCCAGTTTCATTCGTATTTCTTGTCCTTCTATAGTTACTGTTGTTACCCATGAGTCCACATCGATATCAGCTACTTCTGCTGTCTCGATGCTACCTATGAATAAAAAATCATTAATGCTGTTTTCAGACATTTGCTCATTTGAGTCATTCTTATAATTATTTTCAATACTACCTACAAAAAGAAACTCTTCATCGTTTTCTACTGCATTAACTTTTTTAGTTTTGCTATAAGGTTTTACATAGTGATGGTTATATTTTTTTGTGCTTGAACAATTATTATAATTAAATCTAGCGTTCCTAATATTAAATTTGTTACCGTCATTCTGTTTTCTGCAGGCTGAAGAGAAATGATTTAAATTTCCACACTTCATGCATTGCTTGTCATAGGCAGGACATTTGCCATAATCATGGGATCGGTCTTGATTTACTCCTCGCTTTCCGACATTCCTTCTTTCCAAGAAGTTATCTCTTGAGTTCCTACCAATTTCATTGACTTCCATATTCTCTTTCTTGTTCGTTATTTCCCTATTTCGCTCTTTTGTTTTCTCCATATTTATGCACATTTTGACGGCATCATCCAGTTTCTCAGGATCATCCTGTAGAAGTTTTTCTCTCTGGGATTCAGACTTTAGGCCACAAATTAATAAGTCTTTTACCAAACTGTCTCGTAGTTCTCCTAATTCGCATGCTAAAGCTAGATTCTTTAACTCGGTGATGAACTGTTCTATACTTTCTCCATCTACTTGCTTGCATGTGAGAAGTTTATGTCTCAAATAGGTCAAATTTTTCCGTGGACTAAAATGTGCTTCGTATTTTTCTAAAAGTGGTTTGATTTTATTTGCCTCATCGGGTGCGATTGTAAATGTATTGAATATTCGCATTCATTATTCTCCTATTAAGGTGACCAATTGGGCACATTGGGTAATTTCTTCTTTTTTGGATATCTCTGTGGCTAGGAGATTTCAAACCAAATCAAATCTCCAATTTTCTCCCAGATTACCTAACATTTTCATCGGTGGGACACCTCTGAAGTCCATTTTCTTCCAATTTTTTTGTTATTAGCACTTTTAGGCTTACTTTTGTACCAGTATTAGAAATTTTTGCAAATGGTGTAATTTTTTTCTTCTATTCTAACCTCAAAATCCTCGAATCGACTGCGCCTGCGCCATAAGCTGCGTTCGGGTTACTCACTCCTTTAACTCTTTGCACTTCAAGTCTACTTTTGACGTCTTTTGATTGGATAATAGTAGACTTGGAGTGAAAAGAGTTAAAGGAGTGAGAATAGCCGAACTTACTTATATAACGTATTTCGCTAGGGTTCTGAGTTCTGAATGATACAACCGTTCAGTTGGTAGTGTTGGTACCGATTTCTAACCTAACTCTAACCTTGGTTTTGTTGTACATGTGTTATGTGTTATTATTTTTACAAGCTTCTTTCACTTATTTTGCGTTTTAGTATTTTCCATGAAAAATGCCTTCACACCTAAGGTATATTTTAAAAATTACTTTTTATAATAGGTAGTTAATGAGCTTTTTTCAGGTTTGAGGAAGAAGGCCTAGATACTTATGAGCCTTCCGATTCTGAGGATGAATACACTGAAAAAGAGAAACAGCTTTTGAAGAAAGTTCGTAATAGAAAAAAAAAGGAATACTCCGATAGTGAGGTAAGGAATATTTGCCCTTAATTATTAATAGGTTTAATACCAACTTATTGCGTTTATTAAGGATGAAGTACTTGGTGTCGGAACAGATGATGATGATGACGACGTAAGCGATTTAGCCCTAAGTGATGTCGAAGGCCAAGATGATCGTGATGATTTGCCAGATGTTAGGGCATGGGGCAAAGATAAAAGGAAATATTATTCTACTGATTACGTGGATCCAGACTATGGCGGATTTCAAGGTAAAGATGCTCATTTGGCCGAGTTGGAAGAGGTGGAGGCCAGAAATTTGCAAAAACAGTTAGCGCAACAGTTAGACGATGATGATTTTTCTCTGGAAGTTTTTACTAAGGTATTAAATATATAGTTAATATGAAAGTATGTAATATAGTAAACTTGTACATGAAGAATTACAATATAAGATATAAATCAATGTTTTTATGTGCATGTTTAGAAAACTGAAGAGGATAAGAATCACGTGGAGGAAATTGTTAAAACTGATATTTCAAAGTTATCAAAGAGGCAGAAATTGCAAATCCTTCAGAAGGAGTCTCCAGAGTTTTTTGGACTAGTTGAGGATTTTGAGGGTATGTTGCATCTTCAGACCCAAGTCAAATTCAACTTGCGCAGTCAAGGCTGTTTTGGCTGAAATATGTGATATGCTGTAAGAGGTTTTATATGTATAATTTGTTTTTAGCTAAAATGGTGATAGCTAGAGATTATCTAAGTCCAACTTTACAAAAACATAAAAAGGGCAAAATTCCGGACTGCTCATCAGTTGAATTTGTTCAAACGCAATATGAACTAATTTTAAGGTTAGTGAACAAGTGACTTTAATATACATACAAAGATAAAAGTAAGTTATTTTTAGTTACGCCACCAATATACACATGTATTTGCTTCTGAAATCTTCGAGGATAAATGTCCAGAATCACCCGGTAATAAAACGGTTATATCAATATCGGCAGCTCCTTTCTCAACTGGATCCTGTATTCACGGAAGTAATAAAACCACAAATTGAATTAATGTTAATAGAGTCGGTGAGTAAGATTTTTCAGTTCGACTCAGTAGTCCATTTGAAAATATATAATTCGTTGTTTTCAGGAAAATTCTGATGAAGAAACTCGAAAGGAAAATAAACTGGATAAGAGAAACACACTAAAGTTATTAACCAATTTGAAGAAAAAGATGGATCCCATTAAGAAGAAAAAGCGCGTTACAATAGTCGAGGAAGGACAGGCTACTAAGAAAATCAAAATTGATACCATTGCTGAAAATATAGATATTAAACGTAACAGAGGTAAAAGAGATGTTGATGTTATGTCGGATTCTTCTGGTTCCGAAAAAGAGAAAATTGAGGAAAATGAGGAACCACAAACTAATGAAGAAAATGGTATAATTATTTTTTTGATTCTTGGTTGCTTATTAAATATATTATTGTGTTGCAGAAATTAATAAACGGGCAATAACTTACAAAATGGCCAAGAACAGGGGGCTTACGCCACATAGGAAAAAGGAGCACAGAAACCCTAGGGTGAAACATAGGCTTAAATATAGGAAGGCCATTATTCGAAGAAAGGGTGCTGTAAGTGAACATAGTCTTCTATTAAATAAGTTAAACTTACAATTCTCCTTATTTTTAAGGTGCGTGAACCAAGGCATGAACTTACTAGATACGGTGGTGAAATTTCTGGTATTAAAGCATCGGTTTGTAAAAGCATCAAAATCAAAACTTAGCTTCCACGTATTACATGTTATTAGTAAATATTGTTTTTGATTATGAAAATTGTTTTATTTATTCAAAAGTAACGAGGAATAGGCCAGATTGCAGGGAGAAATGGAGTTCAACAGGAAAAAGGCAAAAATTCTTTAATAAGTTTATTGTATAAATTTTTATATACAAGTGTAGCCACATATAATAAAATTTAAATATTACTGCTATAAATGATCGTTAATACCAACTATAACAAATCTAACTATAATTATAATATAGCTACCGTAAATATGGCTCATAGTGTAAATGAACATTGATATGGCAGAAAACAAGAATAAATAGTAACTAAAACTAACAGAAATATTAATGAATACTAATTAAAGACTAGAAAAATCAACTAAGAAAAATCAATTGGCAATTATTTTACATATACTTTGATCTTTATATTATTTAAAAGTAAGTCGTATTATTTTTTTTCCAGTACAGCATTAAACAAGTACCTAAAATTTAAATTACTTAAAAAGATTTTTATAAGTAAATAAGTACTTTATAATTGCTTGTAGAATATTAATACAATTCTGCGATATTCTGGTCAAGAGACAAAGTCCCAGCAAAGCAATATTAGTTTCCTTAATAATGAAAATAATTACGTTGGCCAATTTATTTCATAATGAACTACTTGCTCTTTAAAGTGGAAAGTTAATTATTACAACGTTGTGATTCTTGATTAAAACTAATAGTTTAACATTTCATCAACAGTATAATTTAAATTATTAATTATGAATATGGTTAAAGACAATCAAAACATTTTTTTAAATACTAAAGTTCTTTAAAGAGACCATCAAATTTTTTAAGTGATCAAAATTAAATGAATATGTATAAGCTTATTTTTTTCTTATACTAATATTTTTGATTTGCCACAGTGCATCTTCATCTTCAATTTTTAATACAAGATTGTTTTGAAAGTTTGCGCCACTTCTCCCAGATTTGTATTTAGTCGCAAAGGGATATGCAATTATAATTAAAATTCTTCAGTATCCTCCACTTGTGATTTATTAAAGAATCAATAAGTACATTAATAAAAAGTCCGAAATATTTATTCCACGATGCATGAATTTTCTCATAACATGACGAACACATATACCTGCGAAAATATTCGGACTATTTTAACCCCACCAAGCCTCAACAAATGTATATATCATGTAAGTAAATAAAATATTTGTATCGTAATTAGAGTGAGTAGAGTGCCCCAATTATCTGATTTGCGACATAATTAGAAATATACAATTCATGCAAAACACGCCTCGTCTTACATGCAGAAATAACAACTATTCTTAAGAAGAATGAAATGTAAGTCGGTATATACAGAAGAATTTCTACAACACTTTCAAAAACTTTTGAGCACCATGCACTTCATCAGTTTATACAGAACACCCAGTATAACAACTTTTTAACTATTAGGGTCCTTGTATAGATCGAACTACATCAGTCTTTCAGGAGATACAAGTAAGGGCTGTTCTATTACAAATAGAGTAGATATTAAGTTTCAATTCGGCCTATTTACAAAGATTATTTTGTTAAAGTTTAACTTTAATACAGAATGGCACCGCTCTCTGTTGCCTAGTAATGTCCAGGCAAATTTCTTTAAACAGAGATACAATACAGTGGGAGATAAATGAAACAAAAGAAACGGTGATATGTGGAAAAGGAGATTAAATACTAAGCTTTCCCTCCTATTTGGACACCCATCTGCAGGGTGCAGATATGAAAAAATTATAAATATGTTATTTTTAGAATTTTTTCCGAACAAATTTTTCGTAGCCAGGTACTCTTCCTAAAAATGTACCAATATATGCTTCATAAAATCAACAAAAGTTTATGGAAAATTTTGGTTTTCTAATGTTCGTTAATTTTTCACTTCTATCAAAATAAAATCTAATAGTTCAGGAGTAAAAACTTTTTTATTATTTTTTCATTTCTGTTAAAATAACCCCAGGTAGGTGTTACATATAAGTGGAAACCCTGTATATTTACCGAAGCAATATTCTTTTCTACTTAACAGTCGTATAACATTTTGCTAAAGTAAAAACACTCCAACCTAAAGAGTTTAATTAAAATTTATCAAACCAGTATTTTTGTCAAACTCTCAGAATTCGACAATATAATCTAATTGGACGTTTGTTTAAATTTTCAAAATGAAATCGTGCGAACGTTTCAATACAATACTATAATAGAAATTAAATAATACAGTAATTAATAAAAAAATACAAAAATGTCACCCGATATTTGTATAAAATTAATTCAGTATATTTTTACGGCTCTAACCCAAAATATCAAATTGTCCTTGGCAGCCCCGAATAAGAAACAAAGAAACAGGCGATTGTAAAAAATGCGAATGTCGAAATTAAACGCTTTGAGCCAAGTTTTGAAAACTTATATAAACACGTGAAGTAAATCAACCTAACTTAAAATAAATATTTAAAAACTAACTATGGAGTGTACTTTTCTGCAAGTTGCAATTTACAAAGGGTTATATGGAAACAAATGATATATCATCATTACCAATAACATTTTCAGTCTTATTGGAACTAAGTTTCGTCCGAATCAGACGGCGGATCTAGCGCGGTGTGCACTGTAACACTCACGCCTCTATTGATGCTAACAGCGGGATAAAATACGCCGTAGAGGTCTCGGAATGCGACAGAACCTTGAGGCTCCTCGTTTACAAAAAACGAAAGGGTGTGTTGGTCCAGGTCTAGTAAAACCCCAATCGTTGAGCCCGCATGTATTCCACCCTCGACTCGCTGTTCATGAGCACCTGCGTGCTGGAACCAAGAACGCTGACGGTCAATATACATCGCCCAGCCTTTGTCGTCTTTACCTAAAATTAAAATGAATTAGAGTGAGTTTTTTAGCATAGGGCGTTAATTCGCTTACCCAGCATTTTATCCCTTGTAACATCTATTCTGGCAATTCCAAAAGCTGGGTCTGTATCGGCGTCGTATTTATCTATAGTGAATTCCCAATAGTGAACGCCTCTACTGAAACCAACGCTTCCTAAGGCGATGCGATGCTCCCAGCCTTCTCCTGTGACGTTTGTGCTATCTTCGGAATATTGTAAGCCTGGGCCAGAAAGAATGGGATCGAATGTAAACCATGCCACTGAAAACATGAAAGAAGATTTATTATATACAACTATTATTGGAGAAAATTTAAGATGAAGCTCATAAGAGTTATCGTGGTTATGTCGGAGACAAGCGATGCTAGAAAAATGTTATTATTATATTAGATTTATATTTAAAAAATGTTTTAATGAAATTTTATTTGCCAGAGCAAATGAAAAAGAAAACTAAATTTTTGAAAATAATGCAAGAGTAGGTCCTACTATAATATATAGAATTTTATTTATATTGAATTAATGTTAAAGAGACAAAATAAATTTATCATCTCCTGATGATGCCAACTTGGTTGTAAGGATGTATATGTACACTATTTTTCTGTTTATAGAAACCTCAACGTTAACATCATTTCAAAGATTGCCAATCTCCCCAGGGCAATTTCTCTGGTAAAACAAATCCCTAACTGGTTTATTTGCCTTTACTCTTTATCTGAATTTACGTACCAACACATTTTATTTATAATTTATACCTTCCTTTTTCATATTTTATCACAAAGTCTAAAGATTTTAAGTAACAATTTGCTGTAAATGTTTGTTCTCAGTGCCTTCGCGAACTTTTATCAAATATAAATGCAAAAGTGAGAAACTTTATACTAAAAGGAACTTAATATTAAACTTTAATAAAGCATTATATTATGTAAGGTTTCTGATAGAGAATGCGCAACTTTGTACCAGGTACTAATTTAAAATATGTCTCATGCAAATTGGGAATGCAAATTTTTTATGTAAATTTACGTTTCATACAACCTTTTCATCCCTCCAGCTGAAATTGAGTTCTTATCGTCGATACTTTATTCACAAGCAGAATAAGTATATTTCGTGAAATATATCTATAGATAAATTAGATCTGTCATGACTTTATGTACGTCTATAGAATAAGGAAATTGCAAATTATCATTTGTAATTTCAGGATGTTTGAAACGTTTTCTTTTATATTGAATTAGATATGTTTTTGACGTCAGCTGATAAAACGTTTGAAGTCTGTGCGGAGAAGTCACAGCTAAAAAACTTAAAGTATCTTCGTGTGTCCTTGATTAGTTACATTCTTAGTTCTTAGTGTAATTAACCTATATTTCATCAGTTACTGAGTGTATTAAATATGAAAGCTGGCAACGTAGCGCTGTATGTTGTAGGAGCTTCATAGTTGTATTTATGTAGTATGATTTGTGTTTACACCATAAATAAAGCATTGCAAATATCATTTTTTGGGCCCGGTGGCCGCTGTTTACATTTTGATTTAGGCATTCTGACGAAGTAATTACTGATCCATTGGTTATAACTTTATTCTGTCTTGATTTCGCGTATTTGATCGAAAACTTTGCAAGTTATTAATTAGGTAATGTGTGACACGCACGTGACGTCACACCTAACCTCAAAAATATGCATTTTCTAAAATTTCATAAATTATAATATGTCAATTTTATCAAAATTTCTACTTGATTCCTGTACTATTAACTAAAGTCTTGTTCAGTGAATTATTAAGTAAAAATTTTAATTGCCTTCTAATAAAATAAAATGCTTTTTGTTGGTTGGAATTCTAACCTATAATTAGCAGTCTATTTTAAATAATCCACAATATTGAAACTTTATAAATGTACTGTCTGAGAGTGTTTTAAATGTTACAATGGATCCAAGCTAAAACTACAAAAATTAAAATTGAAATTAAAACTAATAATTTAAGGTTATGTTAGTACTGATAAATTTAGCCTCATAATGGCGGGTGGGCGTGACCTTTGGCTCTATTGTCGTCACTGTTCCTATGAAGTGTGTGTGAATTTGGCAGGTTTCCTAGGCCCTGGGCCAACAGGTATTCTTACCTTCCGCGGTTTGTAATCCTATTAATTCACTATATTCTCCTTCGCCAGAGCTGTTGAAGGCTTTAACTCTTGCGTTATACATGCAGTGGAAGTGTAATCCGTCCACAGTGCATATCGTTTCGACTCCACAGTACACCTCCTGAAAAGATAAATTACAAATTAATAATGATATTAATACTATGAGGAAATAACATTAAATAAAAAATTATTAAAAAAAATGAGTATCCTATCTATCGGGAAAAAAATTAAACATCTTAGCCCAAGGGAATTCTTGTTATTTACTTTGGACCTAAATTGAATAAATATTAAATAACATTAAAAAAAAAACATTTTCAAATTAAGGCTAATTTTAGCAGAGGAACCTTGCATAATCCATTCCATAAAAATTGGTGGGGGACGAATACCCACTCTTCGATATTAGTCCCTTTTAAAAAACCATACGTTTTAAAACACGTAGGTACGCTATTTATTGATAGTTCTTTGCGTGCCCGTTTAATTAGAATTCGCATGAGCGCAAATAAAAACCAAAACCGCCGCCAGAGCAGCCCCACCAGAAAACTAATGTATACATGGCCGATGACGTATATTACTCACTTGGAGCATATTGAATTTCTACGCCAAGGGGCAACTTTTAACATACATTATTAGGTGGGTTATCGGGCCGCATTGTTTACACCCCATCCCATCCCATCCCCTTGCTAGGAACTTCAAAGAGTGTTCTGTGTATCAAGGGCTGAGATTAGAAAGAAACTAAAGTAGGTAAGTCCTTAGAGAGGCGAGGGTGCTTGCTGCTTCTTAAAATTAACAAGCTGCGATTTAAAATAACGCGGGGGATGTTTTGCATACCAGTCATAGAATCAATTAAACTTTTATAATATTTTTTTTCTCTGTAATTCTTCTCTGATAACCTTTATTATTTTTTTTTTTTTTTTTTTTTTTTTTTTTTTTTTTTTTTTTTTTTTTTCCGTTTCCGGAAGAAATTGCTGGACAGTCTCCCTGTGGCCTCCGACACCACACAGAGAGAGCGCCAGCGAATAATCTACAGCAACTCCCCACATCCCGCAGGGTTAGTCACTGTAGATTCCAGACTCATGTGCCCTAAGTAGACGAAGGGATCCCAGAATGACCGCTTTCTGCATTTGACCAGCCAACCATTCTGCCGATGTTTGGCAGGCAGGCATGGTCTTCAATGCGGAGAGCAGCGTGGGCTTCATACCTCCGAGTACACCGATTATCAGGACGACCATTTTGACAGAGTAGCCTGGGTATAGCACTTGGAGCTCGTACCGGAGATCTCTGTATTTAGTCCGTTTCTCCTCCTCCTTCAAGGCGATGTTTGTCTCAGCAGGTGCTGAGAACTCGATGACATACATCACCTTGGTCTGATGGTCGAGGAGGACTATGTCAGGCTTATTGGCGTGAATTCGCCTGACGGTCGGGAACGAGTAGTTCCAGTAAATCCGGCATTTCTCGTTCTCGACAACGGACTCGATATCTCCGGGGACGTAAGGCAGCACTGGTGTTTGGTCTATCTGGTACGAGTGCCGTAGATGGTAGTATAGCACTCGTAAAGCCGCGTTATGTCGTTGGATGTAGACCGAAGTCGCATAAATCGGGCATGCAGATAATAAATGCATGAGCGACTCCGGCGCCTGACGGCAGGTCCTGCAGTTGATATCAGGTACCTCTACACCCATCACGCGACTGCGATAGACCAATGTGTTAATAACACCATCTTGGCAGGCCACAATATATCCCTCGGTCTCCGACTTCAGCCCCGCTGACCTTATAAATGCGAAGGTCAGCTCTGTCGATAAACCCAGTGCTTCTATGTTGTTATAGAAAACACCGTGCAGGGGTTTATCGACGTGCTGCCTGAACAGATTTCTCTGTTCGGCAGCTTTGATGTGGGCTGTCAGACGATTAGGCGGAAGCTCAGTGACTGAGTCACCTCGCCGGCCTTCTCGCCTGTAGTCGAACACGAGACCGAGTTCATCTGCGGCCCTTTGTGCTGCCCTAAACAATAAAGCGCCAACTCCCACAGCTTCATGATCTCTCACTAACTGTAGGAGTGGGTCCGAGCTCCTGATGACATTACATGCCATACTCAGTGCCACTCTGCCATGCATGCACTCCAGACTCAAGAGTCCTCGGCCCCCCCGTTGACGTGGGAGGTACACACGAGGAACGGACGATCTAGGATGAATACTCCTATGAATATTCATCATCTTGCGGGTATTCCTGTCCAATTGACGCAGCTCATCTACTCCCCATTTGACTACACCAAAGGAGTAGAGCAGAATCGGAACGGCAAGCATATTAGTGGCAGACACCTTGTTCTTCCCCGAAAAGTTCTGATGACCAGATCTTTCGGAGTCGGTGTCTGTACTTGCCACGGAGAGAATCCTTTATTTGGTTCACATCCTGGATGTGGCGTTGTTCCACACCCAGGTATGTGTAGGTCTCTCCGGCATCCAAATGTCGTAGGATGCTTCCGTCTGCGAGCTGCGCATCTTCGTGGAATTCCCCGCATCGTCCTCTCTTGAGGTGGACGACTGCGCATTTGTCCAACCCAAACTCCATTCCAATTGCCCGCGTGTATTCCTCGACCACCCTGAGAGCATTTTGAAGTTCTCGCTCTCCGGAGGTATAGAGTTTAAGGTCATCCATATAAAATAGATGGGTGACCTTATGCCTCCGGTTGCTGGGTGGCCCACACTGATACCCGCGGGTTTGGCGGAGTCCAACAGATAGCGGCAGCAGTGAGATGCAGAAGAGGAGCGGACTCAAAGAGTCACCCTGAAACACTCCTCTCTTAAATGTCACCAACTCTGTCGAAACTCGCTCGGCACCGGATGTTATGGTGAAGCGAGTTCTCCAAAGCGGCAACAGTTGTTCGATGCATCTCACTAGTGGTGCTGGTACCGCAAGACATCCGAGCAAGTGTAACAAAAGCTCGTGGGATGTTATATCAAATGCCTTGCGATAATCAATCCAGGCCATTGACAGATTCCGCTTGTACTGCACAGAATCCTGTGTAATACAGCGGTCTATCAGCAGGTTTTCCTTGCAACCTGCCAGGCCCTTCTTGGCACCACGCTGTTCGTTTATCTGCTGGTAGACCGGATCAACAGACCTCAACATCCTGGTATACAAGATACGAGTAAATAACTTGTAGCAGGAGTTGAGGCAGGTAATCGGCCTATAATTTTTTGGGTCAGACAGATCCCCCTTTTTGGGAATTAGCACAGTTCGCCCCTCGACAAACCAGTCCGGAATTTGCTGCCCCTCGTTCAACCATGAGTTGAAAACTCGGGCCAGATGGCGGTGGGTGGAAGGGAACTTCTTCCACCATCAGTTGTTTATACCATCTGGACCCGGGGCAGCGAAGTTCTTGGTTCCAACAAGTGCTTGTTGAACCTCTTCCGTACTGATTGCCGGGCACACTTCCTCTGGCTCTTCTAAGACTCTACGACAGAGAGCCTCGAAGTGTGCTATAGCTGGAGTGCCATTATCGAATGGACTCGCGACTTCGTAGATTCCTTTCCAGAAGGCTTCGACATTGTCAACAGTTGGCGGATTTTCGACAACACGCTGTGGCTCTTGGAACAGGCGAGACGGGTTTGTTTGAAACAATTTGTTTTGTTCCAAACTCCGCATTCGCCTGACCAAAGTTTTCTTAATAGCCATAAGCGCTCGAATCCTATCTAGACAGTGCTGCTTGATGGTCTGCAGCACTGTGCGATTTAGAGTGTGGTGTTGGCGTCTCAGTCCGGCTGCCACTCGCCGGACCTTCGGTGTAAATGGTCTACCTGCGACTATATAATCCACCACACTCTGAATTCGAGAAGCGTGTTGCCTTGCTGATCGAATTTTAGCTTCGATCTTCTGTACGCGCCGCTTAGCTTTCTCGACCCTATCAACTGCGCTTGCCAGGCGCTGTTGTGGGACGAGTTGCTTGGCGGCAGCGTACACCGCGCTGTTGATCTGCCAGATGTTGGCATCTTCTGGAAGCTCCTCACTGATCAACGAGTCCATTCGTGCCAGGTCTTGTGGCTTAGGGTTAACCCTGGTGTTAAGGTTAACCCTCGTCCTTAAATCGACATCGGTGTACTGTGGAGGATGACCCTCGTCAGCAGGTATTTGCCGCGGTGGAAGTGCGGCAGGCACTTCCTCACGCTGACGAGGTGCCCTTACGTAACCTGTTCGGCGCAGGAAGGATACTTGGTCTCTCAGATGTTGTTGAGAGAAGGCGCGATACTCCGGGTGCATATCGCACCACAACCGGCGTAATCGCGCCATGTATCCCCTACGCCCAGGCTCGCTGCTCTCATAGCAGGTCAGCAAGTCATCCCTCAGTTCCCCTGTCCACTTAAAGCGTCCGTGTGCAATAGCAGGTTCGTCATCGTTGAGACCATCTGGTATGGCCCCTCCCATCTGTCTCTGACCCCCATCCGAGTGGGGTCGATTGTGAGGGGCCTGTCCTCTGTTGTGGTCGAAAACCAGAGGGCTTGGGATTAAAGGATGGTTAGCCCTGTAATCCCACGTCCGACATTAGCCAGAGAGGGTTGCCCCTCCCTGCCCAGGGTGCACCGCGAGGAGGTTGCCGCGAGGAGGACCTTTATTATTATTTTTTTTTTTTTTTTTTTTTTTTTTTTTTTTTCGGTTTCCCGAACCTAATGCTGGACAGTCTCCCTGTGGCCTCCGACACCACACAGAGAGAGCGCCAGCGAATAATCTACAGCAACTCCCCACATCCCGCAGGGTTAGTCACTGTAGATTCCAGACTCGTGTGCCCTAAGTAGACGAAGGGATCCCAGGATGACCGCTTTCTGCATTTGACCAGCCAACCATTCTGCCGATGTTTGGCAGGCAGGCATGGTCTTCAATGCGGAGAGCAGCGTGGGCTTCATACCTCCGAGTACACCGATTATCAGGACGACCATCTTGACAGAGTAGCCTGGGTATAGCACTTGGAGCTCGTACCGGAGATCTCTGTATTTAGTCCGTTTCTCCTCCTCCTTCAAGGCGATGTTTGTCTCAGCAGGTGCTGAGAACTCGATGACATACATCACCTTGGTCTGATGGTCGAGGAGGACTATGTCAGGCTTATTGGCTTGAATTCGCCTGACGGTCGGGAACGAGTAGTTCCAGTAAATCCGGCATTTCTCGTTCTCGACAACGGACTCGATATCTCCGGGGATATAAGGCAGCACTGGTGTTTGGTCTATCTTGTACGAGTGCCGAAGATGGTAGTATAGCACTCGTAAAGCCGCGTTATGTCGGCGGATGTAGGCCGAAGTCGCATAAATCGGACATGCAGATAATAGATGCATGAGCGACTCCGGCGCCTGACGGCAGGTCCTGCAGTTGATATCAGGAACCTCTACACCCATCACGCGACTCCGATAGACCAATGTGTTAATAACACCATCTTGGCAGGCCACAATGAATCCCTCGGTCTCCGACTTCAGCCCCGCTGACCTTAAAAATGCGAAGGTCAGCTCCGTCGATAAACCCAGTGCTTCTATGTTGTTATAGAAAACACCGTGCAGGGGTTTATCGACGTGCTGCCTGAACAGATTCCTCTGTTCGGCAGCTTTAATTTGGGCTGTCAGACGATTTGGCGGAAGCTCAGTAACTGATTCTGCATCAGCACCTCGCCTGCCTCCTCGCCTGTAGTCGAACACGAGACCGAGTTCATCTGCGGCCCTCTGTGCAGCCTTAAACAATAAAGCGCCAACTCCCACGGTTTCATGATATCTCACTAATCGTAGGAGCGGATCCGAGCTCCTGAGGATGTTGCATGCCATACTCAATGCTACTCTGCCATGCATACACTCCAGACTCAAGAGTCCTCGGCCCCCCCGTTGACGTGGGAGGTACACACGAGGTACGGACGATCTAGGATGAATACTCCTATGGATATTCATCATCTTGCGGGTATCCCTGTCCAATTGGCGCAGCTCATCTACTCGCCATTTAACTACTCCAAAGGAGTAGAGCAGAATCGGAACGGCAAGCATATTAGTGGCAGACACCTTGTTCTTCCCCGAAAGTTCAGAAGACCAAATCTTTCGGAGTCGGTGTCTGTACTTGCCACGGAGAGAATCCTTTATTTGGTTCACATCCTGGATGTGGCGTTGTTCCACACCCAGGTATGTGTAGGTCTCTCCGGCATCCAAATGTCGTAGGATGCTTCCGTCTGCGAGCTGCGCATCTTCGTGGAATTCCCCGCATCGTCCTCTCTTGAGGTGGACGACTGCGCATTTGTTCAACCCAAACTCCATTCCAATTGCCCGCGTGTATTCCTCGACCACCCTGAGAGCATTTTGAAGTTCTCGCTCTCCGGAGGTATAGAGTTTAAGGTCATCCATATAAAATAGATGGGTGACTTTATGCCTCCGGTTGCTGGGTGGCCCACACTGATACCCGCGGGTTTGGCGGAGTCCAACAGATAGCGGCAGCAGTGAGATGCAGAAGAGGAGCGGACTCAAAGAGTCACCCTGAAACACTCCTCTCTTAAATGTCACCAACTCTGTCGAAACTCGCTCGGCACCGGATGTTATGGTGAAGCGAGTTCTCCAAAGCGGTAACAGTTGTTCGATGCATCTCACTAGTGGTGCTGGTACCGCAAGACATCCGAGCAAGTGTAACAAAAGCTCGTGGGATGTTGTATCAAATGCCTTGCGATAATCAATCCAGGCCATTGACAGATTCCGCTTGTACTGCACAGAATCCTGTGTAATACAGCGGTCTATCAGCAGGTTTTCCTTGCAACCTGCCAGGCCCTTCTTGGCACCACGCTGTTCGTTTATCTGTTGGTAGACCGGATCAACAGACCTCAACATCCTGGTATACAAGATACGAGTAAATAACTTGTAGCAGGAGTTGAGGCAGGTAATCGGCCTATAATTTTTTGGGTCAGACAGATCCCCCTTTTTGGGGATTAGCACAGTTCGCCCCTCGACAAACCAGTCCGGAATTTGCTGCCCCTCGTTCAACCATGAGTTGAAAACTCGGGCCAGATGGCGGTGGGTGGAAGGAAACTTCTTCCACCACCAGTTGTTTATACCATCTGGACCCGGGGCAGCGAAGTTCTTGGTTCCAACAAGTGCTTGTTGAACCTCTTCCGTACTGATTGCCGGGCACACTTCGTCTGGCTCTTCTAAGACTCTACGACAGAGAGCCTCGAAGTGTGCTATAGCTGGAGTGTCATTATCGAATGGACTCGCGACTTCGTAGATTCGTTTCCAGAAGGCTTCGACATTATCAACAGTTGGCGGATTTTCGACAACACGCTGTGGCTCTTGGAACAGGCGAGACGGGTTTGTTTGAAACAATTTGTTTTGTTCCAAACTCCGCATTCGCCTGACCAAAGTTTTCTTAATAGCCATAAGCGCTCGAATCCTATCTAGACAGTGCTGCTTGATGGTCTGCAGCACTGTGCGATTTAGAGTGTGGTGTTGGCGTCTCAGTCCGGCTGCCACTCGCCGGACCTTCGGTGTAAATGGTCTACCTGCGACTATATAATCCACCGCACTCTGGATTCGAGAAGCGTGTTGCCTTGCTGATCGAATTTTAGCTTCGATCTTCTGTACGCGCCGCTTAGCTTTCTCGACCCTATCAACTGCGCTTGCCAGGCGCTGTTGTGGGACGAGTTGCTTGGCGGCAGCGTACACCGCGCTGTTGATCTGCCAGATGTTGGCATCTTCTGGAAGCTCCTCACTGATCAACGAGTCCATTCGTGCCAGGTCTTGTGGCTTAGGGTTAACCCTGGTGTTAAGGTTAACCCTCGTCCTTAAATCGGCATCGGTGTATTCAGGAGGATGTTCCTCGTCAGCTGGTATTTGCCGCGGTGGAAGTGCGGCAGGCACTTCCTCACGCTGACGAGGTGCCCTTACGTAACCTGTTCGGCGCAGGAAGGATACTTGGTCTCTCAGATGTTGCTGAGAGAAGGCGCGATACTCCGGGTGCATATCGCACCACAACCGGTGTAATCGCGCCATGTAACCCCTGCGCCCAGGTTCGCTGCTCTCATGGCAGATGAGCAGGTCATCCCTTAATTCCTCCGTCCACCTAAAGCGTCCATTAGCAAAGCGTGCGTCATCAACGTTGAGACCGTCCGGTAAGGCCCCTCCCACCTGTCTCTGACCCCCATCCAGTTGGGGTCGATTGTGAGGGGCCATTCTTCTGTTGATTGGTAGAACCAGAAGATTTGAGATTACAGGGTGGTTAGCCCTGCAATCCCACGTCCGACATTTGCCAGAGAGGGTTGCCCCTCCCTGCCCAGGGTGCACCGCGTGGAGGTTGCCGGTCCGGAATTCGCACCCCTTATTATTATTATTATTATTATTATTATTATTATTATTATTATTATTATTATTATTATTATTATTATTTAATATTTGTTGTACTAAGTTTCGACTACATCCTAGTAATTTCCCAATAAAGACAAATAGATCCGCATGTGCGCGTACTTGTTGATAAAATTCTATGCAAGTAATCGGACACTCGCCGAGATGTAATGAATAACCAAGAGTACGTGTAAATGTTTATGAATACCGCGGTCACGTGTTAAGGGGGCTTATCAGCCCTCTAAGTATACGACGGGCTAGGTCCCACCCCATTTTATGAGTTCATTTCGACTATATCGCCCCTTAATCTACATCACGCTGCATTTCCACTAGCTAAATGCCAAATGCACTCGTGAATAAACAATGTGGTAATTTTACTTTTAAAATGTTAAAATGTTGCAACCGCTACATTTTAGTATACAGAAAGCATAGAAAATGAAAAAGAAATATTTGATTTATTATGACTGATGGTCGAGATGGTAGAGTACCTGCCGCTCACCCAAATGTCCCGGGTTCGAATCCCGGTCGTGGCAATGGAAAATACTGTGAGAGGGATTTTTCCATTATACACGGATATTGGATGTGTGTCCCTTGTCTTTAAATGTGTAGCCCCCTCCCGCACAAGGCTCTGCCTTCTGGGATAAAGGGGGTCGTAATTACATGTGGTGTATTTATTTATATTATTATTATTTATTGTAAAGAAAGGTTAAGCTTTTTATTAAAAGGTTCATGAGTATAAGAAAAAGTAAAAAACAAAGTCAGGTGAAGCCTTCATAAATGATCGCAAACCACGTGATCAAAAATAGGCAGCCGGTTTGCTTTTCTACGTATGCAATACCATATAGTGTATATATGGTTGTCTAATTCTGTGGTCACGTGTTTACAATTTTTAACGTCATAAACAAAGATAAATCAACGTTAAAACTACGTCGTAAATGTTGACTTCGGTTTGTGACATATTGCAGTCATATTTACGCCACTTTTACATCGAAGTAGACACCAATGCATTGTATCAGGCGACTCAGTGAAAATTCAAAGGAAATACGTCTTTATAACGTCATTAACAAAATAGAACAACGTCAAAACTACGTCGCAATTGGTCTGTGACATATTGCAGCCATATTTACGCCACTTTTACCTAGAAATAGTCACCAATAAGTGTATCGTGTCTGGCATTTCAGTGAAAATGCTAAGAAAAAACGTTTTTGTAACGTCATAAGCAAAAATTCACCGTCAAAACTACGTCGCAATTGTTTGTGGTCTGTGTCTTATTGTAGTCATATTTGCGTCACTTTTAAGTCGAAATAGTTATTATTATTACGTGTTTTATATCTGAGAATTCAGTGAAAGTACTGAAATAACGTCATAAGCAAAGTCAAAACACTTTTACGTCGAGATATCACCAATAAATGTATTGTAGCTGTCAATTCAGTGAAAGTACTAAGAAAACACGTCTTTGTAACGTCAAACGGAAAATGGATCAACGTCAGAACTACGTCGTAATTGTCGTCTTTGGTCTGACATATTGTAGTCATATTTACGCCACTTCTACGTCAAAATATCACTCTAAGTGTACAGTATCTTTGGATTTAGTAAAAGTACTAAGAAAATACGTGTTTATAACGTCAAAAGAAATATAGATCAACGTCAAAACTATTTACACCACTTTTACATAAGAATATCACCAATTAGTTTATTGTTTCTGCCAATTTAATGAAAGTACTAAGAAGATACGTTTTTAAACGTCAAAACAGCGTCGTAATTGTCGTCTTTGGCCTGTCTTATTGTAGTCATATTTACGTCACTTTTAGGTCGAAATATCACTCTAAGTGGAAAATACTAAGAAAACATGTATTTATAACGTCAAAAAGAAATATAGATCAACGTTAAAACTACGCCGTACTTGTCGTCTTTGGTCTGTGACATACTGCAGTCATATTTACGGCACTTTTACGTAGAATTATCACCAGTAAGTGTATTATATCTGACGATTTAGTTAAAGCGCTAAGAAAGCATGTCTTTATAAAGTTATGAACAAAGATAATCAACGTCTAAATTATGTCGCAATTGTCATCTTTGATCTGTGATATTTTGCAGCCACATTTACCCAAGTTTAAAAAATATCACTAACAGGTAAATTTATTGTATCAGCCAATTTAGTGAAGGAACTAATTAAATACGTTTTTATAACGTCATAAGCAGAGATAAGTCAATGTCAAAACTACGTCGTAATTGTTGTCTTTGATCTGCGTCTTATTGAAGTCATATTTACGCCACTTTTAGGTGGAAATTGCCCCATTAACTGTATTGTATCTGGCAATTCAGTGAAACTGCTAAAGAAATACGTTTTTATAACGTCATAAGCAAAGTCGAATCACTTTTACGTCAAAATATCCCAATAACAGTATTATAGCTGTCAATTTAGTGAAAGCACTAAGAAAATCAAAAAGAAAGTGAATTGTCACATTTACGTCGACATATCACTCTAAGTGTCTATTGATGGATTTAGTAACAGTACTAAGAAAATACGTCTTTATAAAGTCAGAAAGACAGGTAGATAAACGGCAGAATTACGTTGTAATTGCAGTCTTTAGTCTGTGACATTTTGTTGTCATATTTACGTCTTTTTTACGTGGAAATATCACCAGTAACTTGTATTTTACCTGGCGATTTAATGAAAGCACTAATCAACGTCTAAATTACGTGGTAATTGTTGACTTTGCAGTCATATTTATGCCACTTTTACGTTGAACCAGTAAGTGTATTGTATCAGGCGATTCAGTAAACATACTAGAAAAATACGTCTTTATAATGTCATAAACAAAGATAGGTCAACGAAAAAACTACGCCGTAATTGTCCTCTTTGGTCTGCATCTTATTGTGGTCATATTTACGTTACTTTTACGTAGAAATATCACCAGTAAATGTATTTTACCTGGTGATTTAGTGAAAGTACCAAGAATATGTCTTTATAAAGTCACAGACGACGCTAATCAACGTCTAAATTACGTCGTAATTGTCGTCTTTGGTCTGTGACATATTGCAGTTATATTTACACCACTTTCCAACGAACCAAGCGTATTGTATCAGGTGATTCAGTGAAAGTTCGAGGACAATACGTCTTTAGCAAAGATAGATCAACGTGAAAATTACGTCGCAATTAGTCTATGCCATATTGCAGTCTTATTTATGCCATTTTTACGTAGAAATATCACCAATAAGTGCATCATATCTGACGATTTAATGAAAGTGCTAAAAAACACGTCTTTATAACGTCACAATCAAAGGTATATCTTTAAAACTACGTCGAAATGATCGTGCTTGGTCTGTGGATATATTGCAGTCATATTTTCGTCACTTTTATGTGGCAGCACTCACCAATTAGTGGCGCCTAAATGACATCACCTTGCTAGCTGGACATTAACGTCAATAACTAGTTTGTAGCCGCCACTGGGTGGCTCATATATACACTGGTATCCAAAAACGTGTCCTAAACTCTTAAAACTGGGACATGTCGAGCAGCTGCTTTGTTATTTCTCATCGCAAGGGTAAAAGATGGAAGTTAAACGTCACACAGAAGCATAATGATTACAAGGCACACAAAACTGAATATTCCTTTGTAGAAAATGTCGACTGCTTTGCCATGTGTTCTGCAAATTGAAGTAAGGGGCACGACAAAGTCAGAGGGTGACGGTTTTTGGATGATTCAAACGAATGGGAACAATCGGCGATAAAATTAATATTGACAAGCGATAAAATAAATTTCAGCGGCGCGGCGTCTCGTCTTAGAGGGCACGATACGCAAACTAACTTTTCCTTCTATATAAGGTCGTAAAAAATAAAATGGAATTGCGTTTTTTCTGCGCCTATCTAAATGTATTTGCATATACGGATGGCACATGGTGAATTAAAACATAGCGGTAGGGACCCAACAATAACATTTATAACAGAGAAACGTGGAGTACTTACGGTAACCTGGGCTGGAGATATGCACTTTATTTATTAGATTTGCCCTTCGCGACAATATTTAACAGTATGGCAACGTTAATATATATATATATATATATGCATAATAAATAACAATCTCTAGACATAATAATGGAGTATTTTGGTGCGCACAGAAACGCGACTACTTTTCAGCCTTAACTTTTTCTCATTGTTTCTCATATGGCTGTGTATTTCTTCGGTTATTACCTCAAGTATTTCCTCTCTTCCACCTGCCGAGGTAGCGCTTGCTGCAATTTTAAGGACCTGCTCGAGGACAGTTTAAAAATGCAGTAGGCTTTAGAGTTTTAAGAGTAACGGAGGAATGGCCACTTTAAAATGTGTCGGGAAACTCGCAAGCCCACTTTCAGCATAGTTGAGATTTCACACGCTCGGGTAACATTAAAGCTACATAGAAATAACTTAAATTCACCACAAGCGCCAATTTAAAAAGTATTTACAAATTTAATTAACTTTAATTGTATAATTTCACAGTAGTGGCAGTGCACATATGAATTTTAATTCATTATCTACCCTCTCTAGCACAGCAATTTTATGTCTAGCTTCTTACTATTCATAGTCCGTCTCAGGGCGTCGTAAATAATAATTAACCCCCATATAACTCCGCTGACGATTGTAAAGATAAAGTAGGTTACTATTAGTAACGACATGCTTTATGTGCGTGCTGCCCGGATTAAACCATATATTTTATTGGTATGTGAACTTTAAGTGGAAAAGTTGAGTAAATCCCGGTTTGGCAGAATTCGCACTTTTCGACGGAAGATGATATGTGGGCGTAGTATTTCCACCGATCAGCCCAATATCGAATCTAAATCGAGATAGGATCAGTGAGTCAGACACCGCATATGCCTGCATGGACCATTAATCTTCTCCTCCGACAATTTGATGCCACCTTCCACAGAGAATTCAGTGGCGTTGTTCCCGGCGTCGATACTGGAATGAAATAAGGACGCAATAACGTGCATTCGGGCGATTTGATGCTAAAATCATTTGAAATGGTTTGTACAGGGCGGTTAAAAGTCTCGCCGGGACTTTTATCTAAGACGGAAAGAAATGCTTCAAAAATCGATGGAGATCTCAGAATTTATTGGATTATCTCTTTTTTTAAATGTTCGTCTTTAAATTCTTCATCAATCTCTCTTTTTTAATTAACTTGTCAAAATCTGCTGAGCCGGCCATTTTATAACCTCTTAAATTATAACCATAAGCCAAACATAACCTAAAAGCAAAAAGTACTACTTACAAAACCAAATATTTCATAGCACCAGAAGATGCATGTACTAGTTTGTTTTGCTCCTGACTGTACATTTTTACTTTTGGCAGCTGTCAACATTTCTGTCAACCTAATAAAAATGCCGCTTAATAATTATTTCAACAAGATGAAGTACCGAGCAGATAAACTTCTATGGGTTTTCAAGTTTGAGTTATAAGTTATAGTTTCTTTAATTAATTTGTCAAAATGTCATAATCTGCTGAGTAAACCGGTCATTTTATAACCTCTTAAATAATAACCATAAGTCAAACATAACCTAAAAGCAAAAAGTACTACTTACAAAATTAAACATTTCATAGAACCAGAAGATGCATGTACTAGTTTTTTTTGCTCCCGACTGTGCATTTTACTTTTGACAGCTGTCAACATTTCTGTCAACCTAATAAAAATGCCGTTTAATAATTATTTCAACAAGATGAAGTACCGAGCAGATAAATTTCCATGGGTTTTAAAGTTTGAGTTATAAGTTATAGTTTCTTTAATTAATTTGTCAAAATGTCAAAATCTGCTGAGCAAACTGGCCATTTTATAACCTCTTAAATAATAACCATAAGCCAAACATAACGTACTACTTACAAAACTAAACATTTCATAGAACCAGAAGATGCATGTACTAGTTTTTTTTGCTCCCGACTGTGCATTTTACTTTTGACAGCTGTCAACATTTCTGTCAACCTAATAAAAATGCCGTTTAATAATTATTTCAACAAGGTGAAGTACCGAGCAGATAAATTTCTATGGGTTTTAAAGTTTGAGTTATAAGTTATAGTTTCTTTAATTAATTTGTCAAAATGTCAAAATCTGCTGAGTAAACCGGCCATTTTTTAACCTTTTAAATAATAACAATAAGCCAAACATAACCTAAAAGCAAAAAGTACTACTTACAAAACTAAACATTTCATAGAACCAGAAGATGCATGTACTAGTTTCTTTTGCTTCTGACTGTACATTTTTACTTTTGACAGCTGTCAACATTTCTGTCAACCTAATAAAAATGCCATTTAATAATTAATTATTTCAACAAATTGAAGTACCGAGCAGACAATTTTCTATGGGTTTTACAGGTATTAAATACGAAATTGATGTCAAAAAAATGTTTTTGGTAGCTGTCAAAATTGCTGCTAAATTTAAAAATATGCAAATATATCTCTTTCGTATTACTTTCGTATTCAGTACCTCCAAAACCTATAGGAAAATGCTTGTTAAGGACTTCAATTTGTTGAAATAATAATAAAATGGCATTTTTATTAACTTAGCAGAAATTTTGACAGCTGTCAAAGGTTACAACTTTATTTTAATATATCACTGAACTAGAAAGTTTTAAAACATTTTAATTATCTTCTTCTATGGAAATCGACATTATTTTCTAAATTATGAAAGATATACTCGTACAATTTTTAATTTGACAGTAATTTTGGCATCTGTCAACCAACATAATATTTTTTTGACATCAATTTCGTATTCAGAACCTCATAAACTTATAAAAAATGCTTGTTAAGTACGTTTATTTCTTTAAATAAGTATAGAATGTCATTTTCATTAAATTGAAAAATTTTGACAGCTGTCAAAAGTGAAAACTTAATTTTATTATCTATTATGGAACTAGCAAATTTCAAACCACTTAAAGGCACTTCTATGGGAATTCACGTTATTTTCAAAATTACGAAAAGCACACTTGCATTTTTAAATTTGACAGCTACCAACAAATACAATATTTTTTTTTACAATTTCGTATTCAGTTCCTCCAAAGCCAATAAAGAAATGTCTGCTTGACACTTTACTTTGTTGAAATAATTATCAAGTGGCATTTTCATTAAGTTGTCAAAAATTTTGACAGCTGTCAAAAGTAAAAACTGTATTTTAACGTCAATTATGGAACTAGCAAATTTCAAAAACACTTGATTTCCCAACTATGGAAATTGTTTATAAAATTGTGAAAGACTTAAATTTGACAGCAATTTTGGCGGCTACCAACAGACATAACAATTTTATGAAATTAATTTCATATTCAGTACCTCCAACAATAGAAAAATGTCTTTTTAAGTATACACTAACGTCTTTTGTGGAAATAATAAAATTATTAAATGTCATTTTTATTCAGTTGGCAGAAAATTTGACAGCTGTCAAAAGTGAAAATTTAATTTCTTTATAAAAATACAAAATTTTAAAATACTTTATATCACATTTTTTTTCAAATTACGAAATTAACACTTTTCAATTTTTAAATTTGACAGCGAACTTTGACAGCTACCAAGGATAAAAACAAGAAATAAAAATCCTCTTTTGGCAGATTCATTATATATTTGTAAAGTAAAGAAAAAATGCATATGATCTCGACTACATTCAGTGGACCACCCTGTACGATTTTTGGCGTCGTTGCAGGTAATTACATGTCGAAATTTGCCCTTAAAAGTCAAACCGCCGGTCGTTTTACTAATTGCTGTTGTCTAATTGGAGTGACTCTGCAGCTTTGTCAGCAACAAAAGGTTCAAGTGAAATTTATTTTATACATCTTTTGTTTCCATTTCCACGGTACGACATAAGGCAAATGATAAAATCTGGCGCAGTGAAGTAATATGGGGAACGTGGGTTGGAGCAGTGAATCCATGAATTTGTTTAGCAATAACGGGTTTATTTATTTGTTTTGCCGAAATTTATATTGAGGAGGAAAACGCTATAATAAGCATCTTTTTTCCTTGATTGCACAGCAAATTTATTTTACTACATTTTTGACAAACAATCACATTCACCAATAACATGCTAAAATAAAAAGCATCTTAATTTGTGAAAAAAATATTTGAAATAATATCTCAAAAACCGTTTGAAACAATAATAAAGTGTATGATATAAAATATGGGGAATTGTATGCTTTATTCATTCAAGTGAAAAAATTATGAGCATTTTATTTAGAAAAATTGAAAAAATTATGATTAAAATCAAGAAATGTAAACAAATATTTTGGACACCCGGTATAATAATAATTTTTTTCAAAAATGTTTTTCAGTAAATACATCATTACCATATAACATCCTACGTTTTCAGAAAAAACAATTAATAAATCGTGGAGATGGTAGTCAAAACAAATTTTGGAAATTGACAAAAAAAAAAACTGGAAAAAATCATAAATTGGCAACATTGCATTCGATTGGCAAAATATTTCAGGGTGTAATACAGGACCCTTGGAGGTTTAATTGGCGTCAAGAAATACAGGGTGTTCCATTTAAAAAAATTATACCTTCTTGTGTAACTCGTTTTTGTGATACCCTGTATAATTGAAAATAATTTTACGTTGTAGCAGAGATGAAACATTGAAAGTTTTGTTAAGAAAGTTTTTTTTTTAGTTTTTGCACAATCTTCCGAGGGAATACTAACCGTGGACACCCTGTATAATAAAGATAATAATTAGCGACCAGAATTACTGTGCTCAGTTTTCAGTTCCTAATAAAATGTAACACTGCATTATAATTTACTCCACTCTCCCCCAGAGGCGGTCTATTGAAAACTTGAACTCTTTCAACAATAAAACCATTCAATATCAACATTACGCCTCACAAAGACCGTAGATCAATAGTTAAGATATGTATTGGAGGAATGATTAACCCAACCAAATAGGTCTTTAATATACGATTATGACATGACGTTTCTTTATTTCGATATATTAAAGAGGTAATTGTTTCAGAACGGGTTAAGTCCATAATTGTTCGTCTGAGCCACAATACAGTTATTTTTCATAGACTTGCCATAGTCGGTTTTATTTTCTCTAATAATTACAGATGATGAGAGTACAGGGTGTCCCACGTAAGAGGCTCGCTCGATCTCCTGGCATTGTCATTCAGCTAAAATGAAAAACTAAAATCTATTCTCATGTATTTTTTATGAGGAATTCGATTGTAAGTGATAGAATCTCTAATATACGAGGTATTGTCAAGAAACTGATTTTTCAAATTTGTTGCACCCTGTATATTACTGCGAAAATCGATATGGTATATTATTGTGGTTATAAGGGCATATGGCATTCATATATCTAATTTTGGCGACAACCTGTATATTATGAAATAATTGAAAAGTAGTCAATCTCCTGTTTTCAAAAATATGTAACACATGTCCATTAGCTTTAGTAGTTTTTTTTTCTTTAGTTTCAATCTTTCTGCGTAATATTTAGAAAGCATAAAATTATTATTATTATTATTATTTTAGTACTTTATCGCATTTCGTTGCCAATTTCTCTAAAACTACTAAAGATAATGGGCATGTATCTACAATTTCACCTGCGCATCCGCCATATTTTCGATAAATTAAGAATCGTACTTAATCGATGTTAATGAACTTTCAGTACCTGTGAGATGGCTTATCAGCAGGATAAAGATTGTATTGTCTTACAACGGTTACACATTGGACACAATCAAATATAAACTTAAAAAAAAAAAAAAATTTAAACTTGACAAAAATTTTAAGTACAATTTTTTGGAGAAAGTTTCAAAACTTTCCAACTTTTTCGACTAGGCCACTGGGCAATAAACCATCACGCACATAAAATCACCAAACGTAACTTTACTAATTAAAACTAAAACATTTTACGTATGCACTACAAAGCAAAAACTAATTATTCCGCAGCCAACAATACATAACGACCGCACCGCCATTTGGTATCATATTAATAATTAAACTGCCAACAACTAGATCTTTATTGGCGGCAAAACCTATTAAACTTGCCATGAAATACTAAATTATTATTAAAATATTAATATAATTATTACATGCAGCAATCAGAGGCGGTTTCAGTGGAGGTCTTAAACATAGCACTGGGAGAACTCAAAATAAATTTAATCTCGAGATGTTTTACCAATCTCTTATAAGACAAAAACGTATAATACCACGACCTTCCAATAATCCTTCTAGACAGGATTCCAGGACGTTTCCTATGATATCCGATGGCGTTAATTGAATGGCTGTTAATTTAGAAACAATTTTAAAAGCAATTGAGTTCTGCGGGCAAACAATCAGAGCTCGGCTAGTGCGATTACGAACGTTTCTCTTAACACCAGCCACTCCGAGAAGTTTATTAAAGTTTGAAGATGTGGTGAACATGGCAGTAAGCAGAGACGCAGCTACGTCAAGCGGGGGCAGGTTGCACAGCAATAACGGCCCCAAAATGTCGATATATGTCGCAAAAAAAATAACGCACACATTTGTCATATATTGGAGTTCCACACGTGCAACACAAGTTATAAACTTCAGACGTTTCGGCTTGAAGAAGAGAGCGATATTTTTTATTTGTGTTCGACTGTTCATTGTATCGCTTTATGATTTGTCACAGTTTAATTATTTTCTATTTATTTATTTTTATACGTTTAACTCTAACCTCAAATTCAAACATAACCTTACTTGCCAAATGTCATTTTCCTTTTAATCCTGAAAGTTTTGAATAACTTGAGCTCATGAACAGCTCATGATCAGCTCATTACCAGCTCATGACCAGTTCATGAACAGCTCATGACCAGCTCATGATCAGCTCATGACTAGCTCATGACCAGTTCATGACCAGCACATGAACAGCTCATGACCAGCTCATGAACAGCTCATGAACAGCTAATGACAGCCTTATTATTGATGGCCAAGCTTGCTTGGCGGTACCTGCATCTTTTTTGATATGTGAATTGATTTCCAATTTTTAGACACTGACCATTGAAAACAACAAAATGTGCACTTTTTGCCACGGAGAACGAATAACGCTTGGTGCTCCACGTTGACCTGAACTTACCCCTTTAAACTCATCAAATTAAATTAATCAACTTTATCGCCAACGTCCATCGAAAAACTCGACCGCCTACGCCCATGCCAATGCCACACAGAGAGGCAGACGTCAAGCGAGGCTCGCACTGGTTTCTCAGATCCCAGCCCAACTTTGTTAAGTGCCGTTGAAATTAATTTTCGATCGACTGACGCCATTTGATACGGAAACAATAGGACGGAATCCGAACTGAAATTAAAGTTTGTTTTAACAGCTTCCCTTAGGAGGGATATTTAAAATTTTATTCCGCAATGAAGCCGGATTTAAACTTAAACAAGGGCTTTAATGCGCGAGAAGTTTTTAATTTCGATATTGCGGCCGTTGGAAGCGTGATGAATACTTTAGTGGACATTCAGATAACAGATCAAGTGTTTTTGAAGTACCTGTGAGGTAACGTGTATATTTTGGAAATAATGATAAAGGCGCGCGTAAATATCTGTTTAAGCAGAATAGAATGGATGCAGTAAAGTTGAAAATACTGAAATATCAAAATTAGACGATTGTAGAGAAAAAAGAAGAAGAAGAAGAAGAAGAAGAAGAATATAAAGAGGAAGAAGAAGAAGAATGTGAATAGGAAGAAGAGGACTAAGTAGAGGAAGTGACGAAGAACAGAAAGGGAACAAAGCGAAAGAGGAAGAAGATGATTTCCTAAATTGGTTGTCATTCAGTAGGCGGTTGGGCAAAAATAATATATCAAGTGTTTTTTTGAAGTACCTGCGAGGTAAAGAAAAATAATAGGAAGAAGAAGAGGGAGAGGAAAAAGAAGATGAAGAAGAGAACTAGAAAGAGGAAATGACGAAGAAAAAAGGGATAAAGCGGAGGAGGAAGGATATAACTTCTTGCATTGATTGTTTAGAGTATGTTTACTAGTCATTGAGTAAGCGGTTGGGCAAATTTAAAATAAAATATTAAAGTTTTTTCGCAGTACCTGAGAGGTAACATGTATTTTTTAAGAATTTAGCTAGTGCATATAAATATCTATTTAAGTAAAACAGAATAGATGCAGTAAAGCTGACAATACAAAAATATCAAAATTAGATAATTGTAGAAGAAAAAGAAGGATAAGCAGAAGAAGAAGAAGAGGAATAATAGGAAGAATAGGAAGATGAAGATATAGAAGATGAGGGAGGGGACGAAGAAGAAGCGAACTGAGAAGAGAACGTAATGAAGAACAAAAACGGGAAAATGTGGAGGAGGAAGAACGTGACTTCTTACATTAGTTGCTTAGAGTTATTTATTTTATTAAGTCAGTAGGCGGTTGGGCAAAGTTAAAATAATATATTGAAGTGTTTTCGTGAAGGATCTCTGAGGTAACATATATTTTTTGTAAATAAAGGGTAACGGTGCGTATAAATACCGGCTTAAGCAGAATACAAAAGATGCAGTAAAGCTGAAAATGCAAAAAATCAAATCTAGGCAATTTCTGGTAGAAGAAAAAAGGGACCGAAGAAAAGACGATGAAGAAGAAGAAGAAGAAGGAGAAGAAGGAGAAGAAGGCGAAGGGGAAGGAGAAGAAGAAGGGGAAGGAGAAGAAGAAGAAGAAGAAGAAGAAGACTAAGAAAACGTGGCAAAGGATAAAAAGTGGAGGAAGAACATGACTTCTTACATTGGTTGTCTGAGCACATTACTAGTTATTCAGTAAATCGGTTGCGCAGATTTAAAATACTATATTAAATGCTTCTTTTTAAAGTACCAGTGAGGTATCATGTATTTTTTTAAATAATGGTAATGGCGCGTAAAATATCTGTTTGAATAAAACAGATGCAGTAAAACTGAAATTACAAAAATATCAAATTTAGATTATTGCCAAAAAGAAATAAGAAAACAAAGAAGAAAAAGAAGAAGAAGAACACGAAGAAGAAGAAAAAGAAGAAGAAGAAGACTAAGAAGAAGAAGGAGACTAAGAAGAAGAAGGAGACTAAGAAAATGTGGCAAAGGATAAAAAGTGGAGGAAGAACATGACTTCTTACATTGGTTGTTTGAGCATATTACTATATCAGTAAATCGGTTACGCAGATTTAAAATACTATATTAAAAGCCTCTTTTTTAAAATACCAGTGAGGTAGCATGTATTTTTTTAAATAATGGTAACGGCGCGTATAATATCTGTTTAAGAAAAAATAGATGCAGTAAAACTGAAATTATAAAAATCAATCTTAGATTATTGCAAATGAGAAAGAAGAGAAAGAGGAGGAGCAGGAGGAGGAGGAGGAGAAGGATGAGGAGGAGGAGGAGGAGGAGGAGGAGGAAGAGGAAGAGGAGGGCGTGGGGAGGGGAGAAGGAGGAGGAGCAGGGGGGAGGGAGGAGGAGGAGGGGGGAGGAGGGGGGAGGAGGAGGAGGGGGAGGAGGAGGAAACCTGAAGAACAAAAAAAGGGAAAGCGGAGGTTGAAGAACATGACTTCTTACATTCCTCTAAAGAAGTTGTTTAGAGCACATTTATGTGTTATTCGGTAAAACGGCGAGTTAAAATAATACATTAGGTATCTTTCTCAGATACCAGTGAGATAATAATGTATTTCTTTTGTACAAAATTATAACGCGTACAAATATTTGTTTAAGCAGAATAAAATAGATACAGTAAAATTGAAATTACAAATGTATCGAGCGAGACAAGTGTAGAAGAAGTAAAACAGGAGATGAAGAGAAAGAGGAAGAAGAAGAAAGGGAAGAGGAAGAGCAAGAATGGGAAAAGAGAAGGAGGGGGCTAATTAGGATTAGGAGGATGATGATGATGGGGAGGATGATGATGAGGAGGTAGATGATGATGAGGAGGAGAAAGATGATGATGATGAGGAGGGGGAGGAGGAGGAGGAAGAAGACGTAAAAGAACAATAGAAATAATAAGAGAAGAGGAAGTGACATGAACAAAAAAGGGGAAAAACAGAAGAAGAAGAACATGCCTTCTTACATTCTTCAAATGCGGTATTAGAGCTGCAGAAGCGTATAAATTATATAAGGACTTTCTAAATTGATAAAAACATCGTATAATTACTGCTTTAATGCTTTTTTAGCAAAATATTGAAAAACGAGCATAATATCTCCTTTGTACATCGTATAAGAGCAAATTGAGTGGCACTCGCCACCGTTTCTTCTCGCATCATTTGATTTGCTACTCCGACAATATACTTGGGTACCTAGGCAATAGCATGAAAATATAGAAAATAGTACAGCTTACCCTGAAATCTCCGCCGTTGCCGTCGTCCAGTTCCAGCACGTAGCCCTCGACGTGGCTGTGGGGAGGAGGCTGCCAGGCCACGGTGACGGAGTTATTTTCGGCGCTGCATTCCTCCGGGATAATGGCGGGAGCCGCAGGAGCTAAGCAACAGTTAGGAATCTCATTAGAGCGTTCCAAAAACGAAAACTGCAAATGGGCAATTAAAACTTGCACATAGTCGAGCAGATGGTACGATACTGTAGTAAATAACGCGGTGGCGTTTGAGGCTGGGTGTTACCCGTTCGGAGCAAATGCCACTACAGTAACATGCGTTATTTTTTGGTCTTTATTCGAGAATTAGCCAAATAAAGATTGATTTTGACAGCTACAGTATATTTTTATCATTGGTGTTACTTCTTATTTTCTCCCAGGTAGAAACAAGATAAAGTTATTGCTAAAAAAATCCTGCTGAGAGTTTAAAATAAAATTTTAGGGGGGAAGTTGTTATATAGACTTTTGCCTCAAAACGGTTTGTTTTCCAGATAAAATTAGAATTTATTATTTGCTTTCAATTTTTAGTTATTCAAGTCTAGTTTGTCCCACTTTTCTGTTATATATATATATACAAAAACGCACGTGTGACGTCACTTCTATAACAAAGCTGCAAATTTTTGTTTTACTGAAAAATAAATATGAAAACAAACTATTTTGCTCCAAAAATAATAATAACAAATTTATTTTACACACTCACTGTGTATGTACCAAAATGCTCATCATGGCAATAATAATAATAATAAACAATTTACATAAATCAAATGTTCCTTGCATAAAGGCAAACAATAACAATAACCATGGCATAGAAAATGAAAAAAGCTATTCTCCTCTAGCATGTCAAATTCAAACAGTTCAAATTGTAAAAAAAATCAGTTTGTCAATTAGAGCAAAACTGTTGTTTTAAAATCCGGATGCACTTTACAAAGTAAAAATAATAAACATGCTGTTTTTCATGCCAATTTACCTGCAGGCACTCTCTCTTCCCCGTCAACGTACGCTGTACAATAAACAGAAACAGAATAATGAAATTTTCATGTTTGGATTTTGTATAAAATGTTTTTTAAAACGTGAAATTTTAACGATCCGCGTCAGTGAGGCGTGAATCCAAGTACATATGCAATTGTATACAGTGTGTCCCACAGACAGGCCGAGTGATTAGCATCAGATTTATATTTATTTTTATCAAAAAATGTTATAAAAATAGGGTTTGTTCAATTGGTATATCAACTATACAACGTTCGCCTAAAGTTGCATAGTTTCTTAACAGGGTGGTGCAAAGTCGCCGAGTTCCCTTGTTGCTGAACCTTTCGAATATGGTCCTAACAGAGAACGGTCGCCCCAGCATAAGTTTTAATTAGCCGGATGGACTTCAGGATATGCCAAAAGGACGAACACATATCAACATTGTCAAGTACGTAAAACGTATATGTTTGAAACTATAAAAACATTCGCGCTTGTTGACTTTGTGGGTAATATTTACTCTAAACTACGTCCGAAAATAGAGCTCTAGGCGGGCATATTGCAAAAGCAAATACAAATAGAATAGTGCATTCATAAATTTCGTGTATAGCTGCTGCAGTTCTCTGCGGTTTAGTTTGAATGCATACGGCTTGAGCGTCAAGTTAACGTTTTGAATTAATCGTTAGATATGGTTAATTTTAGATTTTAATATACAGTGTGTATGTACAGGGTGATCATTTTAAGTGTCTCACTCGATTTTCCTGCTTTATTCTTCACCTAGGAAAAAAATTCAAAAACCATACTTGTGTACTTTTTTCCGAGGAATCCGATTCCGAAAAGATAAAAACAATTGAATGTCATAGAAAAAAGTTATGGCCGAAAAACTGAAAAAGAAAAAATATACACCCTGTATATTAATGCGGAAATGAATATGTGACATTTCACTGATTGTAAATGCTTTTCAGATACATATTTTTCACTTCCGGTTTGATCGGAAATTGCTTTAATTTATTTATTTTAGGTGATACACCCTGTATATTGAGCTCAGTTTAAAGAACATTTCTTTCTGAATTCAGCAATATATAACATATTTAATAAGATATTGGGGTTTAAATTTAAAATAACACAAATATATGTTATGAAATAAAATCATCCATGAAAACAAACAAAAGCATTTAAATTATTCTTTATTTATTTCAAAAACTAAAGAATATAAGTTATTATGCTATATCTTCTTTTGTTTTTGAAATAAATAAATAATTTAAATGCTTTTGTTTGTTTTCATGGATAACTTTATTTCATAACATATATTTGTGTTATTTTAAATTAAAACCCCAATATCTTATTAAATATGAAAGACAATGATGATATGTTATATATTGCTGAATTCAGAAAGAAAAGTTCCTTAAACTGAGCTCCATATACAGGGTGTATCACCTAAAATAAAAAAATTAAAGCAATTTCCGGTCAAACCGGAAGTGAAAAATATGTATCTGATACACATTTACAATCAGTGAAATGTCACATATCCATTTCCGCATTAATATACAGGGTGTATATTTTTTTCTTTTTCAGTTCTTCGGCCATAACTTTTTTCTTTGACATTCAATTGTTTTTATCTTTTCGAAATCGGATTCCTCGGAAAAAAGTACACAAGTATGGTTTTTGAATTTTTTTCCTAGGTGAAGAATAAAGCAGGAAAATCGAGTGAGGCACTTAAAATGATCACCCTGTACAGGGTGGCCCAATTTCGGAATTTTCCAAACTGCAACACAGAATCAAATTGCGCAACTTTGCCATAACTTAACCGACCCTGTATCTCTTACGGTTTCCGAGATTTCGATGAGCCTCTTACGTGGGACACCCTGTACATACATAAGGTACAGAATAAATTCATTATTTCTGAGTAAGAAAATATTTTGAAAAAATAGATTGAATTTTATTATATACTTTGACGTCATCGCTGCTTCGGTATGACGTCATCTACTTTTTTTAATGGACCACCCTGTATAATTTCTCATTTTTAGAATACCTATATATAAAACTGGTTTCAAAGACCCACACTACTTAGGGTCTAGAGTTATTCTCATTCTCAAGTTTCGTTTCAAATCATGAATTTTTTTAATCAATACGTTTCGTTACAGCAAACCTGATATGAGAACTAATTTAAAAAAGGAATGTCAGGCGATATTTTGCATCAAAATTTAATTTAATCGAAACATTCTTAGCCCCTCGAAATCCCTCGCTCTCCCCGTTTCCAATTAAAAACCGTGTCATTTTTTTCGCCCAATTAGCGATTGTAATTCTTTTTCCTTCACCTCCCCAGCAGAATAAATCAAGCTGAAATTTAAAATTAATCGCGTTAAATATTCAAAGAATGAAAGAACGAGAGGTTTTTCGACGTTCTAGAGCTAAATTACCATTCCTAGTTCGGTTTTAATTGAGTATTATGGATCTAATTAATTCAAAAGAACATCGTAAAAAGTACACTACTACCACTGAAGGAAGTACAAAGCACCTCTTGGGCTAATTATAATTTAAATAGCGGAGTTAGAAATGTAGATTTTATTATGATTTTTACAAAACGGCCCGAGATAAAATATCGCGGAAAACAAAGGGGAAGGCAAGTTGCTGGGAATATTGTATTATTCTTGGATATGAAAAGGAAACGCGGCCTGCGAAGTTTGTCGGATGAATATGGTTAATGAAACTTCCAGAAGCTGAAATCTGCAAACGGACGTACGGGTTGTTTATAACAGTCTATGGAAATTTAGAACAAGCCAGTCACAGTCTATTTAATATACAGTGTCATCTCCCATTTCTCCCCTCTGATAGTAGAAGGATCTATTGAAAATCTCCTTGAGGAATATTTTTATGGATTGGATTATCCATTGCAAATTCAAAAGGCTTTTTGGTTGAATAAAGCACAATTCGGATTTGAGGTAACCCCGTAAAAGAGGCGTCAAGTTTGGAAAACGAGCGACAGTGCGTATGATTTTATGATAATTTAACGTGAAACTTACTGTAGGTTTGCTACAATTACTCTTTTACTTTTCAGGGCCTTTTGGGGGTTCCCCCATCGAAGAAATATCTTACCTATAAATCTGCTGTTACGCTATTTTTAAATAAAGGTTATTTGAAATTCGTGCTGGTTTATTTTATTAGATTTCTATGGACTTAGAAAATTAGAGATCTTTACAAAATTGAATGTCACTTAACTATTTGACAGCTAGATGTCGCTGAGACTGCTGTATGTTTGATGAATTTAAATGCTTTGGTTATTACAATTAAACATAGATGTCACTCAAAATATAACGTTTATTACATAAATCACTTGATCAAAAAGAAATAGAGTTCCTTATAACTAAATCCCTGCGATAATTAAAACTAATTAAATCTACAACAAATTAAGGACTGTGTCCTGTTGGATGTATACAAAATTAAATAAACTTATGGTTTTAAAAATTTAGTTCAGAGTAAGTTCCACACTCTGGTGACAAAGTCGTTTTAACTGCTTTTGAATTGGCAGTCCTGTTTTTGACACTTGTGGTGCAGTTGTGATGGCTGATTATTCTAGAATTTCTTGCACCGTTTACTGGATTTGATTAAACCAAATAGGCCTTGGATGCAATTTTGGAATTCGACCAATCACGTGGGTGCTCACTAATTAGGATTAGGATTCCTGGTAAGTTGGAGTTGCTTTTCCGTTACTTTTTCGTATTTGTCCTTGACTCCCCGTTGGAATGTCCTGGGTATTTGAATTTCCAATTTTCCCAATCATTTTATAAATATTTTTCAGGAGCGATCTGGACGTGGGTTTACTGCATTCACTACCCAATAATAACTCTACTTTTGTTTCGTTTCTAAGGAACATGCAGAAAATTTGCAAATCAAGGATTTCTAGATTGCCATCTGTCATTTATGGTTTGTATTTTTGCCTATTTTTTCTTTATTCTATATTTTTCCTATGAAATTATGTTATTTCCAGCATCCTTATTTCATGACGAATCTGTGGATACCCATTTGTTGATATTGAGTTATATGAAATTTTGACCTGCCGTTGACTTCGACGAAGCATCACTGAACTTTTCAAATTGCACTACACAATCACTTCTTAAGATCTAATTTACATTGTGTCTCGTCATTTGACTAGACTGGTGGTTTTACAAGTAAGTCTTACGCTATTTATTTACATTTTTATAGAATTTTACAGAAATAAAGTGCATCTTTGTTTAACTGTTGTGTTGAAAGTCCTTTAAACTTTGTTCAAAGCATGTAAATAACAGCTGTTCTGTTATTGATTATTTTAAAAGAAACATTGTACAATTCAGTTACTTTATTTACGCTTTTAATTTGTTTAAGTTTGTTTTATTTTAGCGTAGCTGACCCTTTATTTATGTGTGGCCCGTTGACCTCTATTCCAGCAACAGGTGTTCTACCGCGGATTTAGGAAGATTATTCTCCAATATGATATCCTTTTTTAACTTGTATTTATCTATTCAGTATGCCATACGTAAGTTTCTCGTTATTTGTTTTATTGTGAGGATTATTTTATTTTATCCTTGTTTTACCTGAATTTAGTTTTAATTTTGTTACTGATGATTTTGACAGTTGACAGCTGTTAAGTCAACATTAACAATTGAAAAACTGCGCTGTTACACTTTCAGTCGTTCGTTCACTCCAGCAATCGATGAACGATCCAAAATCCAACATGATAAATAATCGTGACGCGATAAACGACGTGTTGAAATTAACGGTCCTCGACTTGAACACACGCTGCACTTAGCACAGAGTGCTCGAAAATGACATACTTACGTTTCATCTGAATAAAGTTCAGCTGGTCGATAGCTCTCAGTACGGATTTATCGTCTAGTGTGAGATCGAAGTGTGGGGAAACTCGAGGCGCCGTCCATTCTTTGTGCCACGAGTGGTCGGTGTTGGCAACTCTACTGATTAACATCGAACCAATCTGAAAAGTAGAAGACGTTAATGAAGTTTCAGTTAGAGACACCGCAGCATATCCGCAACCTGGATGTGTTTTCAACTTCCTGATTACATCACTTTAAAATTCTAATTTCCCTCCACTATAAATAATCAGGTATTACTAACCTGCAGGAAGGCGGAGCTGTCAGTTTCTTTCAGTGCTTCTATACAAAACTGTAAGAGGGCAGTGGTTTGCTGTAGTCTTTGCGTACATGTGACGACTTGCTCCTTCAGCGCCCTAACTCGCATCTCCTTGTCCTGCCTGATACACTCGAGCAGTTGGGCTCTCCTGTTGTGGATTGCTTGGATTAAGGCGTCGCATTGTGCGGACACTACCGATTCGAATTCCTCACAATTTTCCTGAAAATCGAAAGAGTATTTTGCATATTTATATCAATGGGAGAGAATGGTGGAAGTAAAAAAGTGGCAAGTATTTACAGGGAAAGCTTATTCTATACACAATTTTCAAGTTTGATGCAGTGAGCGGCCAGTAGATGGATCTGTTTGTAGGCCACCGATGTACTTTTGTTTACACATGAATCTTAAAAAATCGCAGTGCAAATATAATTCCGGCGCTATTGAAATAAAATCTGATCTTGCTGATTTCGTTTATGCGGAGATAGCCGGTTAAAAATCGACACATTTTCTCCAGCCCCAAAACCCTCGTCTCTTCCCCAAACCCGGAATCAATGCGACACTTTTTACACACGTGAAATTACAAAAGTTTCCAGTTGTTGCAAAGGCGATTTAATTAGGTGTGGGGCTGATCAGCAAACAGAAAAAGAGCATCAGTCAAAAACAAACGGCCGGCCGGGACGAGTCCTGCATTCGAAAGTGGCACGCCACTACTTTGCCCGAGAACTTTATTCAAACTTCGATCGATAGTGTCTTTAATTAAATATTGCACGTTCCGGTTCATGCAGTACGGACCGGATAATTGGAGGTTTGAGCAATATCAGAAGCTGACAGCTATTAGGATATTTAGTCTGTAATTGCGTTGCGCTCCAAATATGAATATTTCAAGTTTAAAGCTGTGCAGATTGTGAAAACGATAAAGTGACGCTTTGAGAGTTACTTACATTAACTTTATCGCTCATTCCTTTGAGACGCTGGATGAATTCCGTGGTCGATCGAGCCCGCTCGGACAACTGTTGCAAATTGTGGGATAACTCAGTCTGAAACAAAAAGACAAAAATAAGTTTGATCGCAAAGCTGTGATTCACCTAGCCTAGGAGCGTGCCAACAGGAAAGAAAGTGTGGTTCGAGTGATTTATTTTCTGTTAAAGTTAATAGGTAAAAAGAAACGTCGGATTGGTTTATTGCTACAGTCGTTCTCTACAGATTAAAGGTGCAAATTAAACATGAGATTATTTTACAAGTAAATGTACTTTGTTGTTTTTACAAATTAGTAGTGTTAATGCAGATTAATTATAAATATAATGTTTGTAAACGGCAGGCAAAATCCGATTATAATTCCTCTCTCGATATTGATTTAATGAAAAACTTTAGCCAAAATTTTTCATTAAGCCTTAAGAGCTCTCCACAATGTTCAATTAACAGGTAAATAAAATTTCTATGAAGTTTTTTAGTTTGGAAAGTTTTCGTGTTTTCGCAATTCTTTCAATTTTCCAAGACACGTTCCCATTCCGAGCTTAAAAACTCGCGCCTCCTTCGAGACGGACCGGTAGGGTATTTTTTTCTGAAAACTAGATGAAATTTAGAAATTTCACGTGCTTAATAGTTTTTCTCGATTTTTCCTCCCAAGAAAGTTATGATTTTTTGAAAAAAGGGCGATTTTGTCGGATTTCGGCGATTTTTCAGACATGTATCCTTTAGAAACGCGCCACAGCCTTTCCTTTTGAATTTGGAGGATCCGCACCTGGACGGCGGGCAAGAAGAAGGATAAATTAACAACCTTTTTTTTTTGTTTCCGCCCATCTCCGATATTAGCAGAGATATGAATTTTTTTAAAAGGTCGATTTTGTCGAAAAATTGTACTTTTCCGGGGGCCCTTGCTCCTTTCCCCGGAGGATTTTTTCGACAGGACTTTCAGGAGAGCTAGAACCAACCTTCTTCTCGCGACCCTGAAAATTTCGTTGCTTAACATCCATCCGCGGCCGAGCTGTGAATTTTTTAAACACATTGTCATTATGAATAAAGGGAGGAATAATATGCATTCCAAATATGCGAATATTTATACGGATTGATTAATTTTTTTTTATTTTCGATGCCAGGAGGGAACCGATTACATTTTCGGAGTCGGGGAGACTTCAGGATTCCGAAACTGTTTTTAGATTTTCGATCGGACGTTTCCTTCTGAAATCGGTTTGGCAGATGAAATTGGAAACTGAAAAATGGACCAATGAGAAGCTTTTCGCTAAAATGGCCATTTTTGAAGCGATTTTCTCGTGGTTTTCGATGGGGGATCGGTAGTGGGCGTCTCCGAGCACCTCTCTAGACCCTCACACCGAGTGTCGGATTCCCCGGACCCACCGATTAATAAAAAAAATTTAGAGAATCCAAAAACCAAGTATATTATCTCTAAATCTATTCATTAAGCCTTAAAAGAGCTCTCCACAATGTCCAATTAACAGATCCTATTATAAATTTTTTAGTTTGGATATAGTATTTGGAGTTTTCGTGTTTTCGCAATTTTTTCAATTTTGTCAATTTTCCAAGACACGTTTCCATTCCGAGCTTAATATCTCGCGACTCCTTTGATATGGACCGGCGTGGTATTTTTTTTTGAAAACCAGATGAAATTTAGAAAATCCACGTGCTTAATCGTTTTTCTCGATTTCGCTTCCCAAGAAAGCTATGATTTTTTTAAAAAGGACGATTTTGTCGGATTTCAGCGTTTTTTCAGACACGTGCCCTTTAGAAACGCGCCACAGCCTTTCCCTTTGGATTTGGAGGATAGGCACCCTGACGGCGGGCAAGAAGAAAAAATGAAGAACTATTTTTTGTGTTATCGCCCATCTCCGATATTAGCCGAGATATGAATTTTTTTAAAAGGTCGATTTTGTCGATAAATTGTACTTTTCCGGGGGCCCTTGCTCCTTTCCCCGGAGGATTTTTTCGACAGGACTTTCAGGAGAGCTAGAACCAACCTTCTTCTCGCGACCCTGAAAATTTCGCTGCTTAACATCCATCCGCGGCCGAGCTGTGAATTTTTTAAACACATTGTCATTATGAATAAAGGGCGGAATAATATGCATTCCAAATATGCGAATATTTATACGGATTGATTATTTTTTTTTAATTTTCGGTGCCAGGAGGGAACCGATTACATTTTCGGACTCGGGGAGACTTCAGGATTCCGAAGCTGTTTTTAGATTTTCGATCAGACCTTTCCTTCTAAAATCGATTTTGACAGTTGAAATTGGACTGGAAAATGGACCAATGAGAAGCTTTTCGCTAAAATGGCCATTTTTGAAGCGATTTTCTAGTGGTTTTCGATGGGGGATCGGTAGTGGGCGTCTCCGAGCACCTCTCTAGACCCTCACACCGAGTGTTCGGATTCCCCGGACCCACCGATTAATAAAAAAAATTTAGAGAATCCAAAAACCAAGTATATTATCTCTAAATCTATTCATTAAGCCTTAAAAGAGCTCTCCACAATGTTCAATTAACACGTGCTTAATCGTTTTTCTCGATTTTGCTTCCCAAGAAGGCTGATTTTTTTAAAAAGGACGATTTTGTCGGATTTCAGCGTTTTTTCAGACACGTGCCCTTTAGAAACGCGCCACAGCCTTTCCCTTTGGATTTGGAGGATCGGCACCCTGACGGTGGACAAGAAGAAAAAATGAAGAACTATTTTTTTTGTTATCGCCCATCTCCGATATTAGCCGAGATATGAATTTTTTTAAAAGGTCGATTTTGTCGAAAAATTTTACTTTTCCGGGGGCCCTTGCTCCTTTCCCCGGAGGATTTTTTCGACAGGACTTTCAGGAGAGCTAGAACCAACCTTCTTCTCGCGACCCTGAAAATTTCGCTGCTTAATATCCATCCGCGGCCGAGCTGTGAATTTTTTAAACACATTGTTATTATGAATAAAGGGCGGAATAATATGCATTTAAATGCGTTGAAAATATGCGAATATTTATACGGATTGATTATTTTTTTTTATTTTCGATGCCAGGAGGGAACCGATTACATTTTCGGACTCGGGGCGACTTCTGGATTCCAAAACAGCTTTTTTGACAGTTCAAATTGGAAACTGAAAAATGGACCAATGAGAAGCTTTTCGCTAAAATGACCATTTTTAACCGATTTTCTCGCGGTTTTCGATGGGGGATCGGTCGAGGGCGTCTCCGAGCACCTCTCTCGACCTTTATACCGAGTGTTCGGCTTCCCCGGACCCCGCGATTAAATAAAAAGCCGGAAAAAGTCCCCAAATATCTTAAATTTTCGCTTACATCGCAGCGGAAGCTACTAAAAAATGGAACGGCGTCAAGATTTTTTCCAAAGGGGTCTAAAAAAAGTAACCTCGAAAGTTTAGAAATTTTGAGTGAATCCAAAAACCAAATATATTATCTCTAAATCATCCATCTTTGGATCTTACATTTTTTTTATACATTGTGTGGAACCCGTAAGGTTGAGGAGAAAAATTGCACCCGTGAGCACTGAAGAAACATTTCCAATTCTTTAAAGCTGCATATTCACCACAAACCGTTGTTGTTTATGCTTCAATTAGAAATACCAACCAAGCTGACTGGCTGGGTTCTGTTTAAAGTACAACACGCGAAACATGACGAAATTTACACCGCAGCAATGAATTTAATTTCACGCCGATTTGCACTACCCATTCCGGCGCGCGGTTGCTCGACCGAAATGGGCCGTGCCATAAACATCACCGACTTTATGTGCATAATACCAGAATGCACCTCAACGGCCTTATGGTAAAAGCATCATAAAACGCCAAGCTAACGTGCACAATGGACCACGTCGTATTTAACACAAATTCACAACCGCCTCGGTCGCGTCTGGCACTTTACGGACACGAAATGCATTTTTTTCTAGGTAGTATTTTATTTAACATATGATTTTCGGTAATACAGGCGGCTTTGAGTTTCAATAGGAAACATGATATTTTGTACACTCTGATGGGTTCTCCTTTTGCGTAAAATTTGGTTCAAATGGGACAAAACTAAAGGCAATTTTAAACTACATCAGGTGATCCGGTGTACCACAAGGTTCAATACTGGGGCCCACAAGTAAGTGGCATTTATCTTAATGACATAATATGACACATATTTTCCTTTATTGTGATTCATTTCAGCCGAATATTCTCTGTTCCCTCTATTTTGTGTTGTCAATCAATAAAAAAAAATCTTATTTGATTTCATTAGGCCGTAAACGAAGGAAAGCGAAAATGCGACAAATTGCGTTAGGAATCAAGACCGATTTATTTTCCCTTAAGATTGTTCGACAAAATCCCTTCCGTCCCAGTAATCTCATCCCGGCGCTGAACTGAATTTCCATTCCGGCAATGATCCCGGAATAAAAACTGTAACAATACTCAGCGAGACAAATGGCGAGAAGGAAGCAGAGACGTAGTTGTTATACGCATAATTTAGGACGACATCGCGCCGTTAACATGTTCCAGCGAGGCCGAAAGGCACTGAATTATATATAAAATGTAACTTGAATGACTCCTGGAATCGTCCACATGCGCTTTATGGGGACGTTTCACATTATACTGTTCACTTTATAACCCAGTGTGATCACAATAAAATCTACTTAACAGATTTTTTGAATGGGGAGGCTAAATCATCCTTCCTGCCTTTCCAAAGCCCGCGCTCCCTACGCAATAAATATAAGGAAAGGACTTAATAGACTAATTAAACCAGTTCCCAAAATATTAAGCAGAATAGTAATTCAATAATTTGAACACAGCTTTTTTCATCATTTTTTTAAAGTCAGCCAGGCTGAAGCCGAAGACTGAAGGATGATGGTGCAATGGATAGCTTCTGATATCAAACACTCGATTTTCCGTCAGGGGATGCATTTACTATCTGCTTCCAATTGCAGAACTAAGCTTGTAGTTTCCGGACTCCCACAAGGGTCTTCAGTGGGGTCTCTGCTGGTTCCTATGTATGCGTTTCTTCTTCTTCTTAGTACTGGCCACATTCTATCTTCTGATGGCTTTACTTGTATCTCTGGGTTGATATCAATTTTTCAATTGAAGCTGACAGTACCAAGATGCAGCCACGCCCCCTGTTAAAGGCATAAATAGAAGAGCTTAGACCAATAAAGCTCACTTTGGTTCGGAAGAAGACGAAAACTCTTCCACCAATTGTCAGCTCCGCGAAAGCCTTCCATTCAGAAACCATTCACGACCAATTATTATTATTATTATTATTATTATTAATCAGTTGTGTAAGTCGCAAACAATGCGTTAATTAACCGGAAAATATTGTAGCGGAGTAAACACGAATTTCGAGTTAACTTTATAATTAATGATGTCGTTAAACTTTCCTTTCTAATTTTGTCCTTTTTTACAGCCCCCGATTATTTCGGCTATAATAGACTTTTTAGTACCTTTGTTAATGTACGTTTTATTACCCTTGATGAAGCCCCTGGTGCGGTGGAGATAAACGAGCGCCAATAACATATCTTCGATAAATACGCATTGAAATTGGTTTTATTTATTTGATATTATCTAAATTAATTTTCTTTACTTTGTATTTTGTGTTGCCTAATTTACGGCATAAATTTGCTTTACTATTTTATGTATATTATGTTATATTAGTATGGACAAATAAAAGATCCCTGCCTTATCTTTTCAAATATGCATTTAATTTATCCTTGAAATAAATTGCAGTTTTTTAACATTCACAAATCAAAACGTTAGTGATCGTTCAGTTTTGTGTACAACTAATATTATCCCTGCTAACTTAAAATGAAGAATACGAGTGGCTATTTAAACGGAGAGGTATTTCGTCTGCCAAAACGAGTCAAACATTCGAAACAAGGCTGCCATTATTCAATATAAACACTTTTTGCCAGATACATGGAGCTATTTCCTTTTACAAGTGTCCACAAACAAGGGTATTTGTCTAGTCTGGATTGTTATTCCGACTAATGCAGGCGGGAGATGAGTGCGGCGAGGCATGGCAATAAGGGTCAGGATGATCTGGGGTGTGTGAGAGGGGAGAGAGTATATTAAATAATTACGTTAGAAAGCAGCATATTTTGATAGGAGTAATTATAGTAGTGCTAGTGGCAAAAAAGTAATCTTTCGAAAGGTTCTTTGCGCTGATTTCATTGTTGTTCGATTATAGAACCATGTTCAATGGCAATATTGAGTTGATCGAACTGATTGGTAAACGTATGAAAATCGTTAATTATAATAAGCATTAGTTCTCCGATTCGGCTAGTTGAGGACTGAAGGATTTATCGTAACCTCTTCGTTCAATGAATGGAGAAGTTTATAACTCTAAATATTTAAATCGCCGATGCATTTTGGCCCAGGCACCAAACTTGCCAAGCGATTACAAAGAGGAGATACAGGAATCAACCCGTTAGATGAAGCATGCAAAGAACACGAAATCGCGTATTCTAAATATCAAGATATTGAAAGAAGAAATCAAGCTGACAGAGAATTAGGTAGACTTCCGGATCTTTGGCAAAAATCCAAAAAACAGCGAAATTTTCAACCTCTTTTCAGTTTTTGTCAATTTTGACCCCGAAGGGCTAATTTTTGGCAAAGACCATTCTACACTTTTTTAAAGTCGACTAAATATTTATGTCGATCATTGCGATTTATCACTCTAATTATCACACTTTTAAGTGTGATTACCTCGCAAGATTTAGTTAGGAATCGCGAGTTTCCTTTTCATTAACCAATCCAGTCCAACCCTGTTTACGGCGCCCGTCTATAGAAGCCGAAGAGGGATGACACGTGCATAACGGTGAAATCCCTTTCAGTCCTTGCGGCAGACGACTATTTGCAGTGATGTCCTCCCATTTACAAGTCTCCCAGGAGCCTTCATGTCAAGCTATGCCCCCTCCCCCCACATAATCCGATTTGTGCAACTGAGGTGAAAAAGGAGGACAATTTCATTATCCTCAAACTATCTCTCATGTATCCAGTTGTCGGGGATTGAACACGTATTTGAATCGGCGATGTTTTAGCCCTTCTGGTGGAGGGTGTTCTATTTTTCAGAAATGTAACATCAGATGAAGATGCAATAGAAATATTTTGAGTTTTTCTCTCTTTAATCGTACCTAAAAAGCTATTTTTGTCTTTTGGTGAATTTGATTCATTACCTTCAAAGCAAACTTAAGCGTGCCCCAAGGCTCCACACTTGGACCGCTTTTATTGGTACTATTTATTAACGATATTACCCTTATAACAGATTTTTAAATAACTACTTTTTATCAATGATATGAATAGTTTTACCAATTACAACATTCTATCATCAAATAAACCATGCATAAATTTATTGCTGCAGATAGCAAGTCATTAATGTGAAGGAGAAACAGAGTGGGCCATAAGATGGATCCTTGTGGTGAAACACCAATCAGAATGTCACATTTAAAAAAATGTCGATATCAACACAGGCGATGATACGCTGATGTAGCATCTCATTTGCAACTTTGGGTCATAACAGTTTAATGAATGGCCAGATGGTGATAGAACAGCTTGACTGGGTGCCGGGGTGAGGCAGGCGTTGCTGACCCAGAGATGCACCAGATAAAAAGTGAAATGTGGCCAGTTAAACATATGAGGCACGTTTCGGTTGAGGCAGGCGGATAAGGGATGAAAGAGTTAATGACATGGTAAATAAAAATGTTTTAAACCGTTTATTGCAAAGATTTAATCCGGCCACTATATTTCTAAATAAAATAAAACGGGAAGGGCATTATTTTAGACAAATAGGTCGTGAACTTGGGGGAGACATACTACTAACGGAGCAGCGCTTTCTGAGTTACAATTTTATTAATGATGATAAAGGGTCACTTTATTTGGAAGCAACAAGTGGTCACTGATCGCCCATTTCTCATTCTGGACGAAGTCTAGTATTTTATAATTGGTACGCCCGCATAAAAATATGTTTGAATTATAATAAAACGTACGTTAAAGACAATACAGGGTGATTCAAAACAACTCGGGGCGCATAAAATTACGTTACGTTATTTCTGAATTAATATGAATGAAACTTTATGTGCATCGTCAAATTAATATGTAAAATATTTCTACTGCATCAGTTTTGCCGTTTTTAATAGAGGGCGCCACTTGCACGCTTATCCACTTTGATTTTTATCCTGGTGAATAAGTACTTTTTTGTCAGTATTCTTATTCAGGAATCACTTTTATATAAAAGAGGGCCTCTTATTTTCCGTTGCAGGGCGCTGTTTTCGAGAAAATTGCAAGAAACCCTCGCGCCATCTTGCCTACTTTACTTGAGAAGTTATCTCCAAATATGGTGGTCGCAACAGAAAACTTAAAACATAGTGTACTGGCCCAGATAAAAAAAATGGGGTTAATTTTAAATCCCTTATTTTTATGTTTCAGGGCGTTCATGGAGTCACCTGGATTGGAGAACTTATCTTTGAGACTTTTACATATTTTATAGCTTGTATTGTTTCATTTTAATAAAGAAGTTTAGTTTATAGAAATCTCCACCCTTATCTAGCAGCCTCTTTTAATTCCCTAACGTTAATTTGTCAGAATATCAAAATAAATACTACCCCAATACTAACGACCCTAAAGGGTCTGAAGAACGTGGATAATGACAGAAAAGGGTGCAAAGCCAAGGTAGGGCGGATATCGCGATGTGCAAGCACCATCTCTCTCGCGTGAGCGTTGCAACCGCCTTGAAAATGCAACGAAATCGAATCACGAATGCAAGTCCTGCTATCTCGCTCACGTTCGCTTATTTAAGACCGAGGCTTATCGGTAACGCCGCAAATAATGTCTAGAATAAGAATCCTCGTAATCTATACCAACGAAATCACCCCTAGCAGGTTCTTGTAATATAATTTGCCGGAGATGGGTTAAAAATTCATCGGTCACGTGGTTTCGCGGTGCAAGGATACAGCGGTCGCAGAAGGAGCAAAGTTAATTATTAATTTCAAACGGTATGGAGGAGCACAAACTATATTATTCACTGCGTGAAGTATGTTTTGCAGGTATGTTTCAACTAGTGAATAAATCACGAAACATATAGTGGTCCTGAGGTCAGGACAAATAACTAGAACTGAGGCAGCAGGAAAATAACAACAGAACTATAAAATTCGGTGACGAACACCACAAGTAATGTGACCCCTTTATCCTCTAAGGTTCTGAAAGCGTCTTTGTCATTTTGTCAGTTTGCTACTAGCAGTCCGCCCGACCAGGCCAGCTTAGTAAGTAAACCTATAATTTATAATTTACCACGAAACTCCTGAGCTTTCTTTCAAGGGTAATACAAATCCCTGGCATTACCCTTTCTACACTGAAGCTACCCAAGCCTCTACTCGTATTATCCTGCTAATAGAGGAGAGTTATTTCTACATTTTAAAAAAGAAACTGGCGCCCGAGAGACACTGCTAGTACCGCTGCCCCTCAGGCGTCAAAGTAACCGCCTTAGAACCCCGAGAGGAACGAAGGGAGGTTACAATCCCCCCCCAAAAAAATGTTTACAAAGATATAATTTTGTAAAGTTTTCGCTGCTTCGCCAATGTAACCTAAAAATCTTTGTAAAACTACCTGTCGCAACGTACGACGAATCACTTGCAATCACTTACGCGCGGATATATTTCAACCTAATACCAATAAAACTACATCAAAAGCCATACTTAATCAGTTAAACTACCTTCCTAAAAGCTTACCCCGCAACCGTCAAGATTTATGATCGTCCTCGACGGTAACATTCCTAACTGCTTCTAAATCGGGCGTAAGTGCACCCCCAGTAAATAGAGACGACTAATACCCCTACAAATGATGCAGCAAATTTAAAATGGAACTTTTTGCTGGCCCATAAATTTGTCTCCTTCCGGAAGGTACTCAAGGGTGTTTCTATGACGACACTAGACTTACACGACAGAGACGTTGCGCCTCAAGTAGAATTGTGCACTTCCTCATTGTCTTCTTGTCGCAGGGTGTCTTGCATGCGAATCAGGAAAGGGGTATGTAACATAACGAACTGATGTTTGTTAAAAGGAAATACAAAATTCTATTACCCCGATTGCGTTATCCAGGTGGCGTGGAAATTAAACAAATTTGAACGACATTGATTTTTATTTATTTGTTTACAAAAAAATATATACAGGGTGTTCCCGATGTTGCCTGAGATTCACTCTAAAAGTTTCATAATAAAGTTGATTAATATTTAAAATATTTCAAATGTGGAGTCCGGTCCTGTTTATTTGCACAGGCTTAATGATAAGCAACACCAATAAGATGTCTACTATTCCAAGTATGCCTCAGCGAATACATAATTCCCGAACATTTTTTAATTGTTTTTTTTTAAGACAAGATATATTCGCGGCGTCTCTCGCGTCTACACCGCCTTCTGGCGCATAAGTGCGACATAAATTCCATGTTAAACGTTAGCAGAGTGCCAAATAATGGCAATTTGGCTGGGCCAGGCTCGGGCGCAGCTTCACAAAGGGTCATAATTATGAGGACGGTTAAGAGAATGAAGGGTTGCAGTATTAATATTTCGTATTTATAATCCTCTTATCCCAGATAAACGCGCGTGCATCGGGAGGGTTAATTATCCTGTCATATAAACTCGCCCTCATGTTAGGGAAACAAATGAAGGCTGTATCGCAAAATATAACTTGTACAGGTGGATGTAGGATCATTAAAATATTAATGATTATTGTACGGGCGCACAAAGGTATATTAACATAACAATGGGTGCTGGACGGGCAATTAATGCAGGTGTTGCATCTATCTATAGAGTAAACTAGGAGAGTGTCGCACTAGGCGTGCACCTTAAAAAAAGACGTTTGAATTTCACTATTATTTAATGCAAACCCAAGAATTTAGAACGTGCTTAAAATAACTAAAACTATAATACTTATTTACCTCAAACACAGAGGATACGTGATCTTCCAATTTAAATATCTAAGTTCAACTACAAAAGCCATAACCTCACTTCGTGATTCGATTACTAAAAATGTCTTTACCAACTTAACTGGCGTTTTCAAAGACGACGAAATCGATCGGGTGACGATAATGCTCCTCGCGGAGGAGTTTCGAATTAATTAACCAAATACCAATGTATTGTGGGTTGCCTGTAGTCAAATGAGCCAGTCAGTTTTTTGAAAATTTCCATATCAACATATTTCTGCATTTCCATTTTCATTTTCTCAATCAAATCATTATTTCGTTTATCATTTTTTACAAGTCTCGTAATAACCTTTTTTATTTCTGCAATAATTAAACTAACTGTATCATTAATAGCTTCGTATGTGTTTTCATGATATGTTTGAAGTCGTTTGTTTACATAATTACACGTTACACCGTCTTGTTCATCTATAGGTTCACCCAGATTTTTTAAGCGTTTATTTTGGATGTCATAGCCTTTGGCTTGGGTAAGTTTAAATCCTATACCAGGTAATCCTCGTGGGGTATTAATTTGTTCATATTACTTCTTTTACGTGAAGAATTTTATATTATATTAAAATAAGCTTAACGGCACTGTCCCCTTTGACAATTTGGGTGGGACAATGGACAAGGCATTCTACAAAAATTTGTAATCAACAATTTAATAAACATTCCATGTACATTCGCACTCCACAACGTCCAACATTAATATATTTAATCCGTTCGGATGAAAGGGAAACATTGTTACGAAACCGTTTAAAACTGTATAATTCTTTGGATCATGTAACTTAATAGTCCTTAATTTACAGTAGCCTCCCAGGCCGTTGTAATTAACTTAATGATCTAGGTACATTTCAAGGGACGAATTTCGGGATGAAGAAAAAACACCAGTAGCGCCAATCAACAAAAGGATATCCAAGAAAAGAGACGGATTTGTTAAGGTTTAGCAGACATCGGGGACCCAATTACTTTACAAAACTAATTTAGGTAATAGAATTTGACTATAAATCAAACTTAATTCCGCTGTGACGAATACATTTATATTATAGTAGAGGGGCATTTTGACGGCATAATTTGTAACCGATCATAATAAATCATTTGTAATGGAATTGTGGGAGGGCTTCAAACTCGTGACGGTTTTATTGTTTTTTTTAATATAAATATTTTACCCGCCTTAATCAGTATTACAGAATTGTCGAAAAGACAAGTTCTCAGGTAATTAAACAATGAAAAAACAATAAATATATAGTTCTAAATCTTGGTTTTAGTAATAGCGACAATTTTCAAATTATTATAGATTGATCAATATATAAGTTTATGTCATATAACACTTGTAGAAATTTCTTCTCATTATGACGTAAATAAAAGTAATAACACTTGTCATAAGATTATTTTCATTCTGACTTAAATAGGTCAGAAGATCCTTAAATATTTTAATAACACTTGCCAAAAGATACTCCTTGTTCAGTGCAAGTATAAGTAATAACACTCTTTCTGACAATTACAAGTAATGCCATCTGCCAGAGCATCCTCTTCAATCTAACGTAAGTATAAATTATAGCACTTGTCAAAAGATAACTCATATTCTGACGTAATTAGAAGTAATAACACTTGTCAGAAGAATCTTCTCGTTTTGCCTTAAGTATAAATAATAACACTTGTCAGGATATTCTCCTCATTCTGTCTCAAGTATAAGTAATAACACTTGTCAAGAGATCCTTTTCATTCTGACTTAAATATGAATAACAGTTGTCAGAAGATCTCTTTCATTCTGACGTAAATATAAGCAATGTCAGAAGATTCTTAAACATTTTGACTTATTTATAAATAATAACACTTGTCAAAGATACTTCTCATTAAACGCAAGTATAAGTAATAACACTTGTTAGAAGATTCTTGTCGTGCTGATGGCAGAGGATCCTTTTCAATCTGACTTTGGTATAAATAATAACACTTGTCAAAAGATCCCTCTTATTCTGACGTAAATATATGTAATGTCAGAAGACCCTTAGCATATTGACTAAGTATAAGTAATAACACTTGTCAAAAAATCTGACATAAATACAAGTAATAACACTTGTCAAAAGATCCTCTTCATTCTGATTTAAACATGAATAATAACAGTTGTCAGACGATCCCGTTCATTCTGACATACATCTAAGTTATGTCAGAAGATCCTTAAAACATTTTGACGTAACTATAAATAATAACACCTGCCAAAAGATACTTCTTGTTCAACGCAAGTATAAGTAATAATACTCTTTCTGACGTAATTATAAGTAATGACACCTGCCAAAGGATCCTCTTCAATCTGACGTGAGTATAAATTATAACACTAGTCAGAAGAATCTTTTCGTTTTGACATAAGTATAAATAATAACACTTGTCAGGATGTTCTTCTCATTTTGACTCAAGTATAAGTAATAACACTTGTCAAGTGATCCTTTTCATTCTGACTTAAACATGAATAGCAGTTGGTCACAAGACGTCTATCATTTTGACATAAATGACACCTGCCAGAGTATCCTCTTCAATCTGACGTGAGTATAAATTATAACACTTGTCAAACGATAACTCAGATTCTGACGTAAATAGAAGAAATAACAGTTGTCAGAAGATTCTTCTCATTTTGCCATAAGTATAAATAATAACACTTGTCAGGATATTCTTCTCATTCTGCTCAAGTATAAGTAATAACACTTGTCAGGAGATCCTTTTCAATCCGACTTAAATATGAATAGCAGTTTCATTCTGACGTAAATATAAGCAATGTCAGAAGATTCTTAACTATAAATAATAACACTTGTCAAAGATACTTCTCATTGCAAGTATAAGTAATAACACTTGTTAGAAGATTCTTGTCGTGCTGACGGCAGAGGGTCATTTTCAATATGACTTTAGTATAAATAAGAGCACCTGTCAAATGACTCCTCTTATTCTGATGTAAATATAAGTAATGTCAGACGATCCTTAACAATTTGACGTAAGTATAAGTAATAACACTTGTCAAAAAATCTGACATAAATACTTGTCAAAAGATCCTCTTCATTCTGAATTAAATATGAATAATAACAGTTGTCATAAGATCTCTTTCATTCTGACGTAAATATAAGTTATGTCTGACGATTCTCAAACATTTTGACTTAACTATAAATAATAACACTTCCCCAATGGATGGTATTTCTTGTTCAATGCAAGTATAAGTAATAACACTCTTTCTGACAATTATAAGTAATGACACCTGCCAAAGGATCCTCTGCAGTCTGACGTGAGTATAAATTATAGCACTAGTCAGAAGATAACTCATATTCCGACGTAAATAGAAGTAATAACACTTGTCAGAAGAATTTTCTCGTTTTGACATAAGTATAAATAATAACACTTGTCAGGAGATTCTTCTCATTCTGACTGAAATATTAATAATAGCACTTGTCAGAAAATCATTTTTATTCTGACGTAAATATAAGTAATGTCAGAAGACACTATAATCTTTTAAGTTGCTCCATTTTGTAAAGCGATGTTTGTTATAGAAGAACTCATAGTACATGAGTGCGATTTCCAAGTTATTATACATTGATTGACATAAGGGTTCATGTCGAAATCGACACAGTTGTCATAAAAATATCCTGAAAATTTGTGAAAATAAACAAACAGCGTATGCTCCAGAACTATAACATGATTACCATGTTTTCTTTCGGAGGCTTGAGTGACAACCCCCGTTTTGTTGCCGTCTCCCCAACCCTTAGTTGGCTGAATAAAAGGGCCATTTACTTTATAGAATTTGATAATGTAATAATAAAGCTTACGGCCAAATTGATGAAAATATGCCACTTATGCAACCGTGCATCCCTTTTGTACTCTGCTATGATGACATATTTTCTTTAAAAAAGTTAATGTTCGAACCTTTCGTTTATACTCTGGATGGAGGACAATGAGTTTTTAAAAAACACAAATGTGGCACAGTTTGGATACAACTGTAAAATTTATTTGCAAAAAAAGCGCACTAAAAGTGAAAAAATTAAGAATATAAATCTCAATGCAAACCAGGACCGGTTTTAAAATATGAAATATGGCGAAACGTCAATATTCTTATTGCGAAAAACTAGGGCGAACTTTTCGAACCTTCACTTTAATGAAAGAAGTATTATGCATTCCACTGCAGATTTCCCGGTTAATTGCAATAAACGGAAACAATGCAACCAGCAAATAAACCAAGAGAGCAGTAAAACTAACGAAATAATAAGGAAAAATCTGAAGCCAGCTGAAATGGAAGTCGGTATTACTCAGCTGAGAAATGTGCGAGATGGCGGTGTGCTCATAAAATGCAGGACAAAAGAAGAAATTGAAAAAGTAAAAAAAGCTGCAGAAAAAAAGTTGGGGAAGAACTACCGGATAAATATGTCAGAACAAAAAAATCCGTGCATAAAAGTACTGGATCTGGAGGATACAATGAGTGGTGAAGAACTAGTACGAATTATTAAAAAACAAAATGCACACCTACGTCATGAAAATATGGAGTTAAAAGTTGTCGTTATAAAAAAAATGAAAACCCGTTATATGGCAATCATAGAGTGTAATCCTGTGGCATATACAGCTATTATGGAGGAAGGAAGTCTGAGTATAGGATGGTCTTCATGTTGTCGAGTTTTTGAATACGTACGAGTATTCCGTTGTTTTAGATGCGGAGGTTTTAACCATAAAGCCGAGGAATGCAAAAATAATATATGTTTAAATTGTGGAGATAATGATCATAGTAAAGATAACTGTAAAAGCGTAAGTAAAATATGTATGAATTGTATGGAAGCAAATAAGAAAATGAATACTGACTTTGATGTGAACCATTCCATTTTTGACTACTCTTGTCCAGTTTTGCAAAGGAAAATTTATGTAGAAAAACAAAAAATAAAAAACGATACACCTGAATAGCAATTAGTCCACAAAGATTGTAATAATACAAGCATTAAAATTTTTCATCAAAATATACAAAGCATAAAGAATAAGGCTGATTTGTTGGAGGTAGAGTTGGACATAAATGAAATTGATGTTGCATGCATTTCTGAACATTGGTTGACAGATAATGAATATGAATCTGTAAGTTTAAAAAATTATACTTTAGCAAGTATCTTTTATAGATCAGAATTTAAAAATGGCGGTGTTGCTATATATACTAAAAATAATTTAAACGTTGAGATTTCTGAAGTAAAAAATATTACCGATATGTCACAAGAAAAGGTATTCGAGGTATGTGGAGTTGAATTTGATATAAAAAATTGTACCAAAAATCTATATTTATTTTGTTTGTATAGATCTCCGTCATCAGACGTGAACTCATTTCTCGCACAATTAGAATTAATGTTAAAAAAATATTGTAAAAGTAAAAATCAAATTGTCCTATGTGGTGATTTTAACATTAACTTTTTATCTACTTCAGAAGACCGCAATAAACTGTTAGATATTTTAAGTGCATACAAAGTCAAGCCTATCATTAATGAGCCAACTAGGTATGATGTAAATTCAGCTAGTGCAATAGATTATATCTGTTTAGATTTGGATATTGAAAATTTTGTAATAGCTCATACAGTTAATTTTAATGGTATATCAGATCATTCCTCGCAAATGTTGGACGTTAAATATGAAGTAAAAAATAAAAATGAAAATACAAATAAAAATTATGTTTATAAAAGAATTTTCAGTGATACTAACTACAATACATTTATAAATTATTTAAGTACAGAAACGTGGAATGAAATATATCAGTGTAATACAGTAGAAGAAGGTTTTAAATTATTTTCAGTAACGTTTAAATATTATTTCGAGTTGTCTTTTCCAGTAACTAGAGTTAAAACTGATTGTAGCAAAAAAACATGGGTAACAAAAGGCATAAGGATTTCTGCAAGAAAATTAAAAGATCTATATGAAACAAAAATTATAACAAAACTTACTGCTGATATAGAGTCCTACAAAAAATATAAAAAAGTTTATAAAAAAGTATTAGCAGCTGCCAAAAAATTGCAGAATGATAAGTTGTACGAGCGATCTGATAATAAAAGTAAAACCATATGGAATATTATAAATTTCAATACAGGGAGGAAACAAAAAAGTAATCAAAATGTTATAAGCAATATTGTAAAACACGATGTAGTGATAACCGAGCCTATTATAATTGCAAATCATTTTAATGAATTTTTCGTAAATACGCCTGTACAACTACATGAAAAATTAAATAATTGCAATATCGACAACACTTTTAAATGTAATAAAAATTATCCAACTATGTTCTTAGAACCAGTTACAGAAAATACAGTTTTTAATGCAATTATGGAAATGAAAAGTTCTAATGCAACTGACCTTGATGGTATATCAGCAAATATTTTAAAGAAATCTGTCAATTTCATAGTATATCCGCTTACATTTTTAATAAATTTGTCTCTGGAATCTGGAGTCTTTCCTGACATATTTAAAACAGCAAAGGTGATACCTCTTTATAAAAAAGGAGAGAAAATTAATATAGAAAATTATCGTCCAATTTCACTGCTTTATACTGTGTCCAAGATATTAGAGAAAATTGTATTTAACCAACTTAAAATTTTTATTTCTAAACATCAAATATTAAATCCAGCTCAACATGGTTTTATCAAGGGAAAAAATACTCAGTCAGCTACATTAGAGTTTCTCAGCTATCTATATAAAAGCCTCGACATGAATCGTACGTCTATGGGTCTTTTTATTGACCTGAGCAAAGCATTCGACTTAGTCGGACACGATCTGCTCAGGGAAAAGCTTATGATGTATGGTTTTAGAGGAAAAATAAATGAGTGGTTGACTTCTTACTTATCTGATCGTAATCAAGTAGTCGATGTAAATGGAGCCAGGTCTGATAAACTAAGTATTAAAATAGGTGTGCCACAAGGGTCTATCTTAGGGCCACTATTGTTTTTAATTTTTGTGAACGATTTACCAGGGCTGGTTCAACATGACAACTTGACAATGTTTGCTGACGATAATACGCTTCTCTGTACTGGCTGTTCAAATATTGAGGTCATACAAAAAATACAGAACATTATTAATAAATTCTTGACTTGGTTTAAAGCAAACAAGCTGTTTTTAAATGCTTCTAAAACTGTGTTTATTAACTTCACACCCAGGAGTTCCACAATTAAAGAAAGCCATCTTTTAAAAGTAGAACATAAGTCAATAGAACAGGTAAATGCAACAAAATTTCTAGGGATGCATATAGATAATAAACTGAATTGGGATATTCATATTGAAAACCTGTCAAAAAAACTATGTTCAATTTGTTTTGCATTTTATAAATTAAGTAGTATTACCAATTTGAAAGTAATGTTATCATTTTATCATGCGGAATTTGTGTCAAGAATTAAATATGGAATTATTTTTTGGGGTTCTTCAAGGCATTTCAATAGAATTTTTATATTACAAAAGAGGGTTATAAGAAATATCGTGGGTGCCTCAAATTATCAGTCATGTCGTCCTATATTTGAAAAACTGCAGCTATTGCCACTTATTTGTATATATATCAAGGAATTAATACTATACGTAAAATCCAATGAAAACCAATTTACAAGAAATCTTGATAATCATAATTATGAGACTAGACATAATAATGAAATAACAATACCCATGCATAATAGCACTCTTTTTGAAAAAAGTCCTAACTATTTAGGAATTAAATGCTACAATAAATTGCCTTCCACAATTAAAAATGTTAAAAACATAAAGAGATTTAAGTATGAAGTAAACAAATTTATGTTAGAGAAAAACTGTTACACCATATCAGAATATTTTCAATCTTAAGTTTTACGTTTTTATACTTTTAGTAATTAAAACCTATTTTTGTTACTTGTGATTGTCTGTGTCTTTTAATTTTACGATTTTATTTTATACTGTCTACATAATGTTAAAATCTTTTTAAATAATATTAAGTTCCATATTTTTACTACCAGGACATTTGTTTGTAATTTGTAAAACTTGACTTGTCCTATACCATTTCATTGTATTTGTACTTTGTAGTGTGGTCTACTGGATAATAAAGGTTATTATTATTATTATTATTATTATTATTATCAAAGGCGCAAAATAAACACACATTATCCCGAGCCCTTAGTCGAACCTCAATATCCCCTAGGTGTGCGTCATGTTAACTAGGCGGACCCGCATTGACCTTTCACCTCTCCCTCAAACCCGAACACGGACTAATTTCCATGCAGACAAGTCGGAACGGTCCCTGTCAGGTGTCTGTCTGTCCGTTCGGATGGAAAAAATTAGTGTGCAAGTGGGTTCGCGCACCGAATGCATTAATAGTTGCATGCAAACGTAATTATGAAGCGGTGAATCGTCTGCATTCTAGAACTAATACGAAACGAACTATTAATTTATTTATGTTGGCAGTGGCGTAGCCGAGGAGTTTTTTGTCGTAGTCAGGAGATTCTTTTTATTCTAACGTAAATATAAATAATAACACTAGTCAGAATATTTGACGTAAATATAAGTAATAACATTTGTCAGAAGATCTTTTTTATTATGCCGTTAATATAAGCAATAACACTTGTCAGAATATCTCTTTCATTTTAATGTAAATATAAATAATAACAATTGTCAGAAGATTTAACGTAGGCATAAATAATAATAATATTTGATAAATATTCTTTTTATTCTGACATAAGTTATAACAACTTTTTCAAAATTAAGTAATTGTATAATAACATTTGTCAGAAGATCTTTTATATTCTGACGATTCCGGCTTAAATATAAATAATAACAGTTGTCAGAATATCATTTTCATTCTGACGTAAATATAAATAATAACATTTGTCAGAAGGTCTGTTTTAACCTTCCTTAAGTATAAATAACACTTAAAAGACCTCTCTCACTTTGATGAAAATATAAATAATAAAGCTTGTCAGAAAATCCTTTTCGTTTTGAACTAAATGTAAGTAGCAAAACCTGTCAGAAGATTCCTTTCAATCTGACGTATATATAAGCAATAACAGTTGTCAGAAGATTCCTTTCATTCTAATGCGAAATATAAATAATAACACTCGTCAGAAGATTTAACGTAAATGTAAATAATAATATTTGTCAAAAGGCCTTTTTTATTCTGACGTTAATATAAGTAATAACATTTGTCAGAAGATCTTTTTTATCATGGCGTTAATATAAGTAATAACACTTGTCAGAATATCTCTTTTATTTTAATGTAAATATAAATAATAACATTTGTCAGAAGATTTAACGTAAGCATAATTAATAATAATATTTGATAAATATCTTTTTATTCTGACATAAGTTATAACAACCATTTCAAAATTAAGTAATTGTATAATAACATTTGTCAGAAGATCTTTTATATTCTGACGTTTCTGGCTTAAATACAAAAAATAAAACTTGTCAGAAGATCCCTTTTATTCTGGCTTAAATATAAATAATAACAGTTGTCAGAACATCACTTTCATTCTGACGTAATTATAAATAATAACATTTGTCAGAAAATCCTTTTCATTTTGGAGTAAATATAAGTAATTTTTTTTTTTTTTTTTTTTTAATCACTTATTTAACGTCGGCCTATTTCCGCTACGGAGGCCAATCACCGACGCCAGGAGATAAGTAATAAAACCTGTCAGAAGATCTTTCTTATTTTGGCTTAAATATAAATAATAACTGTTACCCAAATATCCCTTTCGTTCTGGCAGAGATCCCTTCCAATCTGACGTATATATAAGTAATAACAGTTGTCAGATGATTCCTTTCATTCTAATGTAAATACAAATAATAACACTTATCAGAAGATGTAAATAATAAATGTAAATAATAATATTTGTCAGAATAACCTTTTTAACCTCCAGTAAGTATAAATAACACTTGTCAAAAGATCTCTCTCACTTTGATGAAAATACAAATAATAACAATTGTCAGGATATCATTTTCATTCTGACATAAATATAAATAATGACACTTGTCAGAAGATTATATTTAACCTTCTGGAAGTATAAATAACACTTGTCAAAAGGTCTCTCTCACTTTGATGAAAATATAAATAATAACACTTGTCAGAAAATCCTTTTCATTCTGAAGTAAATATAAGTAATAAACCTGTCAGATCCTTTTTATTCTGGTTTAAATATAAATAATAACTGTGACCCAATTATCCCTTTCATTCTGACATAAATAAAATAACACGTATCAGAAGATCCTTTTCAATCTGACGTATTTATAAGAAATAACAGTTGTCAGAATATTCCTTTCATTCTAACACTTTTTTTTATTTTGACGTAAATATAAATTGTATAAAATATTTGTCAGAAGACCTTTTTCATTCTAATAATAATATAAGTAATAACGCTAGTCAGAAGACCCTTTTAATAAAATAATAATAATAAAAGATTGCCTTTATTGGTATTTACTGGGGCGAAGTTCAGATGAGTGCTCTTCCACTTAACCCTAATTTTATTTTTTTTCTGATTTAAATGATGACAGTTTTCAGAATATCCCCTTCATTCTGACGTAAATAATAATCTGACGTAAGCATAAATAATAACACTTGTTAAAAGATCCTCTTCATTCTGACTTAAGTAAAATAACAGCACTTGCCAGAAGACTCGTTTCAGTCTGACGTAAATATAAATAATAACAATTGTCAGAAGATCATTTTTAATTTGACGTAAGTATAAATAACACTTGTCAAAAGATCCCCTCATTTTGACGTAAATGGCACATAAATAATAATTGTCAGAATATCTTTTATTTTGACGTCAGTATAAAAATCAATACTTGTCAGATGGCCTTTTCATTTTGACGTAAATAAATAACACTTGTCAGAAGATCCTCTCCATTCTAACATAAATATAAATGACACGTGTCAGAAGATGTTTTTTATTTGTTAAAAGATCCTTTTTATTCTGACCTGTATAAATAACAGTGTCAGAAGATCCATTCCTATCATCATCTCATTTTGACTTAAATAACATATAAATAACAGTTGTCAGAATATTTCGTTCATTTTGACGTCAGTAAAAAAATCAACATTTGTTAGAAGATTTTTTCTTCCTGACAAAAATATAAGTAACAACACTAGTCAGAAGATCATTTTTAATTTGACTTGAATATAAGTATTATCAGTTCTCAGGATCATTCTGACGGAAGTATAAATAATAACACTTGTCAGAAGATCCTTCCCATTCTAACATAAATATAAATAACATTTGTCAGAAGATTTTTTCTTTTGTTAAAGAATCCTTCTCATTCTGACCTGTATAAATAACAGTGTCAGAAGATCTTTTCCATTTTAACATATATATAAATAATAACAGTTGTCAGAAGATTATTTTTAATTTGACGTTGTCAGAATATCTCTTTTATTTTGACGTCAGTATAAAAATCAACACTTGACAGAAGACTTTTTCATTTTGACATAAATAAAAGTAATAACATTTGTCAGAAGATCGTTTTAATCTGGCTTAAATATAAGTATTACCAATTCTCAGGGTCATTCTGACGTAAGTATAAAAATAACACTTGTCAGAAGATCCTTTCCATTATAACATAAATATAAATAACACTTGTCAGAAGATATTTTTCATTTGTTAAAAGATTCTTTAAATTCTGACAAAAAACCCTAATATATTTTAAATATCTCAGCGCACTTACTTAATTATTGGCAATGGTGGTACGTCTAAACTACTGGTGTCAGCTGATCTATTTAACTCGTAAATTTTCGGCAGAGATAAAAAATAAATGCTTGGAGATAAATGGGTGGCTGGCTTATTTCACTCAGTCATTTTACTGGCTACACTACAACATAAAAAAATTCTGACTTTGTATTTTCTACAGTTGTATGTTCTAAATAGCTCTTCATTATCGTACTCATAATCTCTGTTTATTGGCCCTCATCTGTCGACTATAATCATGAAGCGTAGGAAACGAGGTTGAAAAATTAACTAACTACCGACCGCACTTTCTACAATAGCAGTTCAAATTCCTGCAAAACAACAATCAACGCTTGGAGCTTTAGTCGCAGTCTGCATAAAGTTAATTACACTTATGTAGGGTGTGTATACACTAATGTTACTGCGCTGGGTTTGACTTTGATGATTTGAGCTTGCCACAGAACAATAAAAGTGACCTCAATATGCCATCTGGCGTTCCACTCGACCTATACTCGTGAATGGGACAATTTCCCGCATTGCCGTAGATAAGTCCCGAGAGGCGATACATCCACTATATGAAATTAAATAATTCGATTCTCCTTGCAGCTAAAGTTCCTTGTCAAAACAACAGAATCTTTCAATACACCTTTCGTCCCTGAAGGAGATGCAACCCTTTAGAAGCGAGGGCGACACAGCTTTGTTGGCCTGATAATTTCTTCCAATAATGTTGACTGGAAGGGGTGGCTCCTAAGGGTGGAGGTTATTCCTCCAGTCCCACTCACGCTTACCTATTTAGCTTCTCCACGCTAAAAACATTATTTTTAAGAACTTCACAGAACTTTGTAGGCTTTGTTAAAAGACAAAGAGAACCTGTCATGGGTATACATACGCATTATCCTGGGGCAAGACTCAAACTTCGCGAAATTACAAAGGACCCGGGGCAAAATGTTAACATCACTAACATGAACCCTTTGTCTTTATTTGAATACAGTTTCCCAACTAAATTAAAATCGGTTTTCATACACATGAATGATTTCTGATGCATGCAATTATGGGACATATAGGTTATCGTTTCCGTCCATGAAACGTGCATGGGTGTTTAAGTTTGAAATAGAACCAACAAATTCTGAAATGGATATGTGGGGGAAGATATTTTGGTTCTATTTTATTTAAAAGTGGCCACGATGGGCATTTCTATAAAAATCCTGCCAACAATTGAATTTCCCAATTTAATTTTATGAAAATTAATTTAGGTCTATAGAAATCCTACTGAAAATAAAATTCCCCAATTTACTTCTATAAAAATGCTGCCGAAAATTAAATTCCTCAATTTAATTCTATAAAAATACTGCTGAAAATTAAATTCCCCAATTTAATTCTACAAGATCCTACCAGCAATTAAATTCTCCAAGTTAATTCTATAGAAATTCTGCTGAAATTTAAATTCCCCAATTTATTTCTATAAGAATCCTGCTAATAATTAAGTTTCCTAATTTATTCTAATGCAAATCCTAGTAAGAATTGAATTACCTAATTTAATGAAATGAATATCCAGTTGAAAGTTAAGTACCACGATAAAAACATACTTCCTCATTTTAATCCAATGAAAATCCTGCTAAAAACCGAGCTAAAAACTAAATGCCCAAATTTAATATATTTATTATAAAAAATCTAGCTAAAAATACATGTCCCAATGTAATTCTATTAAAGTCCTGCTAAGAATTAAATTCCTTAATTTAATTCCATAAAAATTCTGCTTAAAATTAAATTCTCCAATTTAATTCTACAGAAATCCTGCCAACAATTGAATTTTCCATTTAATTTTATGAAAATCCTGCAAACAATTAAATTTTTTAATTTAGAGATATAGAAATCCTACTGAAAATTAAGTTCCACAATTTAATTCTATATAAATCTCGATAGAAATACTGCTGAAAATTAAATTTCCCAATTTAATTATATAAAAGTCCCGCCCACAAATAAAATCTCCAATTTAACTCTATGAAAATGCCGCTAAAAATTAAATGCCTCAATTTAATTAAATTAAATTCTCCAATTTAATTCTATGAAAATCCTGCTAAAAATTAAATTCCTCAATATAATTCTACGAAAATACTGCTGAAAATTAAATTCTCCAATATAATTCTACAGAAATCCTACCAACAATTGAATTTCCCATTTAATTTTATGAAAATCCTGCAAACAATAAAATTTTTTAATTTAAAGATATAGAAATCCTACTGAAAATTAAATTTCCCAATTTAATTATATAAAAGTCCTGCCCACAATTAAATTCTCCAATTTAACTCTATGAAAATGCTGCTAAGAATTAAATGTCTCAATTTAATTAAATTAAATTCTCCAATTTAATTCTATGAAAATCCTGCTAAAAATTAAATTCCTCAATTTAATTCTACGAAAGTACTGCTGAAAATTAAATTCTCCAATTTAATTCTACAGAAATCCTGCCAACAATTGAATTTCCCATTTAATTTTATGAAAATCCTGCAAACAATTAAATTTTTTAGTTTAAAGATATAGAAATCCTACTGAAAATTAAATTTCCCAATTTAATTATATAAAAGTCCTGCCCACAATTAAATTCTCCAATTTAACTCTATGAAAATGCTGCTAAAAATTAAAGGCCTCAATTTAATTAAATTAAATTCTCCAATTTAATTCTATGAAAATCCTGCTAAAAATTAAATTCCTCAATATAATTCTACGAAAATACTGCTGAAAATTAAATTCTCCAATTTAATTCTACAGAAATCCTACCAACAATTGAATTTCCCATTTAATTTTATGAAAATCCTGCAAACAATAAAATTTTTTAATTTAAAGATATAGAAATCCTACTGAAAATTAAATTTCCCAATTTAATTATATAAAAGTCCTGCCCACAATTAAATTCTCCAATTTAACTCTATGAAAATGCTGCTAAAAATTAAATGTCTCAATTTAATTAAATTAAATTCTCCAATTTAATTCTATGAAAATCCTGCTCAAAATTAAATTCCTCAATTTAATTCTAGGAAAATACTGCTGAAAATTAAATTCTCCAATTTAATTCTACAGAAATCCTGCCAACAATTGAATTTCCCATTTAATTTTATGAAAATCCTGCAAACAATTAAATTTTTTAATTTAAAGATATAGAAATCCTACTGAAAATTAAATTTCCCAATTTAATTATATAAAAGTCCTGCCCACAATTAAATTCTCTAATTTAACTCTATGAAAATGCCGCTAAAAATTAAATGTCTCAATTTAATTAAATTAAATTCTCCAATTTAATTCTATGAAAATCCTGCTAAAAATTAAATTCCTCAATTTAATTCTACGAAAATACTGCTGAAAATTAAATTCTCCAATTTAATTCTACAGAAATCCTGCAAACAATTAAATTTTTTAATTTAAAGATATAGAAATCTTACTGAAAATTAAATTTCCCAATTTAGTTATATAAAAGTCCTGCCCACAATTAAATCTCCAATTTAACTCTATGAAAATGCTGCTAAAAATTAAATGCCTCAATTTAATTAAATTAAATTCTCCAATTTAATTCTATGAAAATCCTGCTAAAAATTAAATTCCTCAATTTAATTCTAGGATAATACTGCTGAAAATTAAATTCTCCAATTTAATTCTACAGAAATCCTGCCAACAATTGAATTTCCCATTTAATTTTATGAAAATCCTGCAAACAATTAAATTTTTTAATTTAAAGATATAGAAATCCTACTGAAAATTAAATTTCCCAATTTAATTATATAAAAGTCCTGCCCACAATTAAATTCTCCAATTTAACTCTATGAAAATGCTGCTAAAAATTAAATGCCTCAATTTAATTAAATTAAATTCTCCAATTTAATTCTATGAAAATCCTGCTAAAAATTAAATTCCTCAATTTAATTCTAGGATAATACTGCTGAAAATTAAATTCTCCAATTTAATTCTACAGAAATCCTGCCAACAATTGAATTTCCTGCAAACAATTAAATTTTTTAATTTAAAGATATAGAAATCCTACTGAAAATTAAGTTCCACAATTTAGTTCTATAAAAATACTGCTGAAAATTAAATTTCCCAATTTAGTTATATGAAAGTCCTGCCAACAATTAAATTCTCCAATTTTATTATATGAAAATCCTGCTAAAAATTAAATTCCTCAATTTAATTCTACGAAAATACTGCTGATAATTAAATTCCTCAATTTAATTCTATAAAATTCCTGCCAACAATTGAATTTCTAGTAAAACAAGTTGATATTAAATTTCCTAGAGCGCTAAAATAAATTCGAATAAAACGATTCTTAATAACGACAGCCAAATGAATTTAGTGATTAATTAATCCCGTAAATACCGAATAATAGAGACAAAGTCATGTCTTGACAAGATGCTCCCTAAACTTTTGCCAGTACACGGCGTAAACAAATTTTAATTAAGATATATAGGTTCGAACTTCTCGTTGTCTAAATTTCACCTTCAGCAAAGTTTATTATTTACATACTTACCTCAAAATTTGCTACCAAATTAGCGTCTATTTGAGCAAAGTTTATATTAGGTAAGAATCTTTCACAAGAATTAATAAATTAACGTAAATTCTCTGTACCGTCAAATTTCCTTTGAGTAATCATATCATACCGTATTCCGTTTTATTATCACGCATATCCAGCTTATTGAATTTATAACAAGGAGGATACACTGAATACACGTCTAGTAAGTGATTAGGATTTAGACTCCGCGAGGGTGTGTGTTAATTCGTAGAGTTCTCGTGGGCCCTTTGGAAACCCAATATAATCATTCAATAAAACCTGTTTTCCTCTAATAACATTTTTCTAATGTTTCTTAAGCACAATGCGATTTATTTATTTAAAACGACGTTGCTGTGGAAGGAATCGCAGTAAATCCACTCCGTAAATATTTGTGACATTGGACCTTGTAGAATTTTTACCTATTATGTCGGAATATTTCTTACTTTCTATCAAACCTCAGACATATAACAGAAATTATTCAGAATTGAGTTCAATATTTCAAGATTTCTGCTCTTAGGGAGAATTTACACTCTCCCGGCGAGCTCAGCACAGGTTCCTTATCAAGTGCCATTCGGCACGGCATCCTTGATTGGCGGCTGCAGTATCACCGCGCCATGAGCTTTCCTCTTCATGATCAGCAGGATAAATGCAAAGCTCCTGAATTCTAAACAATAGCTTCCTACTTGTGCCTTATTTGCCATGTAGTACATGCGAGGGACCCTTTTGAGACAATCTCTAATTGCTCTTCGAATAAGTATTCTCCCTTGCTTGGCAGCGCTCAAAGTACGTGATAATAATGGCTAAATACGGTTTTATATGCATTTGCTTAAGTTCTGGGAATATTGTTGGCTAATTTTTTAACAGATTTTTTTCTGGAAATGGGTGAGTTAAGAAAATAAGTAGTGCATAGAAAACTACTCAATAATGCTCTTTTGCCAACACAGAATATATACATAGCGTAACTTAAAAATACAGTAATATACTATTCATAGAGAGGTTGGTGGGACGAAGCCACGCCTATCGATAAAGTGGGAATCAACAGACCAACCACGTAACGTTGCCTGAACTAAGTCACGCCTTCTAATGACGTGGAACTGAATAGTTTACGTGATTCGCCACGCGATATTGGCGGAACGAAGCCACGCCTGTTGCCGACGTATAAATAGAGAAATTCATTAATATCTGGCAAGGGACCATTTTCTGGCAATACTATATTGGAATACACCATTTTCTTTTGTTATTAGAAATATTTCAATTCGACCATCAACACCTGTCGCGATATCATTTATTATAAAATGAGCATCATATCCACTCAAATTGTGAAAAACTACCGGTACTACTTTAATTAAAATTAATGTTACAATAAATTTCACAAGTCGTTGTGAAATTTATCTGCAAAGTTTCTGTATAATAAAAAATTAGTTCATTAGTTAAAACCTGTGTATCTTTGTACATTCTTTTTCTCTTATTTTTTGAAAACTGAAATACGTTTGGCTTGCCTTAAATTGCATGGGCCTATGCATTTTCAGTCACACGTTGTGATTTAAAACCTACATCATGTATGAATTTTTCCTCCACGCCTATCGTTGCGATACTCACACTTCGAATTATAAAAACTTGACACGTATTTTCGTTTCTGCCGATGGTGGTGTAATCTCGGAATATCCAGACGGAGCAAAATATAAAGCTGTCGGTTCTTATGCGGGAGGAAATACAATTTGCATCGGATGAAGAGTTGCGATTTCCTCATTCCGACACACAATTTTTTTATGAAATAAAACTCATAGAAAATTATTTTTATTCCACGTATATATTCATATAGTATCGACATATTTGATATACACGCGGAATACATTTTCCATATCTGATACGTGATAGGAAGCAATAAATCCAATATGCGAGTATATATACAATGCATGTTAGATTTTTACTAGTAGAAGGCAATATTTTACAAAATCAAAAGGGATTTAGTAGGCACTAGGCAATCATATCGCGCTGATTCCTATTCGAAGAGATAAAGTCCCTAAACGTGCATTTCCTAGTTCGCTTTTTAATACGAACTTTTGCATACTGCCTTATTTATGTGCTGCATGCAAGGAATATTTCTATGTGAAATCCATAAATGAAGGCGGTCATTATTTCCAGTACTGTACGTTACCCGTTCGCGATGACTGCATTACTGTTAATCATAGATAATTGACATATTTATTATTCAAAGTTTGACACTATTGTCAATTACAGTTGCATTCATTTTAATTTATGGTTAAAAGTAAACACGTTTTAGGGTGCTCTCGAAAGTGAGACTTAACCATCAATGGTGACTGACTCAGTAATGGTGAAAAATAATGATATATACATTGTACCAGTATTTATTTTAACGCAACAATTTTATTAAAATAAAAATCAGAGATGAAAAAAAAATAAATTAAAAAAGCCAGGTGACCCTGGTAACATACCATTAACATAGACATTACTTTTGTAATTATAAATACACATACACACCCACACTTACCTCCATTTAACGAGCCCGGAGGGTTGTTTAGTAAGCTACATTGAAAGGTAAACAGAAAATCGATGGGCGCATTCAAAGCCATCTACGTAAAACACTGTAAGTGGGGGACATAAGGCAAGTTGATATAAATTTCTAATAAAATGAGCTCGGGGCTTAAACTAATACCAACTCCCTTGTCTAAAGTGTAGAGTAATGATATCGTTTTGTCAACCGTACAAAGTTAGAAAACGAGGGGAAGCAAAGACAAAGTCGTAAAGTGAAATTAAGGAAATGGAAAGTACAGAGGAAAATTTCGTCGGTAAATTAAGATAAATTTTGGATGCAGCTAACGTTAATTCATGTACAGGTATCGTTGGGAAAATAAACAGTTCACAATTGTCGAAATAGTCCAAATAGTTGAATTAGTCGAAATAGTCGAATTAGTTGAATTAGTCAAATTAGATGAAATATTCGAATTAAACGAGTTAGTCAAATTTTCGTTCCAATCTTATTTCATGTTTTTTAAAAACTGTCTTTTCAGAAAACGCCAAGCAGAAAAATGTACACGTTCTTTACGTCGAGTTAGTGGATTTAGTCGAATTAGTCGAAATAGTCAAAGTAGTTGAATTAATCGAAATAGTCGGTTCTAGTCCAGTTAGTTGATTTAATTTAGCCCAATTAGTTGAATTATGGCAAATTAGATGAAATATTCGAGTTAGTCAAATTAGTTGAATTGGTCGAATTTTTATTAGAATCATATTTCTTTCCTTTATTTTTTTAAAAACAGTTTCGTCACAAAACGTCACTATGGAGAATAATATACACTTTCTTTACGTCAAGTTTGTGGATTTAGTCGAATTTTTCGCAATTGTCGGAATTGTCGAAATAGTCCAAGTAGTTGAATTATTCGAAATAGTCGTTTCTAGTCCAGTTAGTCGATTTAATTTAGTCAAATTAGTCGAATTAGTCAATTTAGATGAAATTTTAGAATTAGTCAAGTTAGTCAAATCAGTCGAGTTGGTCGAATTTTTATTCGAATCTTATTTCATGCTTTTTAAAACTGTTTTGTCAGAAAACGTCACCATGGAGAAAAACTTACACTTTCCTTACGCCAAGTTAGTGGGACTTGTCGGAATTCTCGGAATAGTCCAAGTAGTTGAATTAATCGAAATAGTCGATTCTAGTCCAGTTAGTCGATTCAATTTAGCCGAATTAGTTGAATTAAGTCCAATTAGATGAAATATTGAAATATTCGCCTAGCCAAGTTAGTCAAATTAGTCGAGTTGGTCGAATTTTTAATAGAATTTTATTTCATGCCTTTTAAAAACTGTTTTGTCAGAAAATGTCAATATGGAGTAATTATTAAACTTTTTTTATGTAGAGTTTGTGGATTTAGTCGAATTAGTCGTAATTGTCGAAATTCTCGGAATAGTCCATGTAGTTGAATTAATCGAAATAGTCGTTTCTAGTCCAGTTAGTCGATTTAATTTAGCCGAATTAGTCAATTTACATGAAATTTTAGATTTAGTCAAGTTAGTCAAATTAGTCGAGTTGGTCGAATTTTTATTCAAATCTTATTTCATGCTTTTTAAAAACTGTTGTTAGAAAACGTCACCATGGAGAAAAACTTACACTTTCCTTACGTCAAGTTAGTGGGACTTGTCGGAATTCCCGGAATAGTCCATGTAGTTGAATTAATCTAAATAGTCGATTCTAGTCCAGTTAGTCGATTTAATTTAGCCGAATTAGTTAAATTAAGTCCAATTAGATGAAATATTGAAATATTCGCCTAGTCAAGTTAGTCAAATTAGTCGAGTTGGTCGAATTTTTAGTAGAATCTTATTTCATGCTTTTTAAAAACTGTTTTGTCAGAAAACGTCACTATGGAGTAATTATTAAATTTTTTTTATGTAGAGTTTGTGGATTTAGTCGAATTAGTCGTAATTGTCGGAATTCTCGGAATAGTCCATGTAGTTAAATAAATCGAAATAGTCGTTTCTAGTCCAGTTAGTCGATTTAATGTAGTCAAATTAGTCAATTTATAAAATTTTAGAATTAGTCAAGTTAGTCAAATTAGTCGAGTTGATCGAATTTTTATTCGAATCTTATTTCATGCTTTTTAAAAACTGTTTTGTCAGAAAACGTCACCATGGAGAAAAACTTACGCTTTCCTTACGTCAAGTTAGTGGGACTTGTCGGAATTCTCGGAATAGTCCATGTAGTTGAATTAATCGAAATAGTCGATTCTAGTCCAGTTAGGCGATTTAATTTAGCCGAATTAGTTGAATTAAGTCCAATTAGATGAAATATTGAAATATTCGAATTAGTCGAGTTAGTCAAATTAGTCGAGTTGGTCGAATTTTTATTAGAATCTTATTTCATGCCTTTTAAAAACTGTTTTGTCAGAAAACGTCACTATGGAGTAATTATTAAATTTTTTTATGTAGAGTTTGTGGATTTAGTCGAATTAGTCGTAATTGTCGGAATTCTCGGAATAGTCCATGTAGTTAAATAAATCGAAATAGTCGTTTCTAGTCCAGTTAGTCGATTTAATGTAGTCAAATTAGTCAATTTATAAAATTTTAGAATTAGTCAAGTTAGTCAAATTAGTCGAGTTGATCGAATTTTTATTCGAATCTTATTTCATGCTTTTTAAAAACTGTTTTGTCAGAAAACGTCACCATGGAGAAAAACTTACGCTTTCCTTACGTCAAGTTAGTGGGACTTGTCGGAATTCTCGGAATAGTCCATGTAGTTGAATTAATCGAAATAGTCGATTCTAGTCCAGTTAGGCGATTTAATTTAGCCGAATTAGTTGAATTAAGTCCAATTAGATGAAATATTGAAATATTCGAATTAGTCGAGTTAGTCAAATTAGTCGAGTTGGTCGAATTTTTATTAGAATCTTATTTCATGCCTTTTAAAAACTGTTTTGTCAGAAAACGTCAATATGGAGTAATTATTAAACTTTTTTTATGTAGAGTTTGTGGATTTAGTCGAATTAGTCGTAATTGTCGAAATTCTCGGAATAGTCCATGTAGTTGAATTAATCGAAATAGTCGTTTCTAGTCCAGTTAGTCGATTTAATTTAGCCGAATTAGTCAATTTACATGAAATTTTAGATTTAGTCAAGTTAGTCAAATTAGTCGAGTTGGTCGAATTTTTATTCAAATCTTATTTCATGCTTTTTAAAAACTGTTCTGTTAGAAAACGTCACCATGGAGAAAAACTTACACTTTCCTTACGTCAAGTTAGTGGGACTTGTCGGAATTCCCGGAATAGTCCATGTAGTTGAATTAATCTAAATAGTCGATTCTAGTCCAGTTAGTCGATTTAATTTAGCCGAATTAGTTAAATTAAGTCCAATTAGATGAAATATTGAAATATTCGCCTAGTCAAGTTAGTCAAATTAGTCGAGTTGGTCGAATTTTTAGTAGAATCTTATTTCATGCTTTTTAAAAACTGTTTTGTCAGAAAACGTCACTATGGAGTAATTATTAAATTTTTTTTATGTAGAGTTTGTGGATTTAGTCGAATTAGTCGTAATTGTCGGAATTCTCGGAATAGTCCATGTAGTTAAATAAATCGAAATAGTCGTTTCTAGTCCAGTTAGTCGATTTAATGTAGTCAAATTAGTCAATTTATAAAATTTTAGAATTAGTCAAGTTAGTCAAATTAGTCGAGTTGATCGAATTTTTATTCGAATCTTATTTCATGCTTTTTAAAAACTGTTTTGTCAGAAAACGTCACCATGGAGAAAAACTTACGCTTTCCTTACGTCAAGTTAGTGGGACTTGTCGGAATTCTCGGAATAGTCCATGTAGTTGAATTAATCGAAATAGTCGATTCTAGTCCAGTTAGGCGATTTAATTTAGCCGAATTAGTTGAATTAAGTCCAATTAGATGAAATATTGAAATATTCGAATTAGTCGGGTTGGTCAAATTGTTGAATTGGTCGAATTTTTATTAGAATCTTATATCATGCTTTTAAAAACAGTTTTGTCAGACGTCACTATGGAGAAAAACTTAGACTTTTTTTACGTCGAATTAGTGGATTTAGTCGAATTAGTCGCAATTGTCGGAATAGTCCAAGTAGTTGAATTAGTTCTCTTTTTCTACTGACACCGATACAGTCAAATTTACATTTTACATGTTACCAAAGGCGAATAACGAAAATATTCATGCCGTACCCATTTTCAACTACTAATGAAGTGTTAACTACCCTATCACCTGTACGCTTACACAGCCGGTCCCAAATATCACTCCCGATTTAACTATTAATATCTAAACATAAACTGGATCCTTATTCAAATAGAAACGAATTCCCTTATACTTATCGATTTTCCGTAACATCCAATTAAGGTGCAAATATTATCACACTCGTTTTGCTTCATCCCCCGCCCGATAAGAAACCCCGTAATATAATTAACGATATAAACATTCAGCTTCGTTAGTGTCTCCCCACTTTTAAACGTCAACTTATAATCTTGTTATTTTCTCATCAAAATTGTATCACACTTGAGATACTTTTAGTTCTCCAACAGAATTACAAATCGATTTGAGCACTCCGTTGATTAAATATTATATACAGAGGCCCACGTACCCCTTTCGCTTTGCGCTAATTCAATTGCGTGGCGTTCAAATTTGCATTTTGATTTCGAATAAAACCCCACTGTATTTTGATGTGCTTTACTGAAATTTCACTCGTACCTTTACCTAATTCGGTTATGTAACGGAAATAAATGTTTGGCGTTGTCCGGAGTCCCGCAGGGTTCTATTTTAGCACCTAAGCTTCTGCTGAGTTGGATCAATGACTTCAAATAGTTGAGATAAATTCAGTCATTTGTAAAAACTAGCTGTTTGCGAGGGTTTAGATTTAAAACCGATATATTCAAGGGGAACACTTTGACCCACTCCTTTAACGAAAGGGGTGAATGTTAGGATACCTGTATTACTTATAATAATAGTCTCAGTCGTAGTTAAAATTAATATTAAAATTGCGTGACTTATACTAAATTCAAATTAATATTACAATGGCGTGCGTTATCATTGCGGCAATTCTAGTACTTAAAATTTAACGCTGCTATTGGCAAAAGTCGCAGGTTCTCCATTAGTCAGTGTCATAATTTTAAATGCGGCCGATTATACTTTATACAAAAAAATTATAAACACTTCTCCATTATGTTCTCTCGGGAACTGATGAATATAGTTTACTTTTTCTTGGTCAATAAAGGCATTACATATTTATTACGTTCCTTCCTTGCGAGCAAATTGGTTCAATTATTCTACGGGAATAAATCGCTATCCAGACAGCCACTTTGGAGCAAGGAGTGTTACTTTAAAAAGGCTTCGAACCAGATTCCGCCCTGCTGAAACTAGTCCAGGCCACTTCGATATTTATGAGATTTAACTATTGGCTGGTGCTTGGATCGGAAAGAGTGTTATATAAGAAAAGTTGCATAAAAAATTGGAAAACAGGATTCGAATTAAAACATTGAAAATAACGCGAATTCCCATAGAAGAAGTGCTACTAAGTGTTTTGAAATAAAATAATGAAATCAAGTTTTCACTTTTGACAGCTGTCAAAATTTTTCAACTTAATGAAAATGACATTTTATAATTATATTAACAAATAAACGTAATAGGCAAACAATAAATTTTTTGGGAGTTTTGGAGGTACTGAATATGAAATTGTCAAATGTCAAAAAAATATTGTTGGTTGGCAGATGCCAAAATTGCTATCAAACTGAAAAATTTACGTATTTAGTATATCTTTCGTAATTTTGAAAATAATAACGTTTATTTCCATAGAAGAAGATACACAAAATGTTTTAAAACTTTCTAGTTCAGTAACTGATATTAAAATAAAGTTGCAACATTTGGCAGCTGTCAAAATTTTTAGCAACTTAATGAAAATGCCATTAATTATTATTTCAACAAATTAAAGTACCAAGCAGACACTTCTCTATAAGCTTTGGAGGAACTAATACGAAATTGTAAAATATTAAATTTGTTGGTAGCTGTCAAAACTGCTGTCAAATTTAAAAAATGCAATTGTACCTTCTGTAACTTTATAAATAACGTGAATTCCCATAGAAGAAGTGCTATTAAGTATTTTGAAATTTGCTAGTTGCATAATAATAAAGTTTTCACTTTTGACAGCTGTCAAAAATTTTCAAATTAATGAAAATGTCATTTTATAATTATTATTTAATAGTTATTAATTATATGTATAAAGGGATTAACAATCATTTAATCTACGAGAAAAAATGTGACTCTCGGCTGCGCCTCGAGTGCACTCGAGGCGCAGCCGAGAGTCATATTTTTTCGAGTGGATTGAAGACTGTTAATCCCCGAATGTAATTCAACATTTTATCCACGACCACGGCCAAATTAGGAAAGCCGTATGAGAGCAGGTGAAAAATTCTGGTTAGAAAAACGTCAGATTTGACAAGTTTATTTTGAAAAAGAATCTTTTGATTTTGAGCAAGAAAGTAGAAGCGTGGTATTATGAATTCCAATCCACTAGTGTATTATAGGGCCTTTAATCCACGAAAAACGGATGTATTAAACTGCTATTAAAATAAAGTTGTAACATTTGACAGCTGTCAAAATTTCTGGAAACTTAATGAAAATGTTATTTAATAATTATTTCAAGAAATTAAAGTACAAAGCAGACATTTCTCTATAGGCTTTGGAGGACCTGAACACGAAATTGTTGTAAAAAAAACATTACATTTTTTGGTAGCTGTCAAAACTGCTGTCAAATTTAAAAAAATGTAATTGTGCCTTTCGTAACTGTGAATTCTCATAGAAGAAGTGCTATTAAGTGTTTTGAAATTTGCTAGTTCCATAATTGATAATGAAATAAAGTTTTCACTTTTGACAGCTGTCAAAATTTTTCAACTTCATGAAAATGACATTTTATAATTATTTAAACAAATAAACGTACTTAACAAACATTTTTTATAAGTTTTGGGGGTACTGAATATGAAATTGATGTCAAAAAAAATATGTTGGTTGGCAGATGCCAAAATTGCTGTCAAGTTTAAAAATTTACGAGTATATCTGTCGTAATTTTGAAAATATTGTTTATTTCCATAGAAGACAAAATGTTTTAAAACTCTTTAGTTCAGAAATTGATATTAAAATAAAGTTGTAACATTTGACAGCTGTCAAAATTTCTGTCAACTTTATAATAAAAATGCCATTTTATTATTATTTCAACAAATTTAAATACTTAACAAACATTTTTCTACAGGTTTTGGAGGTACTGGAATACGAAATAGATATACTTGCATATTTTTACGTTTAGCAGTAGTTTTGACAGCTACCAAAAAATAATATTTTTGACATCAATTTCGTATTTAGTACCTGCAAAACCTACGGAAAAATGTCTGCTCGGTACTTTAATTTGTTGAAGTAATTATTGGCATTTTTCTCAGGTTGACAAAAGTAAAAATGTATTTTAATATCAATAATGGAACTAGCAAATTAAAAAAAAAACACTTAAATCCTTCCATGAAATTCACATTGTTTCTAAAATTGAGGAAGACAAACTGGCGTATTTTGAAATTTGACAGCAATTTTGACAGTTACCAATATAATATTTTTTTGAAACTAATTTTTTATTCAATACCCCCAGAACCTATAGAAAAAGTCTGCTTAGTACTTTCATTGGTTCAAATAATTATTAAATGGCAATTTTATCAGGTTGACAGAAATATTGACAGCTGTCAAAAGTAAAAAATGTATTTTAATATCAATGATGGAGCTAGCAAATTTAAAAAAAAAACACTTAAATCCTTTCTTCAATGAAATTCACATTGTTTCTAAAATTGAGGAAGACAAACTGGCGTATTTTTAAATTTGACAGAATTTTGACAGTTACCTACCAATATAATATTTTTTGAAACTAATTTCTTATTCAATACCTCCAGAACCTATAGAAAAAGTCTGCTTAGTACTTTCATTGGTTCAAATAATTATTAAATGGCATTTTCATTAAGTTGACAGAAAATTTGACAGCTGTCAGAAGCGAAAACATAAAAACAGAAAGATTTGGATTTAAATTTTATATCTCCTATTCTATAAAAACTCACATTGTTTTCAAAATCACAAAAACCATACTTGTAAAATTTTAAATTTGACACTGATTTAGGCAGCTGTCAAAGAAAAAAAGAAATGAAAATTCTATTTCGGCAAATCTATTATCTATTTTTAAGTAAAGATTTAGGCGTTAAATTGGGCGAATCTTAAAAAAACTGTGCGGAATCGCGATTTCACTAGTAGGAGAGGACTTGAACTCCTGATGACCAAAAGTCTTTGACTATCGTTGGCTACCAAGAGTGAATACTTTTGTGAAAATTCATCGTCCTGCGGGTACCTTCGACCATTTTTGTGCATTTTATTCCTTCGAAGGAGTAGTAGTGGAACGCCTTGTGCTTCCCCAAGTTAGAAGACCAAATCTTTCGAAATCAGCGCAGAGAGTCTTTTATTTCCGTCACATCCTGCCCTGTCTTGATCTAGAAGTATGAGATCCGCAGGAAGACAACTCCTGGGATCCAAATTCAACATTCTACAAAGAAGGTAATCCCTGCATGTTGCACCCTCGATGACTTAATATTATTACATTTCGTTAAATTCATTATTTTCCATTTTTCCACTCGAGTATTTCGCGTCTAAATAAAGTTTTCACTTTTGACAGCTGTCAAAATTTTTCAACTTAATGAAAATGACATTTTATAATTATATTAACAAATAAACGTAATAGGCAAACAATTTTTTTGGAGTTTTGGAGGTACTGAATATGAAATTGTCAAATGTCAAAAAAATATTGTTGGTTGGCAGATGCCAAAATTGCTATCAAACTCAAAAATTTACGTATTTAGTATATCTTTCGTAATTTTGAAAATAATTTCCATAGAAGAAGATACACAAAATGTTTTAAAACTTTCTAGTTCAGTAACTGATATTAAAATAAAGTTGCAACATTTGGCAGCTGTCAAAATTTTTAGCAACTTAATGAAAATGCCATTAATTATTATTTCAACAAATTAAAGTACCAAGCAGACACTTCTCTATAAGCTTTGGAGGAACTAATACGAAATTGTAAAATATTAAATTTGTTGGTAGCTGTCAAAACTGCTGTCAAATTTAAAAAATGCAATTGTACCTTCTGTAACTTTATAAATAACGTGAATTCCCATAGAAGAAGTGCTATTAAGTATTTTGAAATTTGCTAGTTGCATAATAATAAAGTTTTCACTTTTGACAGCTGTCAAAAATTTTCAAATTAATGAAAATGTCATTTTATAATTATTATTTAATAGTTATTAATTATATGTATAAAGGGATTAACAATCATTTAATCTACGAGAAAAAATGTGACTCTCGGCTGCGCCTCGAGTGCACTCGAGGCGCAGCCGAGAGTCATATTTTTTCGAGTGGATTGAAGACTGTTAATCCCCGAATGTAATTCAACATTTTATCCACGACCACGGCCAAATTAGGAAAGCCGTATGAGAGCAGGTGAAAAATTCTGGTTAGAAAAACGTCAGATTTGACAAGTTTATTTTGAAAAAGAATCTTTTGATTTTGAGCAAGAAAGTAGAAGCGTGGTATTATGAATTCCAATCCACTAGTGTATTATAGGGCCTTTAATCCACGAAAAACGGATGTATTAAACTGCTATTAAAATAAAGTTGTAACATTTGACAGCTGTCAAAATTTCTGGAAACTTAATGAAAATGTTATTTAATAATTATTTCAAGAAATTAAAGTACAAAGCAGACATTTCTCTATAGGCTTTGGAGGACCTGAACACGAAATTGTTGTAAAAAAAACATTACATTTTTTGGTAGCTGTCAAAACTGCTGTCAAATTTAAAAAAATGTAATTGTGCCTTTCGTAACTGTGAATTCTCATAGAAGAAGTGCTATTAAGTGTTTTGAAATTTGCTAGTTCCATAATTGATAATGAAATAAAGTTTTCACTTTTGACAGCTGTCAAAATTTTTCAACTTCATGAAAATGACATTTTATAATTATTTAAACAAATAAACGTACTTAACAAACATTTTTTATAAGTTTTGGGGGTACTGAATATGAAATTGATGTCAAAAAAAATATGTTGGTTGGCAGATGCCAAAATTGCTGTCAAGTTTAAAAATTTACGAGTATATCTGTCGTAATTTTGAAAATATTGTTTATTTCCATAGAAGACAAAATGTTTTAAAACTCTTTAGTTCAGAAATTGATATTAAAATAAAGTTGTAACATTTGACAGCTGTCAAAATTTCTGTCAACTTTATAATAAAAATGCCATTTTATTATTATTTCAACAAATTTAAATACTTAACAAACATTTTTCTACAGGTTTTGGAGGTACTGAATATGAAAGTAATATGAAAAAGATATACTTGCATATTTTTAAGTTTAGCAGTAGTTTTGACAGCTACCAAAAAACAATATTTTTTACATCAATTTCGTATTTAGTACCTGCAAAACCTACGGAAAAATGTCTGCTCGGTACTTTAATTTGTTGAAATAATTATTGGCATTTTTCTCAGGTTGACAGAAATGTTGACAGCTGTCAAAAGTAAAAAATGTATTTTAATATCAATGATGGAACTAGCAAATTAAAAAAAAAACACTTAAATCCTTCCATGAAATTCACATTGTTTCTAAAATTGAGGAAGACAAACTGGCGTATTTTTAAATTTGACAGCAATTTTGACAGTTACCAATATAATATTTTTTTGAAACTAATTTCTTATTCAATACCTCCAGAACCTATAGAAAAAGTCTGCTTAGTACTTCCATTGGTTCAAATAATTATTAAATGGCATTTTCATTAAGTTGACAGAAAATTTGACAGCTGTCAGAAGCGAATACATAAAAACAGAAAGATTTGGATTTAAAGAATTTTATATCTCCTATTCTATAAAAACTCACATTGTTTTCAAAATCACAAAAACCTGATTTAGGCAGCTGTCAAAGAAGAAAAAAAGAAATGAAAATTCTATTTCGGCAAATCTATTTTTAAGTAAAGATTTCGATGACTTAATATTATTACATTTCGTTAAATTCATTATTTTCCATTTTTCCACTCGAGTATTTCACGTCTAAATAATTAATCCGAATAACAGAATGAATAATCTTTACACAAGGGGAAACGTTAATATCAAAGTGAATTTAAAAACCTTCACTTATTTCATGTTTTCCGCTTTGGCGCGGAGTCGCAAAAAAGTTATAAAATCTAGTCGATTTAAATTCGTTTGGGCTCCAAACAGTAAAAAGTCTTAATATTAAATATTCAGCGAGTTATATGGAATTCCGGTTATATTTTCCTCAATATTTAAAATACCTTTAACATTCTTAACGTCCTATAAAACATTCTTTTATTAAATGCGAAATGTTTTTCCCATTCCCGACGTCTCCATTTATATAAAGGGGTACATATAGTCGAGTCTAACATGAAATCTGGAGAATGATTACTTCCAAAGGAATGTTCGGGTGGGCATTTAAACTCTTTATTATCGAATAAAGAAAACTTTAATCGTGTGCCTGGCAGTGCACGAAATATAGGGATCCGTTGTTGACGTTAAAAGCGTAAGCACATCTTTTCCGACAATATGCCAGCGCAGCGTGACGAAAATTAAACAAAAAGTAGAAGTGACAATGTAATGAATTATGCCTTCTTGTGGTCTTCTTCTGGTGCGAAACAAAGAAGACCATCACGAGCGCGATTAATTTGCAGAAAATAAAACAAACAGGAGAATAAATGAGGAAGACAATTTCCCATAATTTTCCTTTTCTTTTTGGTTATCCACCGAGGTTAGTTATAAGCCAACAATTTAAAAAAATATTTCCATAATGACAGGAGAAGCCAATAAAAAATGTGAAATTTTCTTGGTTTTAAATATGAATATTTTCCCAATATCCACTTCAATTGTGCGCCAGTTTATATAAAGTTCTACTTTTAAAGAAAGTTAAAATGCACCGGTTGGCCACCCTGTAAAATGCGGAATTGTAAATATGAACTCCTCGTGTGTATTTATTCTATTATTAAGGTTATATAGTCTTCTTTCTCAAGATTGTGCCATATCAATTTTGCGGTTCCTTACATGGCCGTGTCCTTATGATAAAGTGTGCTCGACTCTCCCAACATTTCCCTCGCTTTATCTTCATTATATCTCGAGATATTTTTCACGTTAACTCAAGACAAATAACCCTTCAAGGCGCTCATTGTTAAATTTGCTTTTTTAACTCTTCGAGGGATTAAGCTGAGCAAGATCCGTGTTTTTATAACGGCAAAATAAAAGCAATTCCGTGTTGGTTACTTTATTAGTCCGAGTTCGTTTATGAATATTCTAATTTTGAACGCAAGTGTCACGAATTTAGTCTTTGTGCGAAAAAATTATTATACCTGAAAGATGCATTTTAAATACATTACAAACATAGTATTTAGAAAAATTAAGACAAATTTTTTTGGGGTGGGAGGGTAGTAAAATTTTTTTGTCCCCTCTTGAAAATTTTTTGGGAGTTTTTTCTTTTTCGAGCCTTCTGGATACAAATTTTCATGCCGCGCGTTGGGGAAGTTTATTTCGACCTAATTGGAAAAATTTTCAAGTCAGGCCGTTTTGTGATTTTTCTTGCAAAATTTTTTTCACGTCATCTAATTTTTGGATTTTTTTTTGCAAGACTTCTGAAACAAATGTTGACATCGCCTTTTTTGATATTTTTTCTCAACTTTTCTGAAAAAATTTTTCAAGCCGTGCGATTTTGTGAATTTGCGTTGTAAAATAAATAATCTAAACTTCTGAGCAGGTTTCATCTAGGATAACTGAAAAAGTCCTATTTATTAGTCGTCCCGAGCTCGAGCTCATCACGCGGTTCCCGCAGCTTCAAATAGTTTATTCGGTTCATCTAGCGCTCGCAAACTTTTTACAATGCATATTATGGGATGATTCTTTAAGGAAAAAGTTTCCCTCAGCATAAAAGTAGCAATATGCATAATGTTAATTTACGAAGTGCGCGCAAGCTGCAAAACTTTTGAGCTTTAATGCTGAACTACAAGATAAACGGTTTTATGCAAAGTGTGACATACGTTTCTTTATTAAGCATAATAGGATGAAGCTCTGTAAATGAATTAATACATGAATAAGGATCAAAAGGGGTCTCCCGAGTGGTAAGCGCAATCGTTTTTTTCTAAATTACTCGTCCTGTCATTAACTAGTCCAATTTAATTTAATTTAGGAGTTTCATTAATTTTCTGTTGTGTTTCTTATTTTGAGTCTAAATTATTTTTGAATAATTATTAAGAAATATGGATTTAGTTAATATTGACCTTAGATTGTCCTGTTATTATTAAGTAATCAATAAATCCGTAATTACTATAAGCAAACAAATAATATACCGCGCTGATATCTGTCCCTCCTCGGCAATACCTATGAGTGGAAAGCGTATCCGCGCCGAGGCCAGTCCGGCCGCAACAGCCAGCGAATGTAGATGTGTCGATGCAGCGCTCTAGCAGTTAAAACGCTGACCTACATCAGAGCCTCGCCGGGACGCATTTATTCATCGCGCTGCGACATTACGCTTATCCCTACCACTCCGTTAGCTTATAGAAGATTAATATTCCAAATCTAAGAGAGCTGAAGTCAGTCAAAAGCTGTCATCGAAAGCAAGCAGACGTACCCACCGTAAAGTAAGTTAACCGGGGCCTGAATGCGTCCAGCCGTGACGCATTTATTCACTGCGCTGCTTATTTTGCGTTCATCCCTACTACTTTGATATTTTACAGAGTATTGATATTCCGAATCCGACACAACTACCTTCAGTACCCGTCCGCTGCTGTTCCTGACCAGACGTGCCTAAGTAAGCAGAAGTAAGTAAGGAGTAGAACTCAAGAGTAAGGTTTGGCTATTGCAAGGCATCTCTGTGATATTAATCATAATAGTATATTCTATAACAAGTTTAAGAATGGCCCATATTCCACACGAGCGAAAGTTTGTAGTCCGAGCCAAGGGCGAGGACTACGGTTCGCGAGTGTGGAATATGCCATTCTAAACGTGTTGTAGACTATACTTTCTCTAAAAAGATTTTAGAAACTACACAAAAAAAATAGAAAATAAATTACAATTTAACATCAAAACTGTTATGTAATAAATATTCTACAACGGGTTAGGCTTTGATTCGTCGAAAACTGTTATGTAATAAATATTCTACAACGGGTTAGAATGTCATATATTCCAACACAACTTTTAGTTGTGGAATGCGTAGTTTCTAAAGTCGTGTTAGAGAAATTTCTTTCAGTCCGCTGCTGTCTGCCCTTTCTCCTGTAATCATTCTATTCTCTTCCAGCTGAAGGTGAGCTAATATTCATGGAAATTTTTAAGAAGGTGCAATTTTATTATTACAAGAAAATTCAACTTTTAAATTTGTAAATATTTTTAGTCCTAAAACAATTGAAGGAGCTACAAAACGAAATTCTCTGATATTTTAGGGGGGGGTCAAGTTGTCGTTGAAAGACCCCGTATAAAAAATTTACCTGATGAAAATAACATTGATCGAACATCCACAAACTGATATCGCGGTGAACGCCAGATACATTTTACTTTGTTGTATTTTCCTTTCAGTTTGACGTATTTAAAGTCGGTTCTGTATTGGCTCTAATGGCTTTTGTGCGGTTCCCCAACCTTTTATTATACCGTGCCGCGTTCGCTTTAAGCTCGTCGGGAAAACAACAACGCGATCGGCTTATTTGCCTGTGTTTCTTTTGGAAAACAATGAGGCTGACAGAAATGAAAATGATAAAGGGACGACAAATTGTGACTGCATCAGAGCAAATTAAGCCACCTATAGGATGTGATGTGACATCTAAAGACCCGCCCGGATGGACTGGACCCAGCCAGAAGTTGACAAAGGCACATTTTGACTTTTTTTGTTACCGTGCCTCGTGGTGCTACACAGCAGTACAATTTTACTACACCAATATATGCAAAATAGCTAGGTCTAGTAGGTGGCTAATGAATTAAATACATATATGCAAGTCGCAATCAACTCTGAACTGGTCGGGATGCTAAAAGAGGCTTAATGTAAACCTCTCGCTCGTTCCCGTCTAATACATGAACTGTTATCTGCAATGTAAATGATGTCGTAATAATAACAGTTTAATACTACTAATCCCAAGACTTGGCATTAAATGATTACACCTTGGAGAGCACTAACGCTAACTTCAAATTACTACATACGCAACGCTTTGAACAGGTATTGTGGCACGGGATGTATTGCCTAAATTGGACTATTACTTAGGTATGAGGGCCCTAAATTGCATCGACAAATTATAACCACGCGAATATGTATGGAAAATAAACAAATGCGGTTTGGGGCGCTTACCACGAAGTGCAATAATTTTGGTAACTATAGTAAGAGAGCCCTCGACCAGGATTTTCGACCTCATCGCCACACGAGGATTCTATTTTTTTTTTCAACCATGTCGATATGAGAGATCCAAAGGGAAAGGCTGTGGCGCGTTTCTAAAGGGTACATATTTGAAGAGTCGCTAAAATCCGACAAAATCGCCTCTTTTAAAAAATTCATAACTTTCTTAGGAGGCAAAATCGAAAAAAACGATTATGCCTCAGGATTGTCTAAATTACATCTAGTTTTCAAAAAAAAATACGCCACCGGTCCATTTTAAAGGCGGCGCGAGTTATTAAGCTCGTGCCGGACGCGTGTTTGGAGAAATTTGGAAAAACTGGGAAAACACGAAATCTTTAAACGCTATTTCCAAACGAAAAATCGCCGCCGGACCGCCGTTCTGAAAAGAAATCCAAGGTGGAGGGTCCAACTTAGAACTACATCGTAAATCGCACGGTCTCGCTGCGATTTTCGGGGCATTAAATTAAATTTAAAATTCAAGATGGCGGCTCCAAGATGGCGGACGAAATTTGACATTTGTTATTGGATTCGGTTAATAATCGGTATCCGGGGGTTTTCGGGGCAGCTATTAACGATTCTTAGGTTAAATTTAAAATTCAAGATGGCGGCTCCAAGATGGCGGACGAAATTTGACATTTGTTATTGGATTCGGTTAATAATCGGTATCCGGGGGTTTTCGGGGCAGCTATTAACGATTCTTAGGTTAAATTTAAAATTCAAGATGGCGGCTCCAAGATGGCGGACGAAATTTGACATTTGTTATTGAGTTCGGTTAAAAATCGGTATCCGGGGGTTTTCGGGGCAGATATTAACGATTCTTAGGTTAAATTTAAAATTCAAGATGGCGGACGAAATTTGACATTTGTTATTGAATTCAGTTAAAAATCGGTATCCGGGGGCTTTCGGGGCGGCTATTAACGATTCTTTGGTTAAATTTAAAATTCAAGATGGCGACTCCAAGATGGCGGACGAAATTTGACATTTGTTATTGGATTCGGTTAAAAATCGGTATCCGGGGGTTTTCGGGGCAGCTATTAACGATTCTTTGGTTAAATTTAAAATTCAAGATGGCGGCTCCTAGATGGGGGACGAAATTTGACATTTGTTATTGGATTCAGTTAAAAATCGGTATCCGGGGGTTTTCCGGGCAGCTATTAACGATTCTTTGGTTAAATTTAAAATTCAAGATGGCGGCTCCAAAATGGCGGACGAAATTTGACATTTGTTATTGGATTCGGTTAAAAATCGGTATTCGTAGGCTTTCGGGGCAGCTATTGACGATTCTTTGGTTGAATTTAAAATTCAAGACGGCGGACGAAATTTGACATTTGTTATTGGATTCAGTTAAAAATCGGTATCCGGGGGTTTTCCGGGCAGCTATTAACGATTCTTTGGTTAAATTTAAAATTCAAGATGGCGGCTCCAAAATGGCGGACGAAATTTGACATTTGTTATTGGATTCGGTTAAAAATCGGTATTCGTAGGCTTTCGGGGCAGCTATTGACGATTCTTTGGTTGAATTTAAAATTCAAGATGGCGGACGAAATTTGCCGTTTGTTATTGGATTTGGCTAAAAATCAGTATCCGGGGGTTTTCGGGGCAGCTATTAACGATTCTTTGGTTAAATTTAAAATTTAAGATGGCGGCTCCTAGATGGGGGACGAAATTTGACATTTGTTATTGGATTCAGTTAAAAATCGGTATCCGGGGGTTTTCGGGGCAGCTATTAACGATTCTTTGGTTAAATTTAAAATTCAAGATGGCGGCTCCAAAATGGCGGACGAAATTTGACATTTGTTATTGGATTCGGTTAAAAATCGGTATTCGTAGGCTTTCGGGGCAGCTATTGACGATTCTTTGGTTGAATTTAAAATTCAAGATGGCGGACGAAATTTGACATTTGTTATTGGATTCGAAAAAGTGGAATTTTGACGCTTTGACGAAAATTTTGTAGTTGGGTTTAAATTTACAAATTTCCTGAAGCGGTCATTGTTCTCGCATCTCTTTCTAATCTCACAAATTTTATACAATCCTCCAAGACCGGGGGTATTGAGAAGTTAATAACTTTCTTAATTATCAAAGGATCACTACGAAATATTGCCTAAAAGATTTTCCCGACACGATGCCACGCGCCGACACTCGCTCGGAAAAAAGCCTTTGAGTCGGCAAAGTACATAAAAAACGCACACAAAATTAGAGCAAGTCTGCATGATCACCGTAATTTTTTTTTACCGACTGAAAACTTATTTTCACCCTTTCCGCAACATCCTGGGACTTCATAAATAAAACTTGTTTCTTGTGACTCGAACTAAACATTTTTCATGAAATTACCCATGTCGTAATAACTCGAAATTTTGCTCGGGGGCTCTCCTTCTATTAGAATCTGAAAATTTAAGAAAAGGCCACACTGGTAGATTAACAATGGACACCAGAACCGCTATCCACCTTTCCTTGAAGCAATCCATATCCGCCCAATAAACTTAATACGAATCCCCAGCCCCTTAATCATTTAGAAATGAGTAAATCAATCGACGCAATGGCGTGTTCGTTAGTTGTCTATCAGACTATAAGCACGGCATCGGAAGTGCGGAACGGAAATGATGTATTGCTTTAATAAAGTGACGCGCTTCGGAAACATAAACGAGCGTCGCGGTGCTGGTTGGCGTCTGGGGGGCCGACGTCGCATGTTTGAAATCGATATCTGCACGCTGCATCCGCAGCCTGATTGTCTTAAGACGGAAGGGCTATGATAAGGCACGGACGAAAAAAGGACAATATAAATTCCACACGATTCCCGTTATTAGTCGCCTGGATATCATATCTGTATTTCGCTATTGGACGGGCGAGTCCTTAAATAAGTGGTTTGGAGGAGCTTCTAATGAGGCGATTTGGACACAATATTGTCCTCTGGCTAACTATCACTTGTGGCGCTGTATTCTGTAATTCAATATTTTATTGCCAAATAGTTATAAAAAGTATTTGTGTTTATAAGTGCTTCCCTGTGGTCCTACAATTAATTTTTATTTGTGTCCACTCCCACAAGAACAACCGTCGATAAAAAACGTCGTGTGCGTATATCGATTTCCTATTTCCGTCCGTATCAAATTATAGGTAGACATAATAAAGATAAGTACAAAATAACATGTTATATTTTCACAACACATATATCCTGGCGTGATCGGCAATGTTTGCGTTACAATGGGTATGGAATTATGACAGCTAACAATCTCAATTATATTTCAACTTCGTTAGCGGAATACAGAGTGTGATTATGGAATATTACGAATTACGGCCAATGAAGTTTAAATCATATTATAAGTAACTAAATGTAAACGAAAATTTGATTATGTGCCAATTATTGCGCTGACTATCGGATCTGTTAGGAGTGGAGAGCTCCGATATTGAAACAAAATTGGTTTTCTACTTACGATTACTTTTGCACACAGAACTGGTGACGTACCTGAAAAAAAACATAATTTAATATAAATAAATAAATAAAAGTTATTTTTTTCAAACTCATCGTCGTAAAAATTGAAAAGTATGTCTTTCGTAATTTTGAAAACAATGTGATTTTTCATAAAAGAAGAAATATATATTTTTAAATTTTTCAATTTTTTTAACTGAAGCTAAAATAACGTTTTCACTTTTGACAGCTGTCAAATTTTCTGTGAACTGAATAAAAATGCCATTTAATAATTATTTCCATAAATGACTTTGGTACTTAAAAAGAAATTTTTCTATAGGTTTTGGAAGTACTGAATACGAAATTAATTTCATGAAATTATTATGTTTGTTGGTAGCTGTCAAAATTTCTGACAACTTAATGAAAATGTAATTTAATATTATTTCAAGAAACTAAAGTACCAAGCAGACATATAGTCTTTGGAGGAACTGTTTAACAAATTGTTGTAAAAAAATTATATTTGTTGGTACCTGCCAAAACTGCTGTCAAATTTTAAAAAATGCAAGTGTGCCTTTCGTAATTTTGAAAATAACGTGAATTCCCATAGAAGAAGTGATTTATTTAAGTGTCTTGAAACTTGCTAGTTCCATAATAGAAAATAAAATAAAGTTTTCATTTTTGACAGCTGTCAAAATTTTTCAACTTAATGAAAATGACATTTTATAAATATTTAAACAAAAAACGTACTTAACAAACATTTTTTTATAATTTTTGGAGATACTGAATACGAAATTGAAATTTATTATATTGGTTGGCAGATGCCAAAATTTCTGTCAAATTTATAAAATTTGGTGGTATATTTTTCGTAATTTTGAAAATAATGTTAATTATCATAGAAGAAGATACATAAAATGTGTTAAGACTTTCTAGTTCAATAATTGATGTTAATATAAAGTAACCTTTGACAGCTGTCAAAATTTCTGTCAACTTAATAAAAATGCCATTTTATAGGTTTTGGAGGTACTGAATACGATAGTAATACGAATGAGATATACTTGCATATTTTTAAATTTAAAACAGCAGTTTTGACAGCTACCAAAAAACAATATTTTTTTACATCAATTTCGAATTTAGTACCTGCAAAACCTATACAAAATTGTCTGCTCAATAGTTCAATTTGTTGACATAATTATTAAATGACACTTTCATTAGGTTGACAGAAATGTTGACAGCTGTCAAAAGTAAAAAATGTATTTTAATATCAATTATGGAACTAACAAATTTTAAACATTACTTTACATCCTTTCTTCTATGAAAACTCACATTGTCTCCAAAGTTAAGAATATTTATGCATATTTTAAAATTTGACAGCCATTTTGGCAGCTAGCAACAAATATAATATTTTTTTAAACTAATTTCGTATTCAATACCTACAGAACTTACAGAAAAATTCTGTTTTGTACTTTCATTTGTTCAGATAATTATTAAATGACATTTTCATTAAGTTGACAGAAAATTTGACAGCTGCCAAAAGCGAAAACATTATTTTAATTTTAATCATAAAAATAGAAAGATTTGGATTTAAAGAATTTTATCTTTTTCTATAAAAACTCACATTGTTTTCAAAATTACAAAAAACATACTTGTAAAATTTTAAATTTGACACTGATTTTGACAGCTGTCAAGAATGAAAAAAAGAAATGAAAATTCTATTTTGGCACATCTAGTAGGTATCAGTTTTTAAGGTAAAGATTTAAAACTAAATTGAGCAAATCTTCAAGGCTATTCATTTACGAGTATTTTAGTTTTTTTTAAATTTTTCTACGACCAATAGAACCGGAGATATTTAAAAAATAGTGTAGCGATGCGCTCGAAATGCATCAAAAATGCACTTTTATGCGATTTTCTCACGAAACCCCAGCCCGATTTTGCTAATACTTTCGGTTTTCGACTAATTTGCATGTATAAAACAAAAAACAAAAAAAAATCAACTTCCCGATTACATTACTTTAAAATTCTAATTTCCCTTCACTATAAGGAAAAATTAGTCGAAAAGTTTTGCGTCTGTCCTTCCTCGATCCTCCTATTAAGCTCTGGTTCCTTCACGCAAAATCTCCCCGGAATATTTTGCGCATGCGCAATATCATCCTTATATAATGGAATCAGTGGTACATTTTACACATTAACGATATAAATGCAAAAGATATTTACTCAAATATGCAGTTATTTGATTCAGGATATTTTGGAAGAATACTATATTTTTCTTAATTCCTTGTTTCACATTAGCATATCTTGATGTGTAGGATATCTAATATGTAAAAAGTTAGTCTGTTTCCCGTTAAATGATAGAAATATGGAAAGATATATTTACCTTCAAGCACATCAGGATATGCAAATATTTAGTTTAAGGTATTTTGAAGGAATACTATATATTTTTCTTAATTCCTTGATTCTCATTTGCATATCTTGATGTGTAAAATATCCAGTATATAAAGAGGCAGTTAGAATATGTGTTAAATGATGGAAATATGGAAAGATATTAGCTTCAAATACATCAAGATATGCAAATATTTAGTTGAAAACTTTTTATAGGGAAACATTTTTTTTAAATTCCTTGAACCATACTTGCATATCTTGATATGTAGGAGATATTAATATAGTGTAAATAAGTGATATTTTACTTCACATTAACGATAGAAATGCAAAAGAAATTTGCTCAAATATGCAAGTATTTGATTCAGGATATTTTGGAATACTATATTTTTCTTAATTCCTTGTTTCACATTTGCATATCTTGATGTGTAGGATATCAAATATGTAAAAAGTTAGTCTGTTTCCATGTTAAATGATAGAAATATGGACAGATATTAGCTTCAAGCATATCAGGATACGCAAATATTTAGTTTTACGTATCCGTTAAACGTTTTACAGGAAATTATAATTTTTCAAAACTTCCTTGAATCATAATTGCATATCCTGATATGTAAAAGATATTAATGTATAAAGAAGTTGTATTTTACTTCATATTATCTGATAGGAGTGCAAAAGACACTCGAATACGTCAGAATATACAAGTATTTTGAAGGAATACTATTTATTTTTCTTAATTCCGTGTTTCACATTTGGATATCTTGACGTGTAGGATATCTAATATATAAAAAGTTAGTCTGTTTTCATGTTAAATGATAGAAATATGGAAAGATATATTTAGCTTCAAGCCTCGCTTCAAGCACATCAGGATATGCAAATATTTAGTTTAAGGTATTTTGAAGGAATACTATATATTTCTTAATTCCTTGATTCTCATTTGCATATCTTGATGTGTAAAATATCCAGTATATAAAGAGGCAGTTAGAATATGTGTTAAATGATGGAATTATGGAAAGATATTAGCTTCAAATACATCAAGATATGCAAATATTTAGTTGAAAACTTTTTATAGGGAAACATTTTTTTTAAATTCCTTGAACCATAATTGCATATCTTGATATGTAGGAGATATTAATATAGTATAAATAAGTGATATTTTACTTCACATTAACGATAGAAATGCAAAAGATATTTGCTCGAATATGCAATTATTTGATTCAGGATATTTTGGAAGAATACTATATTCTTCTTAATTCCTTGTTTCACATTTGCATATCTTGATGTGTAGGATATCAAATATGTAAAAAGTTAGTCTGTTTCCATGTTAAATGATAGAAATATGGACAGATATTAGCGAGGATATTAGCTTCAAGCATATCAGGATACGCAAATATTTAGTTTTACGTATCCGTTAAATGTTTTACAGGAAATTATAATTTTTCAAAAACTTCCTTGAATCATAATTGCATATCCTGATATGTGAAAGATATTAATGTATAAAGAAGTTGTGTTTTACTTCATATTATCTGATAGGAGTGCACATTTTGAAGGAATACTATATATTTTTCTTAATTCCTTGGTTCACATTTGGATATCTTGACGTGTAGGTACTAATATATAAAAAGTTAGTCTGTTTTCACGTTAACTGATGGAAATATGGAAAGATATATTTAGCTTCAAGCACATCAGGATATGCAAATATTTAGTTTAAGGTATTTTGAAGGAATACTATATATTTTTCTTAATTCCTTGATTCTCATTTGCATATCTTGATGTGTAAAATATCCAGTATATAAAGAGGCAGTTAGAATATGTGTTAAATGATGGAAATATGGAAAGATATTAGCTTCAAATACATCAAGATATGCAAATATTTAGTTGAAAACTTTTTATAGGGAAACATTTTTTTTTAATTCCTTGAACCATAATTGCATATCTTGATATGCAGGAGATATTAATATAGTGTAAAGAAGTGATATTTTATTTCACATTAACGATAGAAATGCAACAGATATTTGCTCAAATATGCAAGTATTTGATTTAGGATATTTTGGAAGAATACTATATTTTTCTTAATTCCTTGTTTCACTTTTGCATATCCTGATGTGTAGGATATCTAATATATAACAAGTTAGTCTGCTTTCATGTTAAATGATAGAAATATGGAAAGATATTAGCTTCAAGCACATAAAGATATGCAAATATTTAGGTAGAAACGTTTTATAGGAAATTATAATTTTTCAAAAAATCCTTGAATCATAATTGCATATCCTGATTTGTGAAAGATATTAATGTGTAAGAAAGTGATGTTTTACCTCATATTAACTGATAGAAGTGCAAAAGACATTTGCTCGGATACGTCAGAATATGCAAGTATTTGATTTAAGACATTTTGAAGGGATACTATGTATATATTTTTCTTAATTATTTGATTCATACTTGCATATCCTGATGTGTAGTATATCCAGCATATAAAGAGGCAGTTAGAATTTGAGTTAAATGATGGAAATATGGAAGACATTAGCTTAAAACTCATCAGGATATGCAAATATTTAGTTGAAAACTTTTTATAGCATATCAGTGGTACATTTTTGTTCAAAAAACACATCGGTTAAATTAAGAGCCTACTTTTTTGAAGTCGCTTAAACTCAATTCGTAACTATAGAACTACCTCCTGTGCAAAGAAACTTAGACATCTAATTAGCAAGAAATCATTGCAACTCGCAGAAAGACACGTACATCGGTAAATATAAATACTCTAATGCATTTACTCGAGCCAAATTCGGTTTAATTTCCAGACTGTAAATCACACACGAACCTGGAAGTCCTGGGACCAGACTATGGATGTTTAATTCAGGAAAGTACATACAACAACTTTTCCGCGCAATTAATAATGCAAACCAAAGACGCTGACGAGTTTTTCCTGTATATATCGTGAACCCGACAACGCTTGCGTTTAATCATGTTACTGTTTCACTCGACAACTTGTTTCGGTCTATGTTACTCCGTAATAACACGTAAATTAGAAGCAATCTTGTAAGGCTTCACGGCACAATAATCCTCATTAAAATTTGATAATCTAGTAGTCGAATGTCTATTAGTGCAAGCTGTATCGGATGGTTAAACTTCGCTCGGTGGCAGGTCCAGGTGTTGACTGTGAAGTAAAATCAAAAACACTGGATTGTTACTATCATAATAATTATTATTAAAATACAGGAAAATACGTATGACACAAAATTATAAAACGGGTTTACATTTTATATTATATTGTAATTATACAAAAAGGTAAAAAGCTTTTTAATAGCAAGATCGATATTTCCTTCTCTCAATTAAAGTAAACATAAAATTTAAAATTCATTACAAATTACCTATTATTTATCACTTATTGTTTATGAGTCTCTGGAAAAATATTTACGTATGTTTCAACATTACACTGTGACTAAGAACACAATTATTTCCTTTGTTTCCGACAACGATGTTGATACTAAAAATTCTTTAAAAACAATTTTTGCTATTAATTAATAATTCTACTATTCTTATTTCCAACGGAGACCAGATCATCTAAGACCAACCCTGTATTGGCGCCCTATCATGTACCTTATGGGCGAGATGTTTAATAAAGGCCAAGATATAGCAGCGTTCTAAATTAATTAAGGTGGTTAATTGAACACGAGTTAGTAGTGGCAGATACAGACAGTGAACTGTGTTAGGCCATTTGTACTTCTCTCGGCCCGTGATGTAGCATATAGGAGCATTAAATAAATGGATTGCATCTTGTACAGTTAATAATCAAGGCAAGAAGTAAAGAAACAAAAGGACTTTAAAAGGAACAACATGGGAAAGTACTAGATTAGAGCCCTTTGCGTAGTGCCCCCATGTACCCAATAGATAATGCAATTGTCTAATAGTGTCCTCTAGCTGCTGGTTATTCAAGAATGGCCCAGAATTATCGTATATGTTATCAGAATACTCGATGAATCCATGAATTTCTTGAAAAGGTATAATTTTCCTTTAAAACGTTTTGAATTAAATATTTGCATATCCTGATACGCATCAGGATATGCAAATTTTAATCAAGGAATCAGGAAAAATATATAGCTTTCCCCCAAAATATCTTGAATTAAATACTTGCAGATTCTGACCTATTTGAGTACATATCTTTTGTACTCTTATCGCAAATATGAAGTAAAATACCACTTCTTCATATATTAATGTGTCCTACATATCAGGATATACAATTATGATTCAAAGAATTTTTTTAAAAATTTTAATTTCCTGTAAGCTGCTAAATATTTCCATATCCTGATGTATTTGAAGCTAATATCTTTCGATAATCTAACATTAAATCAAACTACCTCTTCATATACTGGATATTCTACATCTCAGGATATGCAAAAATGATTCAAGGAATTAAAAAAATATATAGTTTTCATTCAAAATGTTTTGAATCAAATAATAAATATTCTGACGTATTCGAGCAAATGTCTTTTGCACTTCTATCAGTTAATATGTGGTGGTAAAACATCACTTTCTTACACATTAATATCTTTCACAAATCAGGATATGCAATCATGATTCAAGAATTTTTTGAAAAGTTATAATTTCCTATAAAACGTTTCTAACTAAATATTTGCATATCCTGATGTGCTTGAAGCTAATATCTTTCCATATTTCTATCATTTAACATGAAAACAGACTAATTTCTTATATATTAGATATCCTACACATCAGGATATGCAAAAGTGAAACAAGGAATTAAGAAAAATATAGTATTCCTCCAAAATATCCTGAATCAAATACTTGCATATTTGAGCCAATATCTTTTGCATTTCTATCGTTAATGTGAAGTAAAATATCACTTATTTATACTACATTAATATCTCCTACATATCAAGATATGCAATTATGGTTCAAGGAATTTTAAAAAAATGTTTCCCTATAAAAAGTTTTCAACTAAATATTTGCATATCTTGATGTATTTAAAGCTAATACCTTTCCATATTTCCATCATTTAACACATATTCAAACTGACTCTTTATATACTGGATATCTTACACATCAGGATATGCAAACATGAATCAAGGAATTAAGAAAAATATATATGGGTATATGCAATTATGATTCATGGAATTTTTTGAAGAATTATAATTTCTTATAGAACGTTTCTAACTAAATATTTGCATATCCTGATGTGCTAATATCTTTCCATATTTCCATTATTTAACACAAATTCTAACTGCCTCTTTATATACTGGATATCCTACACATCAGGATATGCAAATATGAATCAAAGGAATTAAAAAAATATATAGTTTTCTTCAAAATGTCTTAAAGCAAATACTTGCATAATCTGATGTATTCAAGCAAACGTCTTTTGTACTCCCGTCAGTAAATATGAAATAAAATATCACTTCCTCATATATTAATATATCCTACATATCAAGATATGCAAATCAAGGAAAAATTACAACTTCCTATAAAACGTTTTTCACCAAATATTTGCATATCCTGATGAGTTTGACGCTAGTATTTTTCCATATTTCCATCATTTAATATAAAGTCAAACTACCTCTTTATATAGTGGATATCCTATACATCAAGATATGCAAATATAAATCAATTACGAAAAATATAGTTTTCCCCCAAAATATCTTGAGTCAAATACTTTTATATTCTGGCGTATCTGAGCTTTTGCACTCCTATCAGTTAATATGAATTAAACCATCACTCCTTCATATATTAATATCTTTTACATATCGGGATATGCAAATCAAGGAATTTTTTGAAAAATATAATTTCATATAAATATTTGCATATCCTGATATGTTTGAAACTAATATCGTTCCATATTTTCATTAATTAACACTAAATCAAACTACCTTTTTATATACTGGATATCCTACACATCAGGATATGCAAATATGAATCAAGGATTTAAAAAAATACAGTTTTCTTCCAAAATGTCCTGAAACAAATACTTGCATATTCTGACATATTTGAGCAAACGTCTGTTGTACTTCTATTAGTTAATATGAAGTAAACTATCTCTTCTACATATATTAATATCTCCTACATATCAGAATATGCAATTATGATATAAGGATCTGTTGGAAAATTCCTATAAAACGTTTTTGACCAAATATTTGCATATCCTGATGTGTTTGACGCTAGTATTTTTCCATATTTCCATCATTTAATATAAAGTTAAACTACCTCTTTATATAGTGGATATCCTACACATCAAGATATGCAAATATGAATCAATTACGAAAAATATATTTTCCCTTGAAAATATCTTGAATCAAATACTTTTATATTCTGGCGTATTTAAGCTTTTGCACTCCTATCAGTTAATATGAATTAAACCATCACTACTTCATATATTATTAATATCTTTTACATATCAGGATATGCAAATCAAGGAATTTGTTAAAAAATATAATTTCCTATAAAACGTTTTCAACTAAATATTTGTCCTGATGTGTTTGAAACTAACATTGTTCCATATTTCCATCATTTAACATTAAATCAAACTACCTTTTTATATACTGGATATCCTACACATCAGGATATGCAAATATGAATCAAGGATTTAAAACAATACAGTTTTCTTCCAAAATATCTTGAAACTTGCATATTCTGACATAATTCAGCAAACTTCTTTTGTGCTTCTATTAGTTAATATGAAGTAAACTATCACTTTTTCATATATTAATATCTCCTACATATCAGGATATGCAATTATGATATAAGGATTTTTTTAGAGAATTACAACTTCCTATAAAACGTTTTCGACCAAATATTTGCGTATCCTAATGTGCTTGAAGGTAACATCTTTCCATATTTCCATCATTTAATATAAAGTCATATTACCCCTTTATATATTGGATATCCTACACATCAAGATATGAAAATATGAATCAAGGAATTAAGAAAAATATAATTTTCCTTCAAAATGTCTTGAATCAAATACTTGCATATTCTGACGTATTTGAGCTTTTTGTTCATATGAAGTAAAACACCACTTCTTCATATATCTTTTACATATCAGGATATGCAAAAATGCCTTTACCAAATTATTGCCATGCCGACGATATTCGGCTGTGGGCCTGCTCACAAACTTACCGTAATTAGCGAAGTGTCCCACTTTAAGACTTGTACCTATGCAATCGTTGCTACATTTAACAATTCCAGTATCTTAAATGTCATTTCCAAGCTCACTCGGTAAATCAAATGCCCGCCATTAAGTCGGCACCCCCTGATCATTACTTTCTAATGGGAACGTTGAAAGGCATTATCTAGGAATTACCACTACAGAGCGAGTCGATATCTGAAAGGCGATGCCTTCATTTCGCGGTTATTAATATGATTTACGCGGCAATTTTTAAGGGCACGCTCAAAGGGCCTTGGCTGTAACGTCGGAGTATGTAATTTCATCCAATTAAACATGGTAATGCGATATCAAAAGCCAACAGCACACTATATTCGGTACATTAACCTAAATGATTAACAGTGTGGTTTTTCAGTTAAGAGCGTAAAAAGGTGAAGAGGAAATTAAGTTATTGGGAAAATGGAACGAGGACAGTTCTTAGAAAGGGCAGGATAATGGAAGTAATCAGGACACTTGTAATATCCGACTAATTCCTTCAGTAAGCGTAAAAATGAATTCGAAGAACCGAATTGGTCCAGGCCGGAACAGTGACTTATTCGAGTGCCATGGCTTTCGATAAACATATCAAACACTTCCAAATTCCTCGGACCCTTGTGCTTGTAACGGTCAAAAGATCCCCATTAGACAAGCGGAGAAATCCTCCCAAATCCGTGTATATCGACGTGGCGCAGATGACAGGACAAGTCAACAGGAGGGTTAATCTGAGAAGTGAGCGAACAGGTCACAGGGGAAAATCTCCCGTTATCCTGGCACAACTTCACCGATGCCACTCAATCGCTAACGTCGCCCGCGTTGATAAATATGAAGTATGGCAGCCCGGCACGACGTGATGGATTTACTGACGTGCAGGAGGATCGTCTGTAAAGCTTATTAAAAATGTACTCGGGGAATTATTAAAATATTGTACATTCCGGGATTAGAGCTCCACGCAGAGTGCCAGCATGATGGATCGTGTTAAGTGCAGAAGCTATTTGTTAAAAATGGCTAGCTGGATGTTCACTAAGGGAATTAAGCTTAGAGGGCTGCTAAAAATAATTTATTATCTGAAGTACGTTTGAGCATTAGGCATGATGGAAACGCGTATTTATAGGAACTGCGATATTCGACGTACCTATAATATAAATACTACAACATGTAAAGTTCATGCTTTTGAGAGCTCCTGGATAGTTGACTTTGAAGAACGCTCCCTTATGTCCCCTTCCGCTCCGCCTAGGATGCACCTCCTTTCGCATTTCGGATGCAGGTGTCGCGGGCTCATCCTGTTCAGGATGCTTGGCTCTCGCCTCGTTAACAGGTAATTTCCATTCAGGACTCGGCGCCGGCGTCCAGACGCTGATAACTAGGTTATGCTCGCAGCCGACTAGAGTTTTAATTTATTTTTTGCATAGAACAAAGGCTCGAGCGTTGGTATTTTATGCAACTTTCTGTAACCACTTTTATGTGTGTACCTGACAAATTAGGGCATTATGGCGCAGATTATCCTCTTGTGCTTGAATAGTGCTGCAGGAATTTCCATTTCGAATTAACAGGATTTACAAAGCTCTCTTACAAAGAAAACTAAAAATTTCATTTACATAGCTAATGGACCGTTTGGAGCTCGCTCGTTAAACCAGCGCAGAGCTTTGGTCTGTCAGATTTCAATCTGGACCAGAGCCTGTTATTTTCATTTTCCACTTGATACAGTCCATCTCTTGAATTTACATTTATAAGCAATGAAATACAACAGGGTCCAGACGTGTCATGTGACAACTTTAATCTAGATAAAAATGTGGATTTTTTTCTGCAAAATTAATTGAATAAATGAAATTACTATTGATCCTAATGACGTACCGAATGCAGTAAAGCGAAAATTAATTACAAAAATTCACATATAATTCTGCAAAAAAAATTAAATAAAAATTTTAATATTAAGAAATTATTTAAATATTAATTAAATATTGTTTTATTATTCTATTTTTATATTTTCATTAAATTATAATTACTGTAATACTGGATTGCAACCGACAATGACACTATAAGATAAACAGCGAAAATTTCCTTTCCACATCTCAACGTATTCAGTTTGGGCCTTGGACGTTGCAGCCCAATTAACAAAGTTGACTTGGTAAAGTACAATACATTAAAAGAGCACTATAAGTCAAATTTAAAAAAATCTGGAAATTTTCTTTCCATCTTAACGTATTCAGTCGTTAGTAAATATGGAGTATTGAACATCGAAGTCCAATTACACAAAATTTAATTGAGCACTATAAGTCAAATTTAAAAAAAAGAAAATTTTCCATATTTCAACGTGTTCGCCTTTACAATCAATTAAGAATTTGGGCTTTGGACATCGCAGCCTAATTAAACAAAGTTGAGTTGGCAAACTACAATAAATTAAAAGAGCACTATAAGTCATATATAAAAAAATGCTGGAAATTATCTTTTCATCTCAACGTATTCGCCTCTAAAATCGTTGTGAGTATGGAGTCTTGGACATCGAAGTCCAATTACACAAAATTTAGTTGGTAAACTACAATTAATTAAACGAGCACTATAAGTCAAATTAAAAAACTGGAAATTGTCTTTCCATGAACGTATTCGCCTCCAAAATCGTTGTGAGTATGGAGTCTTGTACCTACATCGACGTCCAATTAAACCAAAATTTAATTTGTAGACTACAATTTATTAAAAGAGCACTATAAGTCAAATTAATAGAAAAATCTGGGAATTTTCTTTTCTTCTCAACGTATTCGCCTTTAAAATCAATTAAGAGTTTGTGCCTTGGAAGTCGCAACCCAATCAAATAAAGTAAGTTGGCAAACGACAATTAATCAAAAGAGCACTATAAGTCAAATTAAAAGAAAAATATAGAAATTTTCTTTTCTTCTCAACGTACTCGCCTTTACAATCATTTGCGAATAGAGACTTGGACATCGAAGCCCAAGCCCGAAACAAAATTTAATTGGTAAACCACAATAAATTAAAAGAGCACTATAAGTCAAATTAAAAAAAGAACAGTGAAAATTTTCTTTTCACACCTCAACGTACTCGCCATTAATATGAATTAAAAGTTTGGGCCTTGGACATCGCCGCCCAATTAAACAAAGTTGACTTGGCAAAGTTCAATAAATTAAAAGAGCACTATAAGTCAAATAAAAAAAAAACTGGAAATTTTCTTTCCATTTCAACGTATCCGCCTCTACAATCGCTGTGAGTATGAAGTCTTGGACATCGAAGTCCAATTAAACAAAATTTAATTGATAAACTACAATAAATTGAAAGAGCACTAAAGTCAAATTAAAAAGAAACAGTGGAAATTTTCAAATCTCAACATACTTGCCTTTAAAATTAATTAATTAAAAGTTTGAGCCTTGGACGTCGAAGCCCAATTAAACAAAGTTGAGTTGGCAAATTACAATTAGTTGACATAGCACTATAAGTCAAATTAAAAAATCTGTAAATTTTGTTTCCTTCTGATCATATTTGTCTTTACAAAAGTTTGTGCATATGGAGTCTTAGACATCGAAGTCCAACTAAACAAAATTTAATTGGTAAACTACAATTTATTAGAAGAGCACTATAAGTCAAATTAAAGGAAAAATCTAGAAATTTTCTTTGCCTCCCAACGTATTCACCTTTAAAATCAATTAAGAATTTAGGCCTGGAACGCTGCAGCTCAATCAAACAAAATTTAATTGGTAAACTACAATTAATTAAAAGAGCACTATAAGTCAAATTAATAGAAAAATCTGGAAATTCTCTTTCCATCTAAACGTATTCGCCTTTACAATCGTTTGTGGATATGGAGTCTTGGACATCGAAGCCCAATTCAACAAAATTTAATTCGTAAACTACAACTAATTAAAAGAGCACTATAAGTCAAATTAAAAGAAAAATCTAGGAATTTTTTTCCCTCCCAACGTATTCACCTTTAAAATCAATTAAGAATTTGGGTCTTAAACGTTGCAGCCCAATCAATCAAAGTTGAGTTGGCAAGCCAAAATAAATTAAAAAAGCACTATAAGTCATATATATATAAAAAAAGCCGGAAATTATCTTTTCATTTCAACGTATTCGCCTCTAAAAGAGCACTGTAAGTCAAATTAATAGAAAAATCTCTACAATTGTTGAGAGTATGAAGTCTTGGACATCGAAGTCCAACTAAACGAAATTTAATTGGCAAACTACAATTAATTAAAAGAGCACTATAAGTCAAATTAAAAGAAAAATCTAGAAATTTTCTTTCCTTCTCAACGTATTCACCTTTAAAATCAATTAAGAGTTTAGGCTTTGGACGTCGCAGCGCAATTAAACAAAGTTAACTTGTCAAAGTACAATAAATAAATAAATTAATTAATTAGATCAAAAGAGCACTAAAAGTCAAATTTAAAAAAAATCTGGAAATTTTATTTCTGCCTCAACGTATTCACCATTAAAATCAAATAAGAGTTTGGGCCTTGAACGTCTCAGCCCAATCAAACGAAGTTGAGTTGGGAAACGACAATTAATTAAAAGAGCACTATAAGTCAAATTAAAAGAAAACTAAGGAAATTTCCTTTTCTTCCCAACGTATTCACCTTTACAATCAATTGTGAAGACTCCATGTCTTGGACATTGAAGCCCAATTAAACAAAATTTAATTGGTAAACTACAATAAATTAAAAGAGCACTATAAGTCAAATAAAAAAACAGTGGAAATTTTCTTTTCACATTTTAACGTATTCGCCTTTAAAATCAATTAAGAGGTTGTGCCTTGGGCGTCGCAGTCCAATTAAACAAAGTTGACTTGGCAAACTACAAAAAGAGCACTAAGTCATAGAAAAATCTAGAAATTTTCTTTCCTTCTCAACGTATTCACCTTTAAAATCAATTAAGAGTTTGGGTTTTGGACGATCAGACTTAACTTGTCAAACTATTATAAATTAAAGAAGCACTAAAAGGCAAATAAAAAAAAATCTGGATATTTTCTTCCCATCTTGATATATTCACCTTTACATTCGTTTGTGAGTATGGAGTCTTGGACATCGAAATCCAATTAAACAAAATTTAATTCGTAAACTACAATAAATTAAAAGAGCACTATAAGTCAAATTAAAAAAAAGCAATGGAAATTTCCTTTCCACGTCTCAACGTATTTGCCTTTATAATCATTTAAGAGTTTGGGCTTAGGGCGTAGCAGCCATATTAAACAAAGTTGAGTTGCCAAACTACAATAAATTAAAGAGCACTAAAAGTCAAATTAAAAAAATCTGGAAATTATTTCCATCTCAACGTATAAAACAGTGTAAATTTTCTTTACACATTTCAACGCCTTTGGCTTTGGACGTCGCAGCCCAATTACAAAAAGATGAATTGGCAAACTACAATAAATTAAACGGGCACTATAAATCAAATGCTAAAAGAACAGTGGAATTTTTCCCCACATCTCAACTGATTGGCCTTTATATTAGTTGTTGGGTATGGAGCCGTTGACATCAAGGTCCAATTAAATTGTCAAACTACAATGAATTAAAATGACACTATAAGTCAAACGCTAAAAAACAGTCCCCATCTCTATATATATATCGGCCTTTATTATCATTTGTCTTGTACGTCGAAGCCCAATTAAGCAAAATTGAATTGGCAATCTGCAATAAATTAAAAGTGCAACGCGTAATTAAAATAAATCCAATGAAAACCAAAGCCCTGCTGCTGCTAAAGGAAGATATCGCCCATTCTTCCGTCCCCCATAAAGTGGTCTGTTACTGACGTTAACCACAACATGTTTCAAACAAAATCGCCCCATCAATATATTCCGTGCATGCTCCGACTCCCCTGCAAGCTCATCAAATCTAAATGGTACATATCTCTTCTCAGTCAAAGCCCTTTAATTCTATGGCAATTCATACTAATTTGTCTGATGTTTGACCAGTTGTGTAATTCAATTATGGAATTTAACTCTAACTGTTCTCAGTTTCGGTCAGGTCATGCGGGCCCTGCAAAATTATCGAAATAGATAGCAAATATTCGATAAATTATATTGCCGCTCTTGTACCTAGAGGGTGCTTTGAATATCGGCGTGCGAATTAATGCCGACTTGCGTTTTTATTTACATTTCTATTAGGGATCCGACCAGATTTTCGTTTAATAAGCTTGAGCAATGAGCATGTTCCCATATTAAAAGCAGCGAGCGAATTTATTTACCCCTAACGTTTCATCGCTTAAAGTCAATTCCCATGGTCCCGCAACATGCCGCCGGAAATGCCATTTTTAATTATTTACGAGGTACGGGCAAATTATTGGCTCTGCAATGCATATAGCGTGGCTAGTCGGTCAGTTTAAGTTTTACAGTATCGTAGATATAACATGCAGGCTTACAGGAAATCAAATCGTTGCTGTTGGATCACGAAGTATATTCTTTTTGTTACAAAAGCTACTTTAATTGAGACTAATTTGCTATTTGTCCATTGCTACCTAGTTATGAAGGCATTTCAAACGATACTAATAACGGCATGAGTTTCAAGCAGCTCAAGTAAATACGCTGGTCATTGAACATGAAGACGTGAGTATTATTAAAGATAATAATTTATTTTTGATACCATGCAAAATCAGTTCAATCCAAAGCAACTGACCCGTAAATACCGTCTGCTTCTAGTCTGAATGAACAGTTTTTACATCCGTTTTTTTATGAAAATAAACTGTGATGGTTACCAGAATCAAAATAATCGACCTTGAATATATTCTATAATAATATACTGTGCGTGATAGAAACAAGAACTGTTATAAAAAAAAATTGTTTAAACTTCCTCAAAGTGTCAAAAATTCAACATCGACTTTTCACCAGAAAAGTTTTTCTTGGCAAAATAATTATATTTGGCTCGTGTGACGCTCTCTTTTACCTAGCTGGAGCTGTTTGCAACTCACTACCTACAGACAGTGCTTTCCAGGTTTGTAACACTTTTTAAGACGGACGCCAGTTAAGAAGACGGTTCTTTCTGTCCAGGGGTCTGGGATGATTGTCGTTTTTAGCGGACTGGACAATTTCCCAAACATGACAAACATAACCACCATGAATAGGACAATGAAATGTTTCGCCGGCGAATTATAAATTCACGTTTGAGGGACATTCACTGAAACTGAATCTTACCACCATAATCAGGACAATGTAAAGCTCAGCCAGTGAGTGTTTTTACCAAGATGATTTTCCGAGCGGAGTTTTACTTTCATTTCTCAAAGGTTGGCAGTTAATGCGAAGGCGATGATATCGACAACTCGACAGATGATGTTCAGGTTTCAGGTTAGACGGCGCGAGCACCAAAGATCCTTTAATGTCCATTTCCGGCAAATTTATAATACATCTTTGCTGACGTATTTGGCTGCGCGCTCAAGCTGCGGATTGAATTTGAACGCGTGACTCGTACTAGAGACGTCCCTTACTAAGTCCGAGCGTGTTACATAATTTGCAACAGTTACTCGGAGCATCTGTAAATGAAAATAGGCCGCTAGCAATTTTAGCTATACCGGCGGCTTTTAAAAATTTATTTAGTAGATACATAACTCCACTGGCCCCTTATTGTAAGTTTGGTCACTGACTGAAGTAGTAAACTCTGCAGGATTCCTAAAGCAATCGATTCTGAACACACAAAAATCCTTGCAGCTGCAAATCAGTTGTGCAGTCCATTGCGCAAGCCGTGGCGGCAAGTGATATACGGGCTCTAGTTTTCTATTAAGTGTTTTACGCGGTCATAAAGTCCATTTAGAAGGGAAAATAAATTTGGAATTATTGGCCTTAGTGTTGGAATAAATATTTAATGGGTGAAAAACAGCCGTAAAAGAAGATTAAATAGGCAATTTGGCCTGGTGAATGTTATAAACGGTTACCGAAACGGACACGATCCAATTTATACGGCGAATATGACCACGCTCGTCGCCGGAGAGTAATGGCTACGTGAAATTAATTATTTACCATAATGACCTAATACGTACCGAAGTAGAAACGGGGTTTTGCTTTTAGAATCCCATTTAACTCCGTACAATGGTAATTATACTGTAGATTATGGTTATTAACGATTCATGTGCATACGATAACGATATTTTAAAAGTTGTAAATGCAACACAGAAACGATATCAGACGCGTCAGATGCTGTCAAGTTGGTAATGATGTTTGCTATACCGATTTTAGTCCGATATTCGTCAGGCTTGATTTGGGATAATTAGATTTCTGTATTTCACAAATCGGAAGTTTTACTTATTGCCTTTATTTATCCACCCACGCTATAAACCACTTAGAGGCGAAAAACTGATGGGTTTGCTGTAAACCCCTCCTTTTCCTTTTTAGGGCGTTCCAGGAATCTTCTAGTAGAGGAAAGTCAATATTCGGTTAATTTTGATTCAATACAGATTTATTTAATTCAAATTGAGTTAATTGACTTTACTGTTGTTTGTTTTCAAATATAGGTCCTGCCAAATGTGCAGCGGCCTGTAATTATAACTGCCCGAACGGTTAAAATAGCGGTCATGTACACCTGTGGTCTTTGTAACACAAATGTCGCCTTTGTCGGTGAAATAATGCTTTAGATAAGGTGGTGATGCATAAAACTTGAGTTTCAACTGATCAAACATAGAGGTCTCTCAACTTAATAGCATTTATTCAATGAATTATCGACAAATACAAATTAAATTGATCCATAAATAAACTAAGAACCTGTGATACCTTAATACTACATTTAATTTATTTTTACAAATGGTGTTATCCTTTTAATTAAACATGAAAGTCCAATATTTTTAGTTGTTTTTATAAACAAGAGTTTCTATCTTTAGTATATTCCGTGCTTTGTAACGGTATTCGCACTGGTTTGAATTTATTAATTCCGTAACATTGAAACTAAAATGGCTGCTGGAAGTGGATTGTTCTAGAGTGTCCAATTATACTACATGGAAACAAATACATTATCTCGTTCAATATAAATGGTATGAGCATACCTCGGCTTTTGAATTGAATAAACTAAGAACCTGCGATAACTTAAGACTACATTTAACCTATTTCACAAATGGTGTTATCCTTTTAATTAAACATAAAAGTCCATTATTTTTAAGTTATTTTTATAAACATGAGTTTCTATCTTTAGTATATTCCGTGCTTTGTAACAGTATTCGCACTGGTTTGAATTTATTAATTCAGTGACATTGAAACTAAAATGGCTGCTGGAAGTGGATTGTTCTCGAGTGTCCAATTATACTACATGGAAACAAATACATTATCTCGTTCAATATAAATGGTATGAGCATACCTCGGCTTTTGAATTGAATAAACTAAGAACCTGCGATAACTTTAAGACTACATTTAACCTATTTCACAAATGGTGTTATCCTTTTAATTAAACATAAAAGTCCAATATTTTTAGTAATTTTTATAAACATGAGTTTCTATCTTTAGTATATTCCGTGCTTTGTAACGGTATTCGCACTGGTTTGAATTTATTAATTCAGTGACATTGAAACTAAAATGGTTGCTGGAAGTGGATTGTTCTAGAGTGTCCAATTATACTACATGGAAACAAATACATTATCTCGTTCAATATAAATGGTATGAGCATACCTCGGCTATTGAATTGAATAAACTAAGAACCTGCGATAACTTAAGACTACATTTAACCTATTTCACAAATGGTGTTATCCTTTTAATTAAACATAAAAGTCCAATATTTTTAGTTATTTTTATAAACATGAGTTTCTATCTTTAGTATATTTCGTGCTTTGTAACGGTATTCGCACTGGTTTGAATTTATTAATTCAGTGACATTGAAACTAAAATGGCTGCTGGAAGTGGATTGTTCTAGAGTGTCCAATTATACTACATGGAAACAAATACATTATCTCGTTCAATATAAATGGTATGAGCATACCTCGGCTTTTGAATTGTTGTTATTATATTCTGCACGATTTTCTTTAAATTTTTATTCCTTTTTTAGGAGCGACGTGGGCATGGGGTCGCTTTTTCTGCTTGCCCAATAACAACCCCCTTTTGTTTATGTTTCCAAGGTACTACCAGAAAATCTCCTTCGTCTAAGGACTCTAGATAGGAATATGTCATCTTGGTATGTATTTTCCCAAATATTTGCCTTATTCAAAGTTACTTTGTAGAAATTATCTTATTTTTAGCATCCTGGTCACATAACCTTTCTGTGGATACCCATATCGATATATTTAATTTATTTTATTTATTCAGAATACATGACAATATCTATATATATGGCATTAATACTATGAGGTGTCTAGGAGTGATCCTTGAGGAACGCTCGGAACGATGAATTCCAAACAATTTGTACTGCCAACCATTTATGTCGGTACATTTAATTAGATTTAAATTATTTTTGCTTACATTTACGCAACCCAGTTTCGCTTCCGATCGAGCAATTCCAGAGGCTCTTTGAGCGAAGTATTTTTTCATCAATTATCAGTTTCCCGTAAAAAGTCAACAAACCGGATCTATTTAATGTGCGTTACTTTTTTCCGGCAACCTTTGTTAACGAAATTCGCAGAGAACTTCGTTAACTAACCTCGTCGCGATTTATTCTACCAAACGAAAGCTTGGGCTCTTCTTGGGGTGGCAGTGATGTTAATGGCGGATTGAATAAGGACCGGGGTGTGGGAATCCAAGCGAAACGAGACGTGAAAGTAAAAAGTGCTCAATAGCAACAGCGGCGGTGTTGGACAACTTGGATTCCTGCAGGGTCAGCTGACGTAGTGATAGATTATTTTTATATTTTAATCAGCAAACTTTACTTTAATTGGTCCTACACGCATTATTATCGCCCGACGCGACAAAAAAATATTACCTCAAGTTTATTTTGCTCATATTATTGGAAAAACTAAAAACATTTCAAAAGGTTGGAGCTTATCTGTGTAATGCAGAAAAGTATTTTAAAAATGGATTCGAATATTTCGTTTGGGTTTATAAAAGTAGATTTGTCACAGGAAACGTTTAAAATTCCGGCAGCGAACATCAAAGAGGGACAAATATTATTTCAAACGTGAGGTAATAAGTGAAAGAGTACCTCGTTAGCCATAAATGCCAGCAACATTTAGGCAGGAAGGTGGAAGTAACATGTTTACCTCAGTATTATTTCGCTCAGCAACTGAATTTTGGGTAATCCAATTGAGCACTTCGAAATGGGAATTACAAGACACTTCGTCGACGTGCTGTTTACGAAAGGAGCATTCAGATTAAAGAAGTTTTATGATAGAATTCTGCGCCAGGCGTAAAGCGTTGCGGTTTTAGAATCCAATAAAAAGGAGATTTTCTCACAAGCTGCTTTTATTAAAAATATAAAAATATTAATATCTCGAATGGTCTCTCTCTCTCTGTCTCTTTTATTCCTTTTTTAAACGGCTTAAAAAAAAGGAGCAACGTTTTCGATTCGACCTGTATGTTTGTTTCTCTTTTGGTTTGTTCACTATTTACTTCGACTTGGTTTAGGCAAATTCTCTGAAATTATTTTTGCATATTGTCATGGTCCTCATGACCTTTTAATGGTTTGGTTTACTTATGTCATAGTATGGTTTACACCTCTACCATATGTTACGTTAGGGGTTGATTTTAATGAGACAAATATTAAGACACTTTAACTTATTTCACTAAATAGTTGACTCGCTTGGCATGAATAAGTTAAATGACTCGCTTGGCACACGAGAGGGTGGTATTTAATAAATTAAAATATAGCGGCAAGGTTCCAACAAAACAATATTTAATAAATAAAGAAACAAGAAAACACAAACACAATTAACACAAAATAAACTATTACTTACAATAGGGGTCAGAGTAGCCTGAGGAGGAGATATATGCACTTATTTGAAGGGGGCCCTGAAGGGGCAACCCTTGAGACGTCTTGTCTCTTTAACCCCAAAAAACCAACTCGAGTCATTTAACTTACTCATGCCAAGCGAGTCAACTATTTAGTTAAATAACTTAAAGTGTCTTAATATTTGTCTCATTAAAATCAACCCCTAACGTAAATATGGTAGAGGTGTAAACCATACCATGACATAAGTAAACCAAACCATTAAAAGGTCATGAGGACCATGACATATGGTGGAGGCGCCTAGCTTGATTCTACACCCCAAGTGTATTTTTTAAATATTTTTTATTATAATTATCAATTTTTTAATTTTATTTTAAGTAATTATATAACTTTTTAAAAACCGTACCGACATAAGTAAACCAAACCATTAAAAGGTCATGAAGACCATGACAATATTATAGAGTCTGAGGGTAGTCCCATTTATAGATATTTGCGATTTCACCTGCGCCTCCGCCATATTTTCAATAAATAAAAAATTCAATTTTAACTTTCAGTATTGAGAGGGCTTATCAGCAGGATAAAATTTGTAACATCTCTGCATTTAATTTTACTTAGAAAATCTGTTCCAAAGCACAATAATTACAAGTGCGCAATGAAACTGCAGACAATAAATATTTAGACGATAAAGATACAAACAGCGCGAAATGTTTATAAAACGTTTAGCATCCGTACCATTTGCGACATTTAATTATATCGCAAAGGGCCTTAATTGTGAGAAATAATTTAATACATTCATGTAGCAATTATTGCGCTCCATTTTGTTGATCTTCCCCCCTAATTGATTATTTCACGGTAACGGCGCCAGCTCACAGGTATAACAACTTAATAATTTGCGCTCCAAAAGAATGTTTTTGAATATGTACAACAGTTTTAAAAATAATACACAGCGGAACTGTGAAACGCGAAAGCGCCGACATTTAAAAATAAACAGAATTTAGGTGCTCATGTGTAAAATAGTTGGTTGTCTTATCACATCGGAAGCGCTGAAAGATTTAGAATATCTCGTTCGATGCGCAATTTTAAGTTAAGAAGCTTTCGTCCAGGTCCTTCTTCAATACAATGTAAATTGGCGCAGCTATAGTGGCGCAGCTAGATATTATAGGGAAAGACACGAAGAAATAAAGTAGGATTTTGAAAACAACATTTTTTTTACCTGGGTTAGCTATAAACCCTTATTTTTCTTCTTTCAGGGCGTTCCAGGGATCTCATTAATGGAGAAACTTACCTTTCTCAAATTCCTATTTGATTTGTAATATTAATAAAGATTTATTTAAAATAACCTGAGTTTATTGGTTTCATTCCAGAATACTTTAAAATTGTAGTGACCTGTATTTGATTCTCTTAGAATGAAGAAACTAAAATAAACTACGCACAGCTTGTGGCTTTTGAATATAGATGTCTCTGTTATGAGTTTTCATACCTCTGTGTAAGACGAGACCAACGAATGGGATATAGATATAAGAAATAAAGCCGTTATTATTATTATTATTATTATTATTTAAGCTTATAAAACATAGGTGTCTCTATAGTGAACGACATTTATTTTATTGAACAAATACATCTATAAATGGTGAAATAGTTGTAACCTGAGACAACTTAAAATTAGCTTAGATTTAATGGACAAAACTGGACAAAACTTAATTTAATTAGAAATGCTCGTAACTATCGATAATAATATTAAATGGTTTCTATCAATTATATAGTTTACGGTAATGTCACTGAGGTCGCGCCGCGTATTCTACCTTATCAGTTCAGTGATGTACAATTTTAATGGCGGCTCGTGCTGGAATGTTCTGGGCTATCCAATTAAAAGTTGTGAAACTAGCCAGCTTTGGACAATTTTGATGCAATATTAGAGGTCGCGCGTATTCTACCTTATCAGTTCAGTGATGTACAATTTTAATGGCGGCTCGTGCTGGAATGTTCTGGGCTATCCAATTAAAAGTTGTGAAACTAGCCAGCTTTGGACAATTTTGATGCAATATTATGAGCTAGGTGGGTACCTGATTTTATTTATCTTCTAATTCAATATTCCTTTTTGACTTCAGCATAACTTGGTCTGTATATAATAGATGAACATACCTTTACCATATAACTGTTTTTTCTTACTTTTTAAACGGATTTATTCGAAATTTAAATTAAGAACCTGCGATAACTTAAGACTACATTTAATCTATTTCAAAAATGGTGTTATCCTTCTAATTAAACATAAAAGTCCAATAGTTTTAGTTGTTTTTATAAACAAGAGTTTCTATCTTTAGTATATTCCGTGCTTTGTAACTGTATTCGCACTGGTTTGAATTTATTAGTTCAGTGTTATTGAAACTAAAATGGCTACTGGAAGTGGATTGTTCTATATTTTAGATTATACTACATGGAAACAAGTCAGCTGAGGATACTTATTCGAAATTACAAACTAAGTGGGTACCTGATATTTTCATCGTCTATTTTATCAAATCCTGGGAATATCGGCACATTATCTCGTTCAATATAAATGGTATGAACATACCTCGGCTTTTGAACACAGATGCACTTGTGACTTTTGAATACAGATGTCTATTGTTATGAGTTTTCATACCTCTTTCTAAGACGAGACCAATGATGGGATATAGATTTAAGCTTTTTTTTAGCAGTTCAGTGATGTATAATTTAATGGCGGCTCGTGCTGGAATGTTCTGGGCTATCCAATTAAAAGTTGTGAAACTAGCCAGTTTTGGGTAGTTTTGATGCAATATTATAAGCTAGGTGGGTACCTGATTTTATTATCTTCTAATTCGATACTCCTTCTTGACTTCAGCATAATAACTTGGTCTGTATATAATGGATGAACATACTTTTGCCATGGAACTGTTTTTTCTTACTTTTTAAACGGATTTATTCGAAATTTTCATACTTTTTTTAGGAGCAATGTGGACGTCTTTTCGTATATCTCTCCAAACTCGTTCTCTTCATTTGTTTTTGTTGATGTTTCCAAGACGTCGCCAAGAAAATTCCATTTGTTACAGCATACTAAGATGGAAATATGTCATTTTTGGTAAGTAATTTCCCAATTATTTGCATTATTTTAAGTTATTTTGCAGAATTAATCTTGTTTTCAGCATCCTTGTCAGATTACCTTTTTGTGGATGCCCATTATGCTATATTACGTTGAAACTGATCTTCCACTCTACGTTAAAGTCGAAGATGGTACATTGAGTTTTAAGATTCACTACACTGTCACTACTTATAGTCTAAATTTACAACATGTCTAGCCATTTGACATAGATTATCGATTTTACATGAATTATTATACTAATAATTCTTAAATTTAAATATAGGTTGTGCTGAATTAAATTCGGTTGCGGACTTCTTAGCTCTTTCTCCCTTTCCCACGAGGCGAAAACCTGATGGTCAATCATAAAACGACATAGAATATTTATCGTCGCGAATTTTAGCAACCAGCTACATAATTGCTTTTTGCTTAAACGGATTATTTATTTTGTAAAATAATTTCCAATTTAACTAAAATACGTTGGTTTAACGTATATACAGAATTAATATGGTTTGTCAAAGCAATCAGTTGCCATTAACTAATTAGTTTCAGTTCAAAATATGATCCTTCATATTATTAAAATGTATATAATTTATGTATGGTAGCGCTGGCTGGTTAGATATATTTATTGCAATTAAAATTTTGTGACGCAAAAAAATGTTCCCATTTAAAATACGTTAATTAAATAACAAAGTTGGTGTCACTTACGATTTTGTAATGGATTAGAACTTCCTCTGTGAAGTTACTAAAATTATCTGGTTCGAGCTAATTCAAAGCTTAAAGACAAATTAATTTGTCATAAATCTAGAATCCATTAGCTGTCAAGATAAACTTAGAATATTAGGGATCCCTTTCAGTCCTGCTCCTTATATACTGATCAAAATCTTTTCACAATCACAAAGGATATTAACCTTTCAATTTCACTTCATTCATCTTAGTCCCGTTGCGTTGCGTTGTGTTCCCCCCAAATACATAATGACAAAGGTCGTTTACGTACATCATTAGGCTGGATAACAAAAAAGTATGTAAAAAAATGTCCGACACCGAATTTTCCAAAAATGTAACGAATGTAAAATATTGCCCCTTCTAATTTTTCCACAAACTAAGTACTGAGTTGGAGTTTAAATTTATTTCGATTTCGATTCAATAATCGACCCAAATCGTTCTACTAAGATCGAATGAATGAACATTCATTTACACTATTTTTCCTACACGGAGAAATAGAATTACGTCTTGTAGACGTGTATTGTTGGGGCATGTTACTTAAAATGACAATGAGATTTAAATAGACGCAAAACAATTCGGACACATATTGATCGTTCGCGGTATTGCTCTTGGCTGAATGTCAAACGTACGTTCATGTCAATGGCACCTCTTTAACATACAATGAACACATGTGTGTGTGTGTAGCGAAAAGCAAGGCTTTAAATCACGGGATGAATAAAACGATTTTCAAGATTACTTGCAGCTCTGCTGCATTCCGCCGATTTCACCGTTATGCAAGTCGCGTTACCGAGCCGGGGTACCGCCATGAGCGTACCTGAGGGGACAAGGAGAACCACATTTCAGCATAAAATCATTTTGTATTCCATTTTATAAAAATAATGTATTATTCCGACTCAGTTCCCAAAGTGTCACACCGGACATGGGTAGTTAATTACATACGATCATATTACGAGAGTAAAGCATAAGCAAGGGGCCTTTCAGCCACCGCTCAGTCTACGGTCCGACCGGAATTACTTATACGCAGGCAACAAATGCAGATGAGAGCACTGCATCACTGCATCGAGACTTACTCAGTCATCACCCGGCTCTCACGCTGCACCGTTCCGCAATCAAATTAAATCAGGGCTTTTCAGCTAATATTTTGTACCTTTGTGCATGTTATTGTCATTTTGCTGAGTGAGTTGAGTTTATTAAAGTATAATTAAATTGTTTACTCTTAGCGACTTCAGGTTGAAACCCTACACAAAATGGCTAACATGCAAAAACCGCACCCCACCCCGCGGAATTTTGTTTACATTTGCGACACAGTGGATTCATTTCATCATCCTAATGCCTCTTACTACGCGATGATAAAAAAAAACACTATATTTCACTTACAGAACTTCTTGCGGAGAGAAATCACTCCATTTTTCAATGAACCTAATACACGATATGATTTATGAGGTTCGTAGCACACGCAATCAACTTTTTTATGGACCTCTAATGCGCCAGAAGTGATAAGAGTTGAAAGCCTAACAACTTTAAAGACTTTTTGCGGCTGCGTTGCAACCCGGGGTCGCGTCGTTAATGGCAATAACGGCGGTATCCGTGCGAATGCACACTTAACGCGTTTTATTTATAAGCAAAAAAAGTGCCTGCCGCGTTAATTGTTAATAAGGTAAGAAGGAAACAAGGCGGAAAAGGTGAAGGTAGGTTTTTATAGGGAAGTTTTCCTTTCTGGCTTTTACCGCGAGAGTAACATTTAAGCGACTGAAATTCGGTTATTATGAAAGATAGTTGTGCACAAAGTACTAATTCTGGTGTACCCGGAAGTGACACCAATTTTCTGATTTTACATGGAACACGATATTTTTTTTTGCGTTTTCTGGTTCCTGCTGAAATTCTGAATTCAGCAATATGTCACGAGCTGGCATTTGTTTTAAAAATTGCGTCAAAAATATGAAACAACTGAACTGAAAAACACAAGTAGGCTCCTGTGGGATTTTATTTTTGAATCTTATAGAAAGTAGGCGTTGAATTTGACGCATGGACGCGTTTTTTGTCATTTCATGTACGCAAAGTTCTTCCTAATTAAAGAAGCATGTTTTCCCAGTAGATTTTGCATTTTTAAAAATACATAAAAAAATTTATAAACGAATTTTAAATGGAAGCAAATTTTTAGGTACCACAAAAACGGATATACAGCAATACATACGAATTATGTCTAGATAATAAATTTAGACAAATTTATTTATAATAAATAAACAAAAATTTTGAAATTTCACTGAAGTTTCAAATCAATTAAATTATTAGAAATTGTCACGCCTGTCAAAGTGGCGTTTTCTTAAAAAAAATTTGTGAATTAGTTGGCCGAAATCGGGAAAAAAATTTTGACATTTTTTTTGAAAACATTTTTTTACACTTTTTGATGACAGCTGTCAAAATGACGTTTTCTTGGAAACATTTTTTTATGACAGCTGTCATGGTGACGTTTTCTCGGAATTTTTTTTAAGACAGCTGTCGGTGACGTTTTCTAAAAAAAATTTGTGACAGCTGTCAAAAAACTGTTTTAAAAATTGCGTCGAAAATATGAAACAACTGAACTGAAAAACACAAGTAGGCTCCTGTGGGATTTTATTTTTGAATCTTATAGAAAGTAGGCGTTGAATTTGACGCATGCACGCGTTTTTTGTCATTTCATGTACGCAAAGTTCTTCCTAATTAAAGAAACATGTTTTCCCAGTAGATTTTGCATTTTTAAAAATACATAAAAAAATTTATAAACGAATTTTAAATGGAAACAAATTTTTAGGTACCACAAAAACGGATATACAGCAATACATACGAATTATGTCTAGATAATAAATTTAGACAAATTTATTTATAATAAATAAACAAAAATTTTTAAATTCCACTGAAATTTCAAATCAATTAAATTATTAGAAATTGTCACGCCTTTTCCGTTGTACACATAGTTTAGGTGAGATAATCTTTGGTTTACGTAATCGTAATCCAAACTACACTTCCTTATTTTTTTTAAATTTATTTCACAAACATCGACTGAAACCCCGGCAATATTTTATAATATTCTGTTTACTTGCTACTCAAAGCGATTTATTTTGACTGGCCACTTTAGCAACTATTATGCTATTAATAACGCAACCATAACACGCATTAATATTTCTGAACAGCTCATAAAACATTTTTCACCTTCTAATTTAATCTCACTTTCACATAACATCAAAAACAAACAAATACTGTTGATATATTTTAAGGATCATATCCATATTAACAAAATAAATTAAAAAATTTAAGCTGACGCAATTTAACATAATACACAAGAAAGCAAACAATCGAACCAATAACAGAATAAGGTGCGAACAAAACCCTTATAATGTACAGGGTGATTGGTGATTATTTAACTTTGTTATTTTTGGAAAAAGAAAAAAGTGTAAAGACAAAGGTTTTAGTTATTTTTACGTAGATTTCAATTACGATATGAGAAAAACAATTGATAACGTCATAAAAAGTTATAATACAAACTTGTGCTTTTTGTTTGATAACATACTGTATGTTTTGCGGAATATGAAAGAGCATGAAAATAGCTTTTCAAAAATATATAACACTGTATATTGTTAAGGTAGGGGAAAGATTTATATATTAGTATTTTTTATTTTATTTATTTATTGAATTATTATTTATTTTCGGTTCTGATTATTTTAAATTGTTGAAAAGGTAGGTGGTATTTATTAATTTAATATTTATTGCATGTTAGTTTAAAGAATATTTTTAATAGCATGTCTTTAGTATTTATTTTTTTTTAAGAAGTATAGTGATTTAATTTAATTTTAGAATTTATTTACTAGTTTATTAGAATTGTGACCTTTTTGACTTGGTCCACCCGTACTACTAATACCTGCGTTTTATACACATCGACCAGTCTATGGCGTTGATAAACGACCGTGTGTACTGCGCGTAGCGAATAACTTACTTTCAGGTTTCTGTAATTCCTGTTTTGTTTTTCAGGGTCTCCTTGGGATCTTTCTTAGGAAGAAACTTACCTTTCGAATTCTTTAACTTATGTAAATTTTATCAATAAATGAAAATTAAGTTCTCTATGTGCTTTGTATTATTTTAAAGTGATTCTAATTAAAAGTTGGTATTGCATGAAGTACAGGTACCTGTAATTACTGGATTTGAATGGGTTATGACTCAATCGTGCAGTTCCTTAGCAAGACTCGCAGATGTCGCCCTCACTAAAGCACGGATACTGCATATAACGTTAGAATGAGCAGAATCTGTCGATTTATCAAACTAGACGTATGTAGGTTTCAATTTAACAACATTTATTCATTTATATCAACAAATTTGGTGAAAAATACTTAAGCCAGAAGCCTGCGATAACTTATCTCTAACAAATGAAATTCTTAAATTTTATAGTTCAAAAGAAAATGCCTCCCTTTACTAGTCTTATCAGGGATGAGCAGTCTATTGGATTTTATATTCTATGGATTTTAACGAATTTATGCACCTACGGCCTTTACTAAAGTTCATTGACCGTGGTAAAATGACTGTCTTATTCGATATTATGTGCTTTTCCACAATTAATCAAGACTATTTTATGTGATTAAGTCCTCAATTATATACTATGTAAGTACCTGATTTTTCTTTCTTCTGTTCGTTAAATTCTGGTGTAGCCAGGGTATTATCTCGTTCAACTTTTATTAGATTATTTATTTTAGCTGGTAAGTAGTGATTTACCTCTACTTTTGCTCGTTTTTAACACAATTTTCTAATTTATTTTTAGGAACGACTTCGACGCTGAAGCACTACATTTTAAGATTTCACTTCACTATACCGTTCTACAATTCTAAGTTACAATGTGTCTATCCTGGTGGCATAGACGATCAGTTTTACATAAAATTAAATCTTAATTAACATCAAATAGTATTACTACAGTTTTCTACGTTAGTCTTTTCGCTAGATAAAACTACAACCTTGCTCATTCTTTATTTTTATTAATTATTGCTTATTTGACACTAGTGATTGATTAACTTGTTTAACATTATCTTTCTGATGGTTAATGTTATTTTATTTATCATTTTGTGGTTTTGATTTACTGTTTTAGGTGGTACGAGCCACATCTGGTGAACCGTCTCACCACTATCCCGTTAACAGGTGTTTCTGCAACAAAGATGAGTTTCCTCGGAGTGGTATCCTTTAAAACTGTGTTTAAACCTTTTTTTTATTTATTTAAAGTAAGTTATTTGCTGCTTTTATGCAGGGTGAAGTTCTATATGAACAATTTTGAATTTTTATTTTTCTTTTTAAAAGTATTGAATTTAATTTTTATTTATTAAAATACATGACAATATTTATCTTTTGTGGTTTTTTAACTGTTTACTTTCTCATACAGCGTGTTGCTATACAAAAAACACAAGTTTGTATTATAAATGTTTTTAGCGTTACTCAATTGGTTTTCTGATATCGTAATTAAAATCTACGCAAAAATGACTAAACTTCTAAAAACTAAAATTGTCTTTACACTTTTTTCTTTTTCCAAAAATAACAAAGTTAAGGGGAGTGTAAAAATATACATGATCACCCTGTACATGAATCTGCAATATACAGGAATCGTTATTTAGTTCTGCAATTAATCGATAGATGGTGCGATTTTCAGGTTGGAAATAATTCCAGAGCGGCCTAGAATGACCTGGGAATCTCCACAGGGCATCCTGATAAGAGGATACAATATTTTGAAAAAATGTTTTCGTTTTTTAGTAGTACGCAAAATGATGTTGCTTACCTATATTATTGACCTACATTTTGCAGACAACTATTCACGAAATTGACCACTCACCTGCAAATAAAAAAAAAGTTAGTAATCAGACACCTAATTAAAAAGTCATTAAAAATCCGCAATATTCGGATTTTGTAAATAGTAATATTGCGAGAGGTATTTATGAAACTGATTATATTTTGCAATGTTATTTCACTAAAGAAATCAATGATGTTTGCGATTAGTTCGTATTTATTTCATTCTTTTAGACGAGTAATTTATTTATTTGCCCAGCAGATTTTATAATCCAATTACAGGTCAACTTAGAATTAATTATAAAATATTTGTTATGTTATATAAAAATAAAATAAGTAGAAATTAGCCTAAGGCATAATAACACAAAAAATAACAAAAATACAGGGTGTTTCGGGAGAGTCCGAAAATGCTTCCTTTTCAAGATATAGGGTGTCAAAAAAAAATTTATTGGAGCAACAAATCGTTTTCGAAATATTAAAAAAAAAGAATTTTTAATAATTTTTTTTGATACCTACTCTGTATATCGAAAAGGAAGCATTATTGGACTTTTATTTATAGGAACTTTTTTTTATTTTGCCCTCTAGAATTCGTCCTTAAATTAGTTCCCTCACCTTCCGAAACACCTTGTATAGTATACCGGGTGGCCAAGAGAACCGGTCCAGGCTTATAACTCTTTTGTTTACGAACCAACTGTTTTAAAATTTGGAACATGTATATAATACTTATTTTCAAATTTAGTGACGTGTACGGTGAAAATGGGCGACTTCTGGTTTCGACGGAAATAACATCAAATTCGATTTTTTAAATGGAACACCCTGTATATTTTATTATTTTTGGAATCTACGAACCAAATTCTATCTGATCACGGTGCAAAATTTGCATTTTTTTTCAAAAATAATAATATTTTATTTTTGAATCCAGAAGGCTGTGACTTGAGAAAAATGTATCTCCATTCTGTTATTCACACAAATAATAATTATTAATATTAAGTGTATTATGGGCCGAAATTTTAAAGTTTTGGTTTTTGATAAGTCAATTTTTTTACAATTTACAAGAAAATATTTCTGTCATAAAATAGGAAAATTATTTTCTTTACAGTTTTCTAAAATGTACATAAATATTAGTGTTTGTGATAACTTTTGAAGACCGATTTGGCGTGAAACAAAACTCTACTATTCCAGAATTCCCTTCATAAATGATTTATTATTGCATAAAGCCGAAACCCATTGCACGCCGAGACTGTATTGAAGAGTAATTTTAAAATTTAAAAATCCTCCCCCAACCATTAAAAATATAAGTTCGGTAAATATAAAGCAATCTTGTTTCGCTTATAAGGTCCCTGGCAGACTTCCGCCCCGTCTTTTTCTTAGCCTCGGCAAATAAGCGAGATAACTCACTGGAAGGATATCAAGGAGGGCTTAAAAAATCTCTTACCCGAGCTTATAACAACACAAGCAAATACACTATTGACATTTACTCACATTGCGAGATCTTATTTATCATTTATCCGATGAATAATTCATTTAATCAATCCACAGACTGTCTGTGGTACCTACTATCGTTATATTACACAATGGGTGAACCCCCGGGATATAGTATATATTGCGTCTGAAAGAAATTACTATTTTATCGGTTTTCGGCAGCTCCAAGATTAAAACAACCGCGAGTTCGTAATTTGCTACACTTGGTGTCATCGCTGCCAATACGGAAACATCGATGTGCCTCTTGATGGCCGCCACTGGGTGGAGAATATTATGTTGAAATTGTAAACAACCATAATAATAATTTGGAATCTGGTAGGCAGAAAAAGCGTCACAGGTCAGTCTACTGACAATGCACCTGTCGATTTATTGATGATTAAGTGTGTTAAATCACATAACTTGTATAAGACGGACGTGTTCGTATATTACCAAAAAAAAAGTGTTTCTCTCTTTAGGGCCGAGTGCAAGAAGAAAATCGAGTGTCCGTCTGTTAAGGAGTTTCTATAAAATGTCCTGGTATTTGTGGTTTGTGCGACTTCCATTAATAAAAAAAATTAATTGAGCAACTTGGATTTTTTGAGGTTAGGATGCACTTTTAATGTATCTATATCCCAACAGTTTGATTTACGAGAAACGTTTGATTTATTCATTTACGAGAAACCCTAAATTTAAACTTTCCAAACAGACAGCCCCACATTATTTTTTTAATATTTTCAATTTTAAATAAGAAACCCTAAATTTCTGCTTTTAAAAAAGACTGTTCGCTTTATTTTTTAAACATTTTTCATTTATAAAGAAGATATCGTAAATTTCTTCTTTCAAAAAAGACTGTTCGTTTTATTTTTTTTTTAATTTTTTCAATTTTAAAGAAGAAACCATAAATTTCCTCTTTCATAAAAAACAGTCTCGCTTTATTTTTTATTTTTTTTTTCAATTTTAAAGAAGAAACCCTAGATTTCTTCTTTCAAAAAAGACTGATCGCTTAATTTTTTAAATTTATTCAATTTTAAAGAATATATCGTAAATGTCTTCTTTCAAAGAAGACTGTCCACTTTATTTTTCTAAATTTTTTCAATTTTAAAGAAAAAACCCTAAATTTCTGCTTTCAAAAAAGACTATTCGCTTTATTTTTTTAAAATTTTTCATTTATAAAGAAGATATCGTAAATTTCTTCTTTCAAAGAAGACTGTTCGCTTTATTTTTTTAATTTTTTCAATTTTAAAGAAGAAATCATAAATTTCCTCTTTCATAAAAAACAGTCTCGCTTTATTTTTTATTTTTTTTCAATTTTAAAGAAGAAACCCTAGATTTCTTCTTTCAAAAAAGACTGTTCGCTTTATTTTTTAAATTTATTCCATTTTAAAGAAGATATCGTAAATGTCTTCTTTCAAAGAAGACTGTCTACTTTATTTTTCTAAATTTTTTCAATTTTAAAGAAGAAACCCTAAATTTCTGCTTTCAAAAAAGACTGTTTGCTTTATTTTTTAAAAATTTTTCATTTATAAAGAAGATATCGTAAATTTCTTCTTTCAAAGAAGACTGTTCGCTTTATTTTTTTAATTTTTTCAATTTTAAAGAAGAAATCATAAATTTCCTCTTTCATAAAAAACAGTCTCGCTTTATTTTTTATTTTTTTTCAATTTTAAAGAAGAAACCCTAGATTTCTTCTTTCAAAAAAGACTGTTCGCTTTATTTTTTAAATTTATTCCATTTTAAAGAAGATATCGTAAATGTCTTCTTTCAAAGAAGACTGTCTACTTTATTTTTCTAAATTTTTTCAATTTTAAAGAAGAAACCCTAAATTTCTGCTTTCAAAAAAGACTGTTTGCTTTATTTTTTAAAAATTTTTCATTTATAAAGAAGATATCGTAAATTTCTTCTTTGAAAGAAGACTGTCCGCTTTATTTTTTAATTTTTTTCAATTTTAAATAAGAAATCATAAATTTCCTCTTTCATAGAAGAGTCTCGCTTTATTTTTTTTATTTTTTTCAATTTTAAAGAAGAAACCATAAATTTCCTCTTTCATAAAAGTGGCTCGCTTTATTTTATTAAATTTTTTCAATTTTAAAGAAGATATCGTAAATGTCTTCTTTCAAAAAAGACTGTCCGCTTTATTTTTTTAATTTTTTTCAATTTGAAGGAAGAAACCGTAAATTTCTTCTTTTAAAAAAGACTGTCCGCTTTATTTTTTAAATTTTTTTCAATTTGAAGGAAGAAACCGTAAATTTCTTTTATTAAAATAGACTGTCCGCTTTGTTTTTTAAAAATTTTTCAATTTGAAGGAAGAAACCGTAAATTTCTTCTTTTAAAAAAGACTGTCCGCTTTATTTTTTTAATTTTTTTCAATTTGAAGGAAGAAACCATAAATTTCTTCTTTTAAAAAAGACTGTCCGCTTTATTTTTTAAAATTTTTTCAATTTGAAGGAAGAAACCGTAAATTTCTTCTATTAAAATAGACTGTCCGCTTTGTTTTTTAAAGTTTTTTCAATTTGAAGGAAGAAACCGTAAATTTCTTTTATTAAAATAGACTGTCCGCTTTGTTTTTTAAAATTTTTTCAATTTGAAGGAAGAAACCGTAAATTTCTTCTTTTAAAAAAGACTGTCCGCTTTATTTTTTTAATTTTTTTCAATTTGAAGGAAGAAACCGTAAATTTCTTCTTTTAAAAAAGACTGTCCGCTTTATTTTTTAAAATTTTTTCAATTTGAAGGAAGAAACCGTAAATTTCTTCTATTAAAATAGACTGTCCGCTTTGTTTTTTAAAATTTTTTCAATTTGAAGGAAGAAACCGTAAATTTCTTCTTTTAAAAAAGACTGTCCGCTTTATTTTTTAAATTTTTTGCAATTTGAAGGAAGAAACCGTAAATTTCTTCTTTTAAAAAAGACTGTCCGCTTTATTTTTTAAAATTTTTTCAATTTGAAGGAAGAAACCGTAAATTTCTTCTATTAAAATAGACTGTCCGCTTTGTTTTTTAAAATTTTTTCAATTTGAAGGAAGAAACCGTAAATTTTTTCTTTTAAAAAAGACTGTCCGCTTTATTCTTTAAAATTTTGTCAATTTGAAGGAAGAAACCGTAAATTTCTTCTTTCAAAAAATACTGTCCGCTTTATTTTTTTAAATTTTTTCAATTTGAAGGAAGAAACCGTAAATTTCTTCTTTTAAAAAAGACTGTCCGCTTTATTTTTTTAATTTTTTTCAATTTGAAGGAAGAAACCATAAATTTCTTCTTTTAAAAAAGACTGTCCGCTTTATTTTTTAAAATTTTTTCAATTTGAAGGAAGAAACCGTAAATTTCTTCTATTAAAATAGACTGTCCGCTTTGTTTTTTAAAAATTTTTCAATTTGAAGGAAGAAACCGTAAATTTCTTCTTTTAAAAAAGACTGCCCGCTTTATTTTTTTAATTTTTTTCAATTTGAAGGAAGAAACCGTAAATTTCTTCTATTAAAATAGACTGTCCGCTTTATTTTTTAAAATTTTTTCAATTTGAAGGAAGAAACCGTAAATTTCTTCTTTTAAAAAAGACTGTCCGCTTTATTTTTTTTATTTTTTTCAATTTGAAGGAAGAAACCGTAAATTTCTTCTTTTAAAAAAGACTGTCCGCTTTATTTTTTAAAATTTTTCAATTTGAAGGAAGAAACCGTAAATTTCTTCTATTAAAATAGACTGTCCGCTTTGTTTTTTAAAATTTTTTCAATTTGAAAGAAGAAACCGTAAATTTCTTTTTTAAAAAAGACTGTCCGCTTTATTATTTTAATTTTTTTCAATTTGAAGGAAGAAACCGTAAATTTCTTCTTTTAAAAAAGACTGTCCGCTTTATTTTTTTTAATTTTTTTCAATTTGAAGGAAGAAACCGTAAATTTCTTCTTTTAAAAAAGACTGTCCGCTTTATTTTTTAAAATTTTTTCAATTTGAAGGAAGAAACCGTAAATTTCTTCTATTAAAATAGACTGTCCGCTTTGTTTTTTAAAATTTTTTCAATTTGAAGGAAGAAACCGTAAATTTCTTCTTTTAAAAAAGACTGTCCGCTTTATTTTTTTTAATTTTTTTCAATTTGAAGGAAGAAACCGTAAATTTCTTCTTTTAAAAAAGACTGTCCGCTTTATTTTTTAAAATTTTTTCAATTTGAAGGAAGAAACCGTAAATTTCTTCTATTAAAATAGACTGTCCGCTTTGTTTTTTAAAATTTTTTCAATTTGAAGGAAGAAACCGTAAATTTCTTCTTTTAAAAAAGACTGTCCGCTTTATTCTTTAAAATTTTTTCAATTTGAAAGAAGAAACCCTAAATTTCCTCTATAAAAAAACAGCCCGCAAGGGCTGTCCGCTTTATATTTTTCTCTCTACCTCGAAACATTGTCGGACTTTCTGCCCGTTATTTAAGAAAAAATTTTCCAAAAAATACGATAGGAAAATACAGACGGTAGGGTTAATTTTCCTACCTATTGGTGTAAAACAATCAAGCCTTATTCCTAAACTTCATTATTAATAAAAAAATATAGACCATAAATCGATAAGTATATCTGAAAATCCGACCTATTTCTTATACTAACAAGACATGTTTGAAAAGGAAAATAATGAACGCATTAATACTAATAGCAAAAATATTGATTGGAGTTTTCAAGTGTACAAAATAAACGTTTTTTAGCTGAGTGTTTCTATGTATCGTGGTTCAATATTAATTCACTATTGTCTTGCTAACTGAGCTATTAATATAATACCAACTTTCACCTTCCTCAAAAGATACGCTATTGAATATTAATGAAATTGGTCGCATGTGTACGTTCAACGGAATTTCCGCCAATGAAAACAATCATGATAATGAGTAATTACAGATATCTGTTTCCACTTCTCATTTTTTTTAGAAACAGTTCCTGGATTAATTCAATAATTGCTACTCCGCGTGCCCTCAATTTTTCCCAGATTTAATTCGCTTGAGCGCTTTCGTTAAAGCATAGCACGGTTTTAATCACAATGCTCGCCTCCCAGTGTATTCATATTTATATTAATAACACATCAACCTGTTTAATTGGCATAGTTGGCGCTAATACAAAATACAGCCCTGTCCCCGTAAGATTGCGCGTCCCTTAAAAATGGGGCCGGTTTAAGCTAACGAGATTAAGCGATTATTCTACCCGCTGTGCAAACTCTATGACACTGATACTGTCCTGATTACACACGGATAAACTGCTAAACAGTATTATCACAAAAGTGTGTATGCACACCTTCAAAGCGAACCTACAATAACGATTCACACTAATTTTCAGCACAAACACAATCAACGTTCCTCTTTCCATCTATTCCAGTCCCGCTAATGGCCTTACCGCTAAATCGATTTACAGCCCACGATTCCCAAAACAATGTGCTTGACTGTACAGGGCGTTTCGAGACAGGGACCTAGTCGCATAAGATAAATTAAATATTGCTAACTTATACAAATCGATCACAGTCGATTATTTTCAATCACACTGTATATACATGATGATCTCTCTAAAACTAAACCAGCCGTTTCTTCATTTTGTGATAAAATATCTTAATATTTGAAATATGGATTCTGTGTAAAAAAACAGAGACCGGACCTGTGCGTGTCATGACGTCAAAACCAGGATCGGCTCTAGCACAAGATAATTATTTTTATTTGTTCTAAATGATCCGGAATTAAATATTTGTGCTTGTTATTCACCTGAAAACTTTTTAAATGCATTTCATGCATTTCTTAAGCAATCACATTTTCACGTTACCTTTCGCTAATTTTTGCTTGTATACGGATTTATTTCTCTCCACTTTATGCCCGGCTTTATGTGGCATAATAAAATGTCAGTAACACGGAAGAATTTTTATTCGTTTGAACTCCAAGTTATTAAAAACAAAGTAGATCGAACAGGGGGTTTTCCGTTTCCCGCTTTATACTCGCTCCGATGGGCAAATATACCGAAAAGGATCTTTAAAGTATACTCGGCATTCCCATGTACATTTGCCTCTTGTAGTACAAAGAAGCCAAAGTATGAGGAGGGTGTACATTATGTGTCCTACGAGTCTACTCAGGAAGAGGGTGGAAATTTAATTGGATCGCACATGGATTTGTCGTTTAGCACGGGCAGTAAATGCAAACATTTATATAGGTTTGCAGCTCAGTTGTGCTTGTGGATAACATTTTTCCCACTTTACTATTGTAATATTATATTTTTTTTATAATATAAATTAGATTAAAATATAATTAAAACACCAGACATTTTACATCTCTATTATAATCTCTATGGCTTCGGATTCGAGGCATGCAAGGTATCATCACGGAAGGTCGCGACACGAGCAGACGAAAACAAGCACCCTGAACTGCAATCGAGCATAATTTATGGCCGTTAGGTTTAAAGGGCAAAGAATGAATGGGTGAAATTCTAAAGGCACTTTTCCGGTAATCGATCACGTCTCATAGTACATGACTAAATTTTCCACCAGAACACTGCTTACTGTACTGATCGCTGTTTTGTTGAGGCGTTGTCAACGAAGAACAGGAAATCAATGTATTGTGTCAAACAAATGTACGACTAGTTTTTAGTTACCATTGCAATTACACAATTGCAGGCGATTTTAAGTGTTAAAAATTTTTATCATGTTGAATACTTCAGCAATAACCAAAATATTAACAAACAAATTAAATAAAACAAAACAAAGACAAAAATAAACTCAATAAACAACATAACACTAGATAGATCAAGAAGATTTAAGCTAATGCAAGGCAAGACAAAAATAACAAAGCAAGACAGAATAGACCGAATTAGGCAAAACAAAGCAAAATAAATTCAATCAAAGCAAAACAGGAAAGACCAAGATAAAAATAATACAAGACAAAAAAAAAAACAAGACAGAAAGAAAACAAGACAGAAAAAAACAGGATAAAAAGAAAAGAAATAAAAGAAACACTACAAAAGGAAAACAAAACAAAAAGAAAATAAGGCAAAAGAAAACAAGACAAAAGAGAACAGGACAAAAAGAACAGGACAAAAAGAAAACAAGACAAAAAGAAAACAGGACAGAAAAAAAAACAGGATAAAAAGAAAAGATAATAAAAGAAACACGACAAAAGGAAAACAAAACAAAAAGAAAATAAGACAAAAATAAAAAAAGACAAAAACAAAACAAGCCAAAAAAGAAAACAGGACAAAAAGAGAACAGGACAAAAAGAAAACAAGACAAAAAGAAAACAGGACAAATGAAAACAAGACAAAAAGAAAACAGGACAGGAAGAGAACGGGACAAAAAGAAAACAAGACAAACAGAAAACAAGACAAAACAGGACAAAAAACAAGACAAAAGAAAACAAGACAAAAAACAAAACACAAAACAGAAAATAAAAATCAAAAAATAAAACAATGCCAAAAATTATACCAAAAACAAGACAAATCAAAACAATAAAATGGCAAAATAAGATAAGACTAAACAACACAAGCTAAACAAAGACAAAATGAAACTAAACCAGGCAAGAAAATAATTACTAGATCAGACAAACTGACGATAAATTATGACAAAACAAAACGAGACGAAGCAAAATAAAACACGACGTGACAAAATAAGACATAACAGGAACAATCAAGATAAAACAAGACGAATTAAAATAAAACAAGACAAAACTTGACAAAACAGGATAAATCAACCCAAAACTAGGCTAAGACTAAGAGAAAATAAAATCAATCACAGCAAAAGAGGAATGACCAAGACAAAAACAAAACAAGACAAAAAGAAAACAGGACAAAAATAAAACAAGGCAAGAAGAAATCAAAACAAAAATAAAACAAGACAAAAGAAAATAAGACAAAAAGAAAACAAAACAGAAAACGCAAATAACAGAATAGAAAGCAGAAAACACAAAACACAAAACAAAAACCAAAAAACAAAAAATGCAAAAGAAATATAACAAAAACAAACCAAATCGAAACAATAAAATGACAAAATTAGATAAGACTAAACAGCACAAGCCAAATAAAGACAAAATAAGACTAAACCAGACAAGATATTTAGATAATACATGACAAGATAAATTATGACAAAACGAAACAAGGAAAGACAAAACAAGATAAAATAAAATAAGACACGTGTCAAAATGGGACACAACAAGACAAATCAATATAAAACTAGGCGAAACAAAACAAGACATAAGAAAAAAATTGGCAAAGCAAGACAAAAAAGAACCAAACATAACAAAGCAAAGCTAAATACAATGTAACCAAACTAAAGATATGAAAACTATAAAATGATAATATAATTACTAAACAAGACAAAACAAAATAAAAAAAGCAAAACTAAAGAAACAAAAAAAAAGAATGTAGATCAAAATAAAGCAGAGCAAACAATAAAATTTCAGAATAAGATATGACTAAACAAAACAAGCTAAATAAAGCCAAAATAAAATTAAACAAGACAACGTTAATCAAACCATAACAAAGGAAATCCGTAACTAAATTAAACAAATCAAAACTATAAAATGATTTATAATTACAAGACTAGAACAACACAAGATAAATTATGGCAAAACAACACAAGACAAGACAAAACGAGACAAAGCAGGACAGGACAAATCAAGATAGACTTAGGCAAAACAAGACAAAACTAGGCAAAACATGACAAAATAAGGCAAAGCAAGACAAACAAGATGAAACAAAATAAAACAAAACAAACTAGACAAAACTTGATAAACCAAGATAAATCAACCCAAAATAGGACAAATCAAGACAAAACTAAACAAGCTAAATCAAGACAGAACTAGGCATAACAAGACAAAACACAACAAAATAAAGCAAAGTAAGACAATCAAGGCGAAACATAACAAGAAAAGACCAAAGAGATTCAAATCATAACAAAGTAAAGCTAAATACAATATAATCAAACTAGAAAAACAAATCAAAACATCACAAGACAAGACAAAACGAGACAAAAGTTGACATAACAAGATAAATCAACCGAAAATAAGAGAAAACGAGACAAAACTTGACAAAACAACATAAAATCAACCAAAAATAAGACAAATCAAGACAAAACTAGGCAAAACAAGATAAATTAAGACAAACTAGGCAATACAAGACAAAATAAGGCAAGGCAAGACCAAACAAGATGAAATAAGACAAGACAAAAAAACAAATTATAACATAACATAGTCAAATACAATGTAATCAAACTAGAAAAACAAATCAATACAACAAAAGACAAGACAAAACGAGACAAAACAAGACAAACAAGACTTATAAATTGTGGAGACACAAGACAAAACAAAACGAGGCAAAACAATAGCAAACAAGACAATACAAAGCTAACTAAATCAAAGCAAATCAAAACAAAGTAAAGCAATGCGAAGCAATGCAAATCAAATCAAATCAAATCAAATCAAATAAAAGCAATGCAAATCAAATCAAAACAAAACTTCAATATTGGTTAACCAAATCAAAGCAAACTAAAACAAAGCAATGCAAATTAAATCAAATTAAAATCGAATCAAATCAAAACTTCAATATTGGCTAATCAAAACAAAACTTCAATATTCTGGTTGAGTGTAAGAGCAGTCCTCCGGACTGAACTTCGCCAAATAAAGACAATTTATTATTATTATTATTATATTGGCTAACCAAATCAAAGCAAACTAAAACAATGCAAATCAAATCAAATTAATTCAAATCAAATCAAATCAAATCAAATCAAGTCAAGTCAAGTCAAGTCAAATCAAGTCAAATCAAATTAAATCAAAACCTCAATATTGGCTAACCAAATCTAAGCAAACCAAAGCAATGCAAATTAAATCACATTAAATCAAATTAAAATCGAATCAAATCACAACATCAATATTGGCTCATCAAAACAAAACTTCAATATTGGCTAACCAAATCAAAGCAAACTAAAACAATGCAATGCAAATCAAATTAATTCAAATCAAATCAAATCAAATCAAAATCGAATCAAATCAAAATTTCAATATTGGCTAATCAAAACAAAACTTCAGTATTGGTTAACCAAATCAAAGCAAACCAAACCAAATCAATTCAAATATCAAATCAAATCAAATCAAATTAAATCAAGACAAGATAAAACTTCAAAATCGGTATCCATTGTAATATTTATTATTTGTTCACCTTAGCATCTTTTTTCCATACAATCACCGGTACTACATAGAAGTAGTAGAATGGACTTAAACGTGTTACGGAAACTTTCCCGTTTTTAATTTAACGTAATGAGTGCTTTTATCTGCATGTACACAGGGCACAGTAAAAATAATAATTAATCAAAAAAAGTGCCCCGGTAATGAACGTTGATTGTGTTTAATTAAAATATATATACAAAACGCAAATTCGGCTTAGAGTTAGGGTGATATACGGTCACGAATAGTATTCGGGAAGTCCTGGGACATCCAATAATGGCATGGCGGTGGTTTAATATCGTCTGATATATGAAGACAAATTGCTGGATTTTTTTATTAATATAGGTACACACTTATTAGTCCGTATTAAATTTCTAGTACAATATATACCCAACTTTATAAATAATACTTGTTTTAAATTGAAATTTACTATAATATTATAATATCGCAGAGTTTCGCGTTTCGAAATATTTAAAATTCTGGGTGCGGTCCTGTTACTTTTGTTCGCTCAATTAATTTTGCATCAAATATATGTTAATTCGGAAAAAAAAGTAATAAGGCCCTGTGTCCGAGTTACGTTCCTTTAAACAAGATAAATAAATTGTCTTGGGGCTCGGGTAAAGTGAAATTTGCAGGACCGACCGCAAAAATTGATAAAATTTTCAAAGGTTCAAAAGTTTAAGGTAATGCTCAAAAATATCCTGTATATTGCAATATGTTCAAAGGGTGGATCGTTTTAGGCAACGATTTATCTACTCCCATGTTATCCCAATATGATCTCGATAACATTATAAATCATATTGCAGCAAATTTAGCTCTCACTTGATGCCACATTAAGCTGTGCGTTAATACATAACAACGCGATTACTCTCGCTTTGTTCCCTCATTTAAAAGTTCCGGGTTGGTTTCCGCTTGCGGCGGGCGCTCTTTCCACCGTCCACCAACTTGAAGTTTTAGGGAGCCGGAGAATCAGGCTTCCCCTTCAAAGCCCTAGCAGGCAGTCGCTTCCGCCAACCCTGATAGTCTAGATTGTTAAGAAATATACTTTCTATGAGCCTTGACCATATAAATCGGCGTAAGGGTGCTATTACCATTTCCCCATTTGTTTGTTCAGTAAGTTTGGTTTTTTAATTTGTTAAGAAGTCAAAGAACGTTTAGGGGATAGATGTATTCAATGAGACTGAAAAGACGACTTAATTTTTATAACGTGCAACAAAATTTGTTCACTGTGTGAACTATTCAAATTCTTAAATTGTTAAAGCTTAATTAAACGTGAATTCGCGATCTACACTGGTTTAGAGGTCTATGCTCGCTGGGCATTTTCAGACAATGTTTTAGGTTGTCAATATTGGAAATATGGCTGTCTTTTGCCTGCTTATGTGGTTTTTTTAATTTGTTAAGGAGTCAAAGAACGTTTAGGGGATAGATGTATTCAATGAGACTGAAAAGACGACTTGGTATTTTTCTTTTTTGAAAATCTAGTGGGAAGGCAAGGTTTTTGAAGGTTTCCATAGAAAAACTGGTACCAACAGGGGCAACAACAAAATTTCAGGTCACGCGAGGGCTGACATTTATTTCGACCAATTAGTTGCCTTTCATAAACGACTTTCTCCAGTGTGTACAAACATTCGGTTCGATTTTTAAATTACGCTCTGTATAAACAAAACGTACGAACCTAACGAGATCTAATCACATCCTGCCCGCTTTATTTATTGATTGGGCGAACACAGAAGCACAAACAATGACCAGTTCGAGGATAATCAGATGGTGTTTGACAAAACTTCCGGTGGCGGATTTAAACCGTGTAAATATTGGGTTTCCATCACTGGATTGTTGAGCGCATCAACCAGCCCCGTGTTTACTAGGCCTTTCAACCCTTTGCCTGTCATATTCCGCGCGATTTGAGTCGAACTCCACTGTTTGCCCAACACGACGGCAAATATGAAATAAAATAGAGATTCCTACTTCCAGCCTGGGGTTTACTGGAGGTTTTCGTGTCACCGAGTCAAATTGTTCGAATAAATAAACGAGAAGGAATGGGCTCCTGGATAGAATCCTTTTGTCGTAAAAATCGGTATCAAAGGTTCATAAATGGTCTCACGGAACGATTAATGTCATGAACATTAAGACGAATATACAGAATCATAAAAGTTCGTTAGTAGCTCAGTTTAACACTGATAATGATTTTTTAACAATAATTCGGAATGTAAAATGGCTGCAGCAGATAATTCGGGGCTGCCTCAAGGAACTATTTTAGAGGCACTAACATCTATACGATTTATTATTGATACTAATGATTATTTATTAATAAATTGAGCTGTTGAATTGGGTGCGGAAGATAATTCCGAGGTGCGTGAAGAAAATATGTTTGTTACAATTCTCTTTCTTTGCTTGATATGCATTGTTTATAAATGCCTTTATTTTGTGATGACATCAACTTACGTAATCTGTGCTGTTTGTAACTGGCTACTTACAACAGAACTCTCTGGGCTTTGTAACACTTTTTAGACGGAAACTCGGGCGCCAGTTCCTTAATTTTTAAGTGCAAGGAACAGCACTTGTTTGGTTCTCCAGGGTGAGAACGTTTAGGGGTAGCTAACAGATGGAGATACGGATTTGTCCAGGGGTCTTAAGATGAGTGTCTTGTCAACTGGACTTGGACAATTTCTCAAACGGGTTAATTAAAAATAAACAACTGAAATAATAACTCGTGAATTTTACCTATATATACTGTGGTAATGGTGAGAGATAGAAACATCCCTCTGGTGGTCAGTTGCTACTACCTGTCAAGACAACGACGATGTCTCTGTGACAGATAGCGATTTGCAAAGCAAATACCAAAAGCAGGCGACCTCTAGCCCTGGTGGACTAAACTATATGCTAAATAATAAGTAGAAATCCAAGTAACAACTACTCAACGGGCAAAAGCCCCGACTTGCATTTAATTACACTTGGAAATCCAAAATTGCCTGTGGTGAAAGATGGGGGAGAAATTATTTTTATTTAATTATTTTTTTGATTTTATTTTACTCAATATTTTCTTCCACCTAACACACACAATATTTCTCCCCCAGCACAACTACACCTGTTTTAGATCTGTGAAAAAGAATGCGTGTGAAACTAGGAGGTTTTATTTACTAGGGTCTGATTGATCCCTCTTTTATTTTAGTTTTTCAGGGCCGTTAGAAGAGTTCCTGGTGCTTTAGGAGAGACTTACCTTGCTCTTACTGGCCTACTCTTGTAATTAATGTCAATAAAGTGATATGAAAATAGTTTCTGCTTTATTTTATTTATATTGGATTGAATTGAAAAGTGCTATTAGAGCTAGCTGCTCCCTCTAGATAGTTAGGTTTGTACTAAGATGAATTAGAGACTGATGATTGTAACTCACTGTGCCTAGATGGCGTTTACTTTAGTCTTTTATAGATATTTTATAGATCCATGAAAGAAAGATCAGATTCCATTGAACACATAATACAATTTATTGTAAATCAACGACAAATAATCTAGTTAGAATAAGCCTCCGATAACTTAATTTTTATAACGTGCAAAAAAATTTGTTCATTGTGTGAACTATTATCAAATTCTTAAATTGTTAAAGCTTAATTAAACGTGAATTAGCGATCTACACTGGTTTAGAGTTCTATACTCGCTGGGCATTTTCAGACAATGTTTTAGGTTGTCAATGTTGGAAATATGGCTGTCTTTTGCCTGCTTATGTGGTTTTCTCACTTTGTACATGAAAAGTTAGTCCACTTTGGATAAATTAAACGTTATTTTTAAGTTAGGTAAGTACCTTGTATATTTCTTTCCTTGTTTGGATATATTCCTCTGCTTCTGGGCCTCAATTTGTTTATTTTTGTAACGACTTTTCCCCTACTGAATTTGACACTTCGGTAAAAAATACAATCAATCTGAGTTAGTCTTTAATACCTACTCTTTAATCAAACCAAATCCGTCAAATTCTACTACATGGATTGAAGCGAGCACGAGGCTCGCTTTATTATTTCTCCGCGTTTTGTGCGAAAACATTTTTATCGACTGGCTTTCCTACCTATCAGCAGAACACTTGCTCGAAGAGGATTCCTGCGGTGTGACTGCAGTCCCCCCCGTTCCCATGGGTGCTATGTGTAATCCCGATAACAGCAAAACACAAACCTGTCGACCCGTGCCCTCTTTCATATACACCAAAACATATTTACAATCGGCCTTTGTTTGCGCCGACAGCTATGGGGATATTCGTTTTTCGATGTTGATAGAGATAGTAATAAAATCCACTGTTCCGGCTCCTAAATAAACAGCAGCCAGGTGTACAGCAAATTAAGTCTTCGCTTTGTTGTATCGCCAATGTTACACGTGAACATATTGGCCCGGGCCAGTTGTTTCGAGGCAAATTAAGCTTTGGTAAACGATAGTTAGTTGTCCAATTAGTGTACCATTGCTAGGTCAAAATTTTTGACCGTGTCCATCAAATCACTATAACTCTGTTTAGTTTAGTTAATTTAGTTCTATATATAATTTTATTTGTTCCACCATCTTGTCGGTTTTCAGCAACAAAATCGGGCACTAATTTCTCCAAATTTGTTATCTACTACTTTCCTTGTCATTTATAATTAGTTGGTGGAATTCACTAATGGCCGCTACTTCCTTGCGAGCAAGAGATTAAGTCCGTTTACCCCGCTGTTTGTCATTCAATTATCATCAGATAACTGGAGCAAGAATTTTTAGTAGTCTTTGATAAAGATTTTATCTTCCTGTGAACCGGCTTACTGCGGATTTATGTTCTAATTAATATCTTCGGTTGGTTTCTCGGAAAAACAAGTCATAATCTTAGACAAATAGTGAATGCGCCCCAAGGGATGTTAAATCTAAAACTTTTACATTGATATCTTTATCATCTCCGTTGTGATTAAATTGCAAGAGATGTTAACGAGGAACTTTTTTTCGTGTTATTCCAAATGTGAAACTTATGCTGGATTACTCAACAATTGCGATCCTGCAATTATAAAGTTTGGATTATCTATTCGTATATAATGTAAGGAAAATTATGGGAAGTGGCGTTTATAAATAAATACGTGCACATTATGTGTAAGTAACCTTCCAGTGTTTGTTAACCGTATAATAACGTTGCCGACATGAAAGAGGTGGATTATGCAGTTGGTGCTATGGTGCAATATACTATTGTCTCGAGTGAGTTCAATCAAACCGACGGTCTTTGACATGTTCTTTGTTACATCGGTAATTTCAAATAGTTTGGCAACGATGTCAAGGCCAATTTTAAGTTTTAGTGTATTAATAAATGTAACGAAGTGATTTTGTCGTTACTTTCGTTATTATTAAATAATCAATAAAATCCGTAATTGATATAAGCACAAACAAATAATATACCGCGCTGACATCTGTTCTACGAGGGAAAAGCGTATCCGCGCCGAGTTCAGTCTGCCCGCATGAGTCAGCGAATGTAGATGTGACGATGCGGCGCTCTAGCCGTTGAAACGCTGCCATACGTCAGAGCCTCGCCGGGACGCCTTTATTCACTGCGCTGCGACATTATGCTTATCCCTACCACTCAGCCAGCCGATAGAAGATTGATATTTCGAATCCAAGAGAGAAGGGAGCTGAAGGCAGTCAAGAGCTGTCATCGAAAGCAAGCAGACGTACTCACCGTAAAGTAAGTTAACCAGGGCCTGAATTTCGGCAAAGTCGTTCATCCCTACTACTCTGATATGTTACTGAGTATTGATATTCCGAATCCGACAGAACTTCATTCAGTACCCGTCCGCTGCTGTTCCTGATCAGACGTGCCTAAGTAAGCAGAATCCGCTGCTGTCTGCCCTCGGTTCCAGTAATCATTATATTCTCTTCCAGCTGAGTATTCGAGATCCAGACCCGAAAGGAAGCCCACTGTTGGTTTTATTAACCCATAACCTTACTTTTTCAGTCTACACTACGCTTTAGCCAAACCTGTAATTTGTAAATAGACTGTTTTGGTATTTGTATGCTTTTTGGTGTCTGCTTCTGCTGGTATCCGTACGTCGCTTTGCTGTTAGTCCTGTAACCGTTAGTTAACCACCTGCCCGCCTTGCTAGACACTCACGCTGCCTCCTCGTAGTTTGTGCTAAGGATTGTGCTTTAAAGTAACACTATATATTGCTAATAGCTTTTAAGTCCTGCTAGTAACCGTAGCCCTGTATTTGGAATAGCTTTTAAGCCCTACTAATAACCGCATTTGCTAATCTTGTTCCTGTTCATATGTTAAATATATAACTAGACCTGAATAAATCTAATTGTGATACTAGCTGTGCGTTTTATTTCGCAACGAAGTCTAATTTTCCCAACGACCCACTGGAAGATCCGTTTCTTCACTGCAGCTGCCTATATTACTCCTAGTGTATAGTAAATAAATCATTTAACTACATAAGCGATAATATAGGTCTCAAATCAGTGCCCTGTGTTACACCTTATTCTAATTCTGAAAATTGATATCTATCGGATTTACAGTTATTAAATATTTCTACATCACATTCTCTTCTTATTTCAATATCTTCCAATCATCTGCAAAACAATGTTTAATTAAATCAAAACGCAAAAACGAACCGAAAAGTCCGAAAACGGCGGAATCCTCGAAATGAAACCGATATATTAAATACCTGAAATTTATGTGGGTAAAATCAGAGGTATAAACGCTTCTCGAATGCACCCAGATCCGACCGAGTTCTTGATTACAGCCGTTTTAATTATAATTTAAATTGACTGAAAAATGGCCATTACGCAGTAACAGCTGGCGCTAACTTTTTAGTGGTCGTCTCGGAGACCCCGGCCCTTTGTTCCGGGTAGGCTGTAAACGGCCCCATCAAATTAATGTTTCAGCCGGTAATTCTGGATAAATTGGACGTTTGCACGACCGTCCCGAAAGGTCGTGAGAAAATTTTATCATTTATTAATATGTAGAATCAAAGCGTTTGTATATATAAATTTCGGTGCTTCCCCTACTCCCTCTTTAAACATTTCTCGTTTTGCAACTATCACATTAAAATGCAGAAATCTTTCAGTCTCACATTTTATTTTTATTTCCTGGATCAAATCGCTTCGACCACACAAACACAACTAATCCCTGCAACATTGCCATCTGGCGCACCTGAACTGTTTCCAAATGATGCATCACAAGGTAAATAATTTCGTTTAAAAACTTGGGGTAGTTGCTTGCAGAAGTTGGAATATTTCTCTTTATAGAGATTTTCAACCATTATTATGGATATTATTAAGTGGAGGAAAATTAGAATTTTAAAGTTAAAAAAATTAAAAAGAGATACGAGACCAATGGCCGCCGGATGCCCGCGCAGAAGCCTCCAAAATCCATGCGCGCGCAGGTCTTGACAATACTTAAAAATTACGATGTCAACGTCAAAATGCCGCTAGAGTGCGTCGCGATAAAACTTTGAGGTTATGGTCCGAAATTGACGTTTCCCGGGACGGAACCGATCGCGGTTTCGGGATCCGGACGTCCTCGGCGCCCCCCTTTCACTTTGACATTTAAACGTCACTTTGACAGTTTTTTGACAGCTGTCAAATTTTTTTTCGAGAAAACGTCACTTTGACAGCTGTCAATTTTAGAAAACTTCACTAGTTTTTTGGCAGCGGTCAAAAAATTTTTTTCGAGAAAACGTCACTTTGACAATTATTTTAGAAAACGTCACTTTGACAGCTGTCAAAAAAATTTTTCCGAGAAAACGTCATTTTGACAGCTGTCACCGAAAAGTCTAAAAAACTTTTTCCATCAAAAAAAATGTCAAAATCTATTTCTATTCGTCCGATAGCCAGCCCCGCAGGGGCTGGATCGTCTAAAACCTATTCATCCGATAGCCAACCCCGCAGGGGCTGGATCGTCTAGAACCTAGTATTTATTCGGCCCCGCAGGGGCCGTTTCATTATTACTCCTTAAATAGAGCCCCGCAGGGGCTCTGAACTTTTTTATTTTTTATGTATTTTCATGCTGTAAATACGTGATTAAATATAAAAAAATATATATATATTTTTACGGTCACAATTGAACATTTTATTTTGATTAATTTCCCTCTACTATAATCGCAATTATATAAATAAGCAAGCAAAAGGTCTGCTCTGTTAACTGCAAGCAACGACAGCAGTCCATATTTGTGCCTATATTTTACGATTAAAAAGCAAATCCTTACATGTCCAGTTGTCGCACAATTAAACATCGATATTAACGAGACAAATAGCACAAAACAAATATAACTTTAAAAGGAACGTATCCTTTTCCTTTATTATCGACGCTGTAATTGTATATTATATCACATGTAATTAAAGCTTAATTAGTCCTCAAGATGAGAAAGGCGATTAAAAAAGTATTAGATTAACAAAAGTCACATTAATCTGTAGATAATAGCACGTACTGATTATAAAATGTGTGGCGTGTCAGTCTAAAAATAAGAATTATTGCTGTTCCGTAGAAAGTTGTTTTTTGGTTCAAAACATAAAACGAGGCACTTTAAAACTTACCGAACTTCTTCACGTTCCCCAATCTTTAAATCTTGATTAAAGATAAACCTCACTACTGTTTTATTCAGGCCTTTTACATGCCTTTGTCGGTCTAGTCTAGCCACTGTATTTTAGGAATAAATTTCAATAATCTTGTCATTCATACTTTCTGTACTAGGTAAAAGTAACACCGCTTGTATTAGAGTGTATTGAAATATTTGCAAAATGCATCGTCGCCATAAAAGCTTCTTAAATAGGTTTACATTCGAATTAAAAATATCTTATGGTATTAAAATATGTCCCCAGATGTCGTATTAAATTTGACATCTGGCAGCGTGGCGCTGTATTTTGTAGGAGTTTCATTGGCATTTTCCTAATATAAAAAAGAGACTTTAATATAAGAAAACATAATAATTTTTCTAAAATTGATGATCGTCGGATATCGATTAAGTATTTTTAAGCTTTGTGTCAAGTTGTGACATATTATCAATAAATTTACCTAAATTCCTAAATTGATTTATAAGAGCAAAAGTTACACTCGCTAATATTATGGGATTATTTTAAATCCCGTTGATTCCTTGTTGAAATATATTGTATTTCAGTTATACATATCTACTTCCTTATTACTTTACGAAATGACATATCTCTAGAAAATGACCGATTAAACTTGAAACGGTCGAATTACGTACAAAATTACTCCCAAAATATTTTTATTTCTAGATTACGTTTCCATACACCAGTAACGCATAAAGGAGAAGTTGAAAATAGAACTCTTGTATGTCACAACTCCTTTTGCACGAATTAGAATTTTTGCCACATTAAAAAATTATTATTTTGTTGTAAAATCAGTTAAAACTAGTACAATACGTTATTCTGAACAAAAAATGAAGAATAAATTTTTTTGATTTGAGAATTCGTTTTACAGATATAAATTATTTTTAGTTGAAAAAATTGTTTTTTTGACAACCCCTATCTCCAACACCTTTGAATCCACTACGACGTAATCTTGTACAAAGGGGGTTTTAAAGGTGCTGATTAAGAATACCTTACTAGTTTTTTTCTAAAAAAAAATCGCTACCTAATACTTTTTCTTGAAAATCGACGATTTTTTTTTAATTAAATTTTGAATATCTTATAGTATATAATTAGCAAAAAATTACAAAAAAGTAGCTCAAAAAATTAGGTAAATTTCAGTAGCCCTCAAATTTTTCGCATCTACTCAACTTCAATAATATAATAATATAAATGAAAGGTACCTAACTACCGAGTAATAAATAAATGAAAAAACAGAAGCTTTCCTTTTAAAATGCTTTTTCTTTGAGTTTATTTGATTGAATAAATATTACAGAAGTTAATAATTATATTTTCTTTCTAAGGACGCAAGCAAATTCGATATTTTACCGCGATGTACTAAAAATGCTCTTTAATTTTAATAGAAAAAAATGCTTCATAAAATTTTTTCATTTTTCATTAAATCAGATAATAATAAATAACACGGATAACACGAAGTAGAACGCAAATCTTCTGAAATTTCGGATGTGATATAAATGAAAATTTGTTGCAAGTATAGTAAATAGTTATTTCATTAACACAAAACATTTTCAAAAGGTAAAATCGTATTAACAGTATTTTTACTTAGAAATAAAAATAAAAAGGTATTTTATAAACAAAAACATTTTCTAAAATGGTATTATAAGTACAAATTTATTTCACTAACAAACATTTTTAATGTTAAAAATAAAATAATTTAAAATAATTTCGTGAAGATGAAAAGTGATTAAACGCAGCTAATAGTACAGGCGAAGTGTCTAAAATAAATAAGAAAACAGCGAATTAGTTGAAACTGACATATACGTTCAAAAATGCATTATTTCAAGAAACTGAAGAGTACTGAACCGTAAAGGGTGAGTCGGGGCCGCCATCTTGGAAAAACGTGGGATGAACGAGGTTTTCACATGTATAATAAAAATTGTCAATTTATTGAACCATGAGAAATTTTCAAAAAATAAGAATGACATTAAATTTCTATATATAGAGAAATATTAATTTTTAACTTTTTTATTAAAATTTTGTTCCCAACTTTGCGAGTAGATTAAAATTTTATATTATATTGAATGAAACATACTTTCTATTTAAAGAAGATCGGAATCGATAGCATCCGTCTCCTGCACAATACCTTCCGCATTCTCGTCGATTGCATCTAAATCTTCTGCGTTGTTTAGATTCTCGATAATTTTATCCATGTATGAATTTAGACATTGTCCTCCCTGACAATTTCCGTAAATTTGTAAGCATCTTAAACCTGCTTTTCTGTTGCGGTTGCAGGAGATAAGTTGCAATATTGATTCTGGTTTATAAATGACTTTATTTAGGTTTTATACAAGCATAATAACAAAAAATATATCCAATTTGATATACTCACATTGATGTTTCATCTCTAAACATACAATTATTAAGTTTATTGGACCTTATTTAATGCATGACAAAAAAATTGGATTAATAATTACAAAATTCAAAACGTCTAAAAATAAATTATTGACACCACAAAATTCATTCATTATGGTCACCAACTAAAAACGATGTCCCCAAGAAGATGTACACTTGATTTCAAAAAAAAGTAGTACACTTTATTTTAGCAATGTAAACATGACTTTTGCAAAAATATTTATAAGTCATCTAATCTAAAAGTCAACTGTCACATTTTTTTTCAAGTTGAAGTTTATTAATATTCAAGTTTGATTAGGGAACCATTCTTGAAAATGTTAAATATTTGTCAATTTTTAATAATGGTTAGACAACTAACAGAAATTCAGAAGATTAGATATTGTTTCCAAATTGGAAAATGGATGGTGCGGAATTGCTTCTGAATATAACATAAATAAATCTACTCTGATGAAAGTTAAAAAAATATGGGAAAATGAAAGAAACTATATCCCCCAAGCATGGATCTGGTAGGCCTAAACGAAGTAATGAGCAACAATGAAACCCTTATAAATTAGTGAATGCAGTTTTGGAAACAAATTTTCCTGCATCAAGATCTACTCTGCCTGTAGAAGAATTAAAAATAGCATTCTGAAGTGTGCTGCTAGAAAATCCAAATTGAGGAAAAAACAAGGACTGGTCATTTTTGCACTCAACCATAATATTATTGTTGAACAATGAAGACTTTTGGTCAAAAGTTATATTTTCTGACGCAAAAGTTTTCCAGTCGTGTAATGATGGACATATAACTATTATCTTATTATCTATCGTCATCAAAATGCGGAACAACTTCGTGCCATAATTGAAGATGAATGGGAAAGTTTATGTAATACCCAAATTGCAGAAAATTTAGTTTTATCAATGCCTAGGAGGCTACAAGGAATTTTAGATGGGGATGGAGCAATGACTAAATATTAATTACTGTTTTCTATGTTGTAATTTGTTTATTTGTGTTTTAAATTTGTATTCAAAATGTTATATTTAAAATATATTTCTACTAAAAATAGGATTATTTATTTATTTATCAGTATAAACTTACGTAATTACAACTGACTGACATCTATATTTTCATTATTAAGTTAATTTCAATAATTTACTGTCAAAAGAACAATTTAGACAACTAGAAATAGGCCATTTCCCATTTCCTTATCTAAGAGTTGTACTACTTTTTTTTGAAATCAAGTGTACATGTAAATTCTATCTTTATCTTGAAACTTATACTTAAAATGCAATTTTGTTGATTGACATTTGACATTAATAAAATATTGACATTAATAAAATATTTTGTAACCATAAGAAACAAATTTTTTCATTCCTATAATTGATATGTCTCCCTTTGCAATCTGCTCTACTTTCTTTTTTGAGACTCATCGCTTATAAACAAACTTATTTAAGTTTTATACTGGCCCCATAACTCGCCCCATAATAACAAAATTATCTAATATATTTATTGATGTTCCACTTCTGAACATGCAAATATAAATTATGTTAAATTCAAAGAAAATCATTAAAAACATTTTAGAACTTTATTATTGTCGAATAATGTGAAAACAAAATACTCAGCAGAACATTTAAATAAAAATTATTAATCTCGATAAAAAATTAATACAATCTAGTTTTAGTTCGAATGTGACCCCCGAAACCGTTCTCGGTTTGTAGATGGCGCCCCCCCCTTCACTTTGACATTCAAACGTCACTTTGACAGTTTTTTGACAGCTGCAACAAATTCTTTTTTCGAGAAAACGTCCAAAAAAAATTTTTCGAGAAAACGTCACTTTGACAGCTGCCAAAAATTTTTTTTCTTCAATAAAACGTCACTTTGACAGCTGTCACTGAAGCCTAAAAAATTTTTTTCTTAAAAAAAAATGTCAAATTTTTTTCCCCCATTTCGCTTAACTAATCCGGTAGCCAGCCCCGTAGGGGAAAAGATCATCTAGAATCCATTCATCCGGTAGCCAGCCCCGTAGGGGCTGGATCGTCTACAACCTACTGTTTATTCGTTTATTTATTTATTTATTTTATTTATTCGTTTTTAGTTGGTGACCATAATGAATAAATTTTGTGGTGAGTTAAAAAAACTTTTTTTCAATAATTTATTTTTAGACGTTTTGAATTTTTAATCCAGTTTTTATCATGCATTAAAGAAGGTCCAATAAACTTAATAATTGTATGTTTAGAGATGAAACATCAATGTGAGTAGGTATATCAAATTGGATATGTTTTTTGTTATTATGCTTGCGTATAAAGCCTAAATAAAGTCATTTATAAACAATGCATATCAAGCAAAGAAAGAGAATTGTAAAAAAAATTGATTCTGGTGTTGGCACAAATAGTGTTGTCACAGGTTGTAATGAGCCGTTAATTTTCTTCTATCCCCACTGTTGTGGATATTTTTCATTGCCAAGCCATTTCTGAATTTTGTAGATTACTCGTAATTAATGTTGAGCGGCTGCCTCTGAAGTTGGTGGTAATAATTACAACTTTGATTTTTGTTTTTGCAGCGATTTTTTGAATTGATTAAATCTGTATGAGTTGAATGAGAGATTTGTGATTTTCCTTGCACCGTATACAAGTAGGAAAATATTTAGTTTCACTAGCCTGTTTTACTTATGAGGGGGTTGAATTCTTGTCATTGAAAGTTCTCACTACATCAACCAACTGCATTTCTTTCTGAAGAAGTTTGAAGATTTATAATTTTCCTTTCTGAAATATTGTAGACGTGGTATCACAAATATTATGAAACTGCGAAAGAAAATATTGGCGCATCCACCATACAGTCCAGACTTGGCACCCCGTCAAAGAATTTTTACGTGTATAGTGAAAAAAATACATAAATGGTTCTAAATGATTTTTAAACTGTATACCTATATAACTGCACTATAGACCTTAAGAAAAAATACGGTCGATTAGTTAAATTCCTGGTCTTTAAGTGGATCACCTTGTACGGTTTCCAAAAATAATTCCGCGGCCGCGACCGATGGCCCAGTGAATCCTATCCAGTTCCTGCTACCGATTTCCCTGCTAAAAGAGAAAGAAACACAAAATGGGATAAATTAACAAACACTGACGCAACCGAACAAAGTAAAAATAACACAATAAAACTCGTCAACTGGCAATATGTTCATCTTGAACTTCGAAAATAAAACAGAACTCAATTTATTATGTCGATTATTTTTAGTCTCATGATGCCAGTGATGTAGAATGCTTTCGCTGCCATTGGCTCGCGTCCTACAAAACCCAGTGAGACAGCTTTTAATTCAACACCACATTTTTACTAGTTCAGTTGTTTAAATTTAGTGTAAGACTCATGTGCAACTTTTAATGCTGATTGCGTTTCAATCTAACCCTATTTAAACTAATTGCTGTCGGTAATCACTGTGTCATGGAGTCGTCGGCAGTGATGTGGGTGTGCCAAAACAAAGACATGAACTGAAAAGAAATTACAGAAGGTAATTAATTATGATTAATTGTTATTAATTTAGTTGCGTTTGTTGCACAACGCTGGTGGGCCCAGTTCGCGTTCAGTGATGGGATTCTTTGTGCAACGAGCAATAACACAGATAAGGAGTGCTCACAATTAATTAGTTACTGCCCCAATTGCGCTACTTGCCAATTCGGACCGGATTCAAAATTTAATGTTGTTAGTGGTTTTCTTATTTGTTTCCGGGTTGGAAAGTCTACATATTTATTTACTATTATACGTTTTGACCTCGTCAATAATTACTTAGGTATAGTTATTAGGTACAATTGGAGCAAATTATTATTCTCAGTAAAAAAAAATTGTTCAATATATTATCAAATAATTTAAAAAAAACTCGATAGGTATAGGTATCTACGCCTGCTAAAGTTTTGTTAGCTTTAACATTTGATAGATTCAAAAAGGTGCTGCAGAATTCAGAATTTTCAAGTACAAATTATAGAAATTTTATTTTGTTAAGCTTTAGACAATGACGACAAATTTACGTGCATGCGTACACTGCCTTGATAACCTATAAATATCGAAAGAAAATGAAGGGGCCGAGGAATCCACCTTGTGGCATGCCAATTTTAAAATTGGACTATTTTGATTTATATACTGTTTAATTAAAAGTTAATGAATATTTCATTAGTTACGACCAAATTTTGATTGATTTTTGGGTGGATCCAAAAATGAGAGAAATGGGAAAGATATTTTCTTGCCCAGCTGACGCTACTGGAGGCAAAGAACTCGCGACTTTTAGGAAAGGCCAAATTATCTGTATTGAATTACCATAAAAAAATAAAAGGTTAATAACAATTTTAAACCAATAATTGCAATCTAAAAATACGAACCTGCCACCAGCATTAAAAACATGATACATATTGAATATTTCACAGTCGCTGCTTACAGTTCGTTATAATACGCTGTGCCGAAGTTCTTACAACAATAGAAAGTTTTGAAACCGACAAAAAGCATTACTGAAATTGAATGAGACCAAAAAAAACTGAAATTCCAATTGTCATTCCTTCAATTGCCTAACATCGCTGTAATTCGTTATTTAAATTCTATGCTTCAGTAACAATGTCTTGTAACCAAATTATGTTGCCCGTGGTCCTGTGGCATGATGGGCAAGCTAACGCAACTATCAGACAAAAGGATTCATTCTTTTTTTGAAACTGATATGTGTAAGGTAAACAAAGGTCAATTTTTAAGAATAAATTCTTATTCCAACTTCCTGTCCAAAAACTTGTGAAATTAAACGCTCGTCCAGACATTTTCGTAACAAACCAACGCAACGCCATTTTTTAATACCTATATGTTGAAACAACACGGAAGAATTTAAAAAATTCCACTCAACAGCCTTCTCATTAATTATTGACTTATTCACGCAATATTTATCAGAATACTATATCCACGCTTTTGATTATTGTTAATAAAAACCCTGGTGATCAAAAATGATTGTCTGATATTATCAATTTGATTTTTTTTTATTTTTATTTAATTTTATTTTTATTTATTCTGTAAATCGAGAATGTTTCCCCGTCAATCATTTCTGATCACGTTGTATTTGTCCTAAAATGCTTAATCCTAATAAAAGCCCTTGTGATCGAAAATGATTGTCTGATGTGAATTATTTATTTTACTTTTTTAAATTTTTATTCATTATTCGTTAATGTTTTCTAGTCTATAATTTTTTATCACATTGTATTTTTTCTAAGATTCTCAATTCTAACAAATACCCTGGTGATCGAAAATGATCGTCTGATGTGGAACATTAATTTATTCACTCACAATCATCGAATATTCTTGGATAACAAAACAATGTTTTGCAGTAAATTGAGAATGTCTCCCAGTCAATCATTTCTGATCACGTTGAATTTTTCCTAAAATGCTCAAGCCTAATAAAAGCCTTGGTGATCGAAAATGATTGTCTGATGTGAAATACTTATTTTATTTTCAATTTTTAAAATTTTATTCAATTAGTGAATCGATAATGTTTCCCAAAAATGCTCAAGCCTAATAAAAGCCTTGGTGATCGAAAATGATTGTCTGATGTGAAATAATTATTTTAATTTTCGATTTTTTAAATTTTATTCAATTAGTGAATCGAGAATGTTTCCCAGTCAATCATTTCTGATCACGTTGTATTTCTCCTAAAATGCTCAAGCCTAATAAAAACCCTGATGATCGAAAATGATTGTCTGATGTGAATTATTTATTTTACTTTTTTAAATTTTTATTCATTATTCGTTAATGTTTTCTAGTCTATAATTTTTATCACATTGTATTTTTTCTAAGATTCTCAATCCTAACAAATACCCTGGTGATCGAAAATGATCGTCTGCTGTGGAACATTAATTTATTCACTCACAATCATCGAATATTCTTGGATAACAAAACAATGTCTTGCGGTAAATTGAGAATGTCTCCCAGTCAATCATTTCTGATCACGTTAAATTTTTCCTAAAATGCTCAAGCCTAATAAAAGCCTTGGTGATCGAAAATGATTGTCTGATGTGAAATAATTATTTTAATATTCGATTTTTTAAATTTTATTCAATTAGTGAATCGATAATGTTTCCCAAAAATGCTCAAGCCTAATAAAAGCCTTGGTGATCGAAAATGATTGTCTGATGTGAAATACTTATTTTTATTTTCGATTTTTAAAATTTTATTTAATTAGCAAATCGAGAATGTTTCCCAGTCAATCATTTCCGATCCCGTTGTATTTCTCCTAAAATGCTCAAGCCTAATAAAAACCCTAATGATCGAAAATGATTGTCTGATGTGAATTATTTATTTTACTTTTTTAAATTTTTATTCATTCACTAATCCGTTAATGTTTTCCAATTAATAATTTTTTATCACATTGTATTTTTTCTACGATTCTCAATCCTAACAACAACCCTGGTGATCGAAAATGATCGTCTGATGTGAAACATTTTTTTTTTCAGTCACAATCATCGAATATTCTTAGATAACAATGTTTTGCAGTAAATTGAGAATGTCTTCCAGTCAATCATTTCTGATCACGTTGAATTTCCCTAAAATGCTCAAGCCTAATAAAAGCCTTGGTGATCGAAAATGATTGTCTGATGTGAAATACTTATTTTAATTTTCGATTTTTTTAAATTTTATTCAATTAGTAAATCGAGAATGTTTCCCAGTCAATCATTTCTGATCGCGTTGTATTTCTCCTAAAATGCTCAAGCCTAATTAAAACTCTGGTGATCGAAAATGATTGTCTGATGTGAATTATTTATTTTACTTTTTTAAATTTTTATTTATTCACTAATTCGTTAATGTTTTCCAGTCAATAATTTTTTATCACATTGTATTTTTTCTACGATTCTCAATCCTAACAAAAACCCTGGTGATCGAAAATGATCGTCTGATGTGAAATATTAATTTATTTACTCTCTACCATCGAATATTCTTGGATAATGATGTTCTGCAGTAAATCAATTATGTTTCCCAGTCTATCATTTTTGATCATGTTATATTTTCCTACGATGCGCAATCCTAATAAAAACCCTGGTGATCGAAAATGATTGTCTGATGTGAAACATCTAATTACTTTTAGTCATCGAATATTAGATAATAATATTCGGAGTAGATTGAGAATATTTCCCAGTCTATCATTTTTGATCAAGTATTTTTCCTACGATGCGCAATCCCAATAAAACCTGGTGATCGAAAATGATTGTCTGATGTGAAACATTTAATTATTCTCAATCACCGAATATTCTTAGATAATAATATTCGTAGTAAATTGCGAATATTTCCCAGACAATCATTTATGATCACGTTGTATTTTACCTATGAAACACAATCTTAATAAAAATCTTGGTGATCGAAAATGATTGTCTGATGTGAAATATCCATTCACTCTCAATCATCGAATATTCTTAGATAACAATGTTTTGCAGCAAATCGAGAATGTTTCCCAGTCAATCATTTTGATCACGTATTTGCCTAATAAAATTGGTGATCGAAAATGACTGTCTGATGCGAAATATGCATTTACTCTCAATCATCGAATATTGTTAGATAAATTTGTTTTGCAGTAAGTCGAGAATGTTTTCCAGTCAATCATTTTTGATCACGTTGTATTTCACTTACGATATGCAATGCTAATAAAAACCCTGGTGATCAAAAACGATTGTCTGATGTGAAACATCAATCTACTCTCAATCATCGAATATTCTTAGATAATATTTGCAGTAAATCGAAAATGTTTCCCAGTCAATCATTTTCGATCACGCTGTACTTTACCTACGATAACCACAACGTCTGTCAGGGTGTTATGAAACTTTGTTCGGTGATAATGCGAAGCATTTTCCAAGGTTTCGAGATCTTGAAAACGAAATCGATTCAGCAAAAACTTGGCGGACGTCCCGATACATGTGATTCCACTCTAATAAATTACTTACGCACAGCGCCTATGTTTAAGAATGAAATATCCTCTTCTAAAAATTACCCGTGACCTAATTGGTATACCACCCATGTACACAAATTATTTATAAATGGACTGGGTCATAAGTAATTTTTATGTCACGGTGCGAACACAGGGGGGCCCTGCGAAAAAAAAAACTAGCGTATTTTTTTTTTTTTTTTTAAATGCCAAAAAAATTTTTCACATTTTCGGAATTAGCTTATTTTAACTTCAAATATGTTTCGTAAATTAATTTTGTGTTCCTTTGCAATAGAAATTATTCCGCAACACTTGACACGTAAAAAATAGAAAATAACTGTGTGCATGAGGTCACTTCTAATAAATCAGTTTCTTCTGCCGACCAGTTCTTTGTCTAGATGTACGGTACATGTATATTAAACCGGAAATATTACTGGTATTTATTACATCAACTTTTGCAAAATATTCCAGTGCGAGTGAGATTGACCTCCATCCACCAAAAGCGTTTCCTATTTTCTAATTGATATTTTTTTAAGTCGCAGGCGAAAGCGTTTCATATATTAAATAACCAAATTATTGAATTGATTATGATTGAAAAAATCTCTTACTATATTGGGGGTTGTCTAATTATGTGGCTTGTTGTTTCTATACAGGGTGTTAAGAAAAAGTAGGTCATGCCTTTAACCACAGATTCTTTGGGCGAAAATAATGTGACTTTTATAATGTGATTTTTTATTTTGGAGCGTAGTTTTTTTATACAGGGTGTTAAAGTTTACATTTTGAAAATTATTTTTATTAATAATTCTGTTACTGTTTAAGATTTTTATCCGAATTTTTGCACAGACTTTCATCTTATACAGATACACTTTTTGTGTAATTTTGGTCAAAAAAGTCAAAGCGCAAACGGGAAAAAGGGGGGTTGTGTTACCCATTAACCCCCCCAACTTTTTCATGCGTACGCCTATGGTCCCTAGATATTTATTTTTAGATTAAACACTTATTTCCCCAATTTTTTTTACTCCTACAAAATTTTGATTTAGGACTTGATTAACGAGATATTCCAGTAAATTCAGAATCATTTTCAATATTTCAGTTTCGGAATTTATTGTTTTTACTATTGTTGTTCGTAGTAATCATGGGTTCTCTTTAAATCGACTACTTTTAGACAAAAAATGCTAGAGACTTTTTTTGTTGTGCATAGTCAGAAAAGTTCAATAAAATAAAAATCTTTAAAAAAGACAGTGGCGTACACATTTTTGCTTAGGAAACCTAAATTAATACTTAGTTATCTATGCCACTGAGGTAGGTAAAATAAGCAAATAGAAACACTAATTTAAAGAAAATACTATAAAAAATAAAACATTGCTGTGTTTAAAATTAAACTTTTCATATTATTTACTTTAATTATTTATTAATTTTTGAATAATTTATCCAACGGGCGAATCCAGTTATTGTACATATGGTAAATAAAGCAGACAGCAAAAATACAGAAAATACAATTATTACTAAAACAAAATATCAGGTAGAATACTAATTAACAACCACAATACGTATAACGTATTAAATTAGTGTTTCTATTTGCTTATTTTACCTACCTCAGTGGCATAGATAACTAAGTATTAATTTAGGTTTCCTAAGCAAAAATGTGTCAGCCACTGTTTCTTTTTAAATTTTTATTTTATTGAACTTTTCTGACTATGCACAACAAAAAAAGTCTCTAGCATTTTTTGTCTAAAAGTTGTCGATTTAAAGAACCAGGATTACTACGAACAACAATAGTAAAAACAATAAATTCCGAAACCGAAATATTGAAAATGATTATGAATTTACTGGAATATCTCGTTAATCAAGTCCTAAATCAAAATTTTGTAGAAGTAAGAAAAATTGGGGAAATAAGTGTTTAATCTAAAAATAAATATCTAGAGACCATAGGCGTACGCATGAGAAAGTTGGGGGGGATAATGGGTAACACAACCCCCCTTTTTCCCGTTTGCGCTTTGACTTTTTTGACCAAAATTACACAAAAAGTGTATCTGTATAAGATGAAAGTCTGTGCAAAAATTCGGGTAAAAATCTTAAACAGTAACAGAATTATTAATAAAAATAATTTTCAAAATGTAAACTTTAACACCCTGTATAAAAAAACTACGCTCCAAAATAAAAAATCACAGATAAAGCGGTATTTTTTCTGTTCATTACAAACACAATTATAACTCGTAATATCTCAAAGCATTGTTTATCCAGAATAAATTATTAGTCAGCAAATATAATACCTTACATGTACTTAGATTATTATCGCAAAACCAACAAAGATAAGTAACGTTGTACGTTTTTTGTTCCAGGATCTCAGTGTGCCGCCGAACTGTGAATGATGCAGCGGAACTTCTAGAAAAACAAAAGACTGAAATCTGTGTATCTGTGATAATTTTTGTGATCAATAACCGTAGTCTGCAACAGTTAGTGATTCCAGTCAGCACTGGCTACTAGATAATTTTTACTAGCACATATCGAGCTATAAACAAAACCAAAATGGACTTCTTGTCGGACTTCGACGAGGAAATGGCAGCAGGCGACACCTACAAGATCAAATTCGGAACGAAAGTTCAACGCGTCGGAAAAATCTTCTCCTACACATTCTGGAGGACCCAGATCGAGGGCGAAATATTCTGGAGCGTCCAAGGGAACAAGAACGACGGCTCCGCCTGGATAGTCACGCAATACTTTGGGCCGCCGGAGGAAGCAAAAAGGTACCAGCAGGAGATAATCCTGCACCATCCGACAGAGAAGAAGATCAAAATGATGTACACATCCACTTGCACCATGGGCATGAACTGCATCAACGTCTCTCGAGAGATAGTGCATCATTTCAAAGACGAGAACAACAGTATTAATTTCGAGTACAGACTGCTCAAACTGAAGAGAAGACCTTACCCTCAGAGAATGTTATGAGGGACGAAATACACGCATAAACAAGAAAGAGTTTAAAATATATACGCAAGGCCAAAATGCCGAAAAAATTAGAGAGCGCCGAGGCATTTATTAGCCAAAAGTATCGATTCTAGAATTGGTGTAACCTATAATTTTCTCGGCATGAGGTGGAGTAAAGCGATGTAGGTATATTTCTTAATAACATTTAATTAAGTGAGAGTGAATACATATATAATGTTTGCTAATAATTCCAAGGCAATTCGTTTGTGTACTAATTACAAACAAGCGGTTCAAGCTAAGGAAAACGCAAGGTTAAAACGTCTGATTCTACAGACGAAAAATTACGTAATAACCTCTTGGCACACACCACTATTGTTAGGATGCCATTAAGTTTGCGTAAACTATCAAAACCTTGTAATTCGTTTTATCTCATTCCAAAATATAAATTAATTTGGCGAACGCAAGGATTTAAAGGGGAGGGGGGGGGGGGCTGGTGATTTAACACTTAAATTGGATTGGAATAGATAATATTTATGTACATGATACTATACTGACTCGGATATGATGAATTCTATTTATAAATTTTTATCGTCACCTCTTTATACTGTTCTACATTAGCAAATATATTATTTAAGGCCAACAATATCACGCCTAGGTAAATCAGTCTTTGATAAAAACTTCCTAGAAATTGGCGAGTGTTTGATTAAAAAATGTCTAGAAATTAGCGGCTAAAATAAACTCTTAGGAGGAGCTAAAACCATTATTCTAGGCAAACCAACCTTTGGCGGTTGAAAATCCCTTGAAATTGGAGGCCAAAATAAATTCTTAGTAACCTTATAGATTCATAACTTGATACAGACTTTTTTCCAAGAATAGAGGTAATAAGTTGAAAATACTAATAGCTTTTGACTAGCAAAAAAAATTAATAAGGAGCTCTAGGACCTTTATTCTAGGCAAATCAGTCTTTGATAAAAAAATCCCTAGAAATTAGCGGCTAAAATAAACTCTTAGAAGGAGCTGAAACCATTATTCTAGGCAAACCAACTTTTGGCTATCGAAAATCCCTTAAATTTGACGGCTAAAATAAATTCTTAGTAACTTTACAAATTCATAATTTGATATAGACTTTTTTCCATGAATAGAGGTATAAGTTGAAAATAATAATAGTTTTTGACTAGCAAAAAAAATTAATAAGGAGCTCTAGGACCTTTATTCTAGGCAAATCAGTCTTTGATAAAAAAATCCCTAGAAATTAGCGGCTAAAATAAACTCTTAGGAGGAGCTGAAACCATTATTCTAGGCAAACCAACTTTTGGCTATTGAAAATCCCTTAAAATTGGCGGCTAAAATAAATTCTTAGTAACTTTACAAATTCATAATTTGATATAGACTTTTTTCCATGAATAGAGGTATAAGTTGAAAATAATAATAGTTTTTGACTAGCAAAAAAAATTAATAAGGAGCTCTAGGACCTTTATTCTAGGCAAATCAGTCTTTGATAAAAAAATCCCTAGAAATTAGCGGCTAAAATAAACTCTTAGGAGGAGCTGAAACCATTATTATAGGCAAACCAACTTTTGGCTATTGAAAATCCCTTAAAATTGGCGGCTAAAATACATTCTTAGTAACTTTACAAATTCATAATTTGATATAGACTTTTTTTCATGAATAGAGGTATATGTTGAAAATAATAAGAGCTTCTGACTAGCAAAAAAAATTAATAAGGAGCTCTAGGACCTTTATTCTAGGCAAATCAGTCTTTGATAAAAAAATCCCTAGAAATTAGCGGCTTAAATAAACTCTTAAGAGGAGCTGAAACCATTATTATAGACAAACCAACTTTTGGCTATTGAAAATCCCTTAAAATTGGCGGCTAAAATAAATTCTTAGTAACTTTACAAATTCATAATTTGATATAGACTTTTTTCCATGAATAGAGGTATAAGTTGAAAATAATAATAGTTTTTGACTAGCAAAAAAAATTAATAAGGAGCTCTAGGACCTTTATTCTAGGCAAATCAGTCTTTGATAAAAAAATCCCTAGAAATTAGCGGCTAAAATAAACTCTTAGGAGGAGCTGAAACCATTATTATAGACAAACCAACTTTTGGCTATTGAAAATCCCTTAAAATTGGCGGCTAAAATAAATTCTTAGTAACTTTACAAATTCATAATTTGATATAGACTTTTTTTCATGAATAGAGGTATATGTTGAAAATAATAAGAGCTTCTGACTAGCAAAAAAAATTAATAAGGAGCTCTAGGACCTTTATTCTAGGCAAATCAGTCTTTGATAAAAAAATCCCTAGAAATTAGCGGCTTAAATAAACTCTTAGGAGGAGCTGAAACCATTATTATAGACAAACCAACTTTTGGCTATTGAAAATCCCTTAAAATTGGCGGCTAAAATAAATTCTTAGTAACTTTACAAATTCATAATTTGATATAGACTTTTTTCCATGAATAGAGGTATAAGTTGAAAATAATAATAGTTTTTGACTAGCAAAAAAAATTAATAAGGAGCTCTAGGACCTTTATTCTAGGCAAATCAGTCTTTGATAAAAAAATCCCTAGAAATTAGCGGCTAAAATAAACTCTTAGAAGGAGCTTAAACCATTATTCTAGGCAAACCAACTTTTGGCGATTGAAAATCCCTTAAAATTGGCGGCTAAAATAAATTCTTAGGAACTTTACAAATTCATAATTTGATATAGACTTTTTTCCATGAATAGGTATATGTTGAAAATAATAAGAGCTTCTGCTAGCAAAAAAAATTAATAAGGAGCTCAAACTTTTATTCTAGGCAAATTAGTCTTTGATAAAAAATCCCTAGAAATTAGCGGCGAAAATAAATTCTTAGTAACCTTACAGATTTATAACTTGATATAGACATTGTCCCATGAATAGAGGTACGTGTTGAAAATACTAATAGCTTTTGACGAGGAAAAAATTAGGAAAGCGCTGATACCTTTTTTCTAGGCAAATCAGTCTTTGATAAAAAAATCCCTAGAAATTAGCGGCTAAAATAAACTCTTAGAAGGAGCTGAAACCATTATTCTAGGCAATACAACTTTTGGCTATTGAAAATCCCTTAAAATTGGCGGCTAAAATAAATTCTTAGTAACTTTACAAATTCATAATTTGATATAGACTTTTTTCCATGAATAGAGGTATATGTTGAAAATAATACGAGCTTTGACTAGCAAACAAAATTAATAAGGAGCTCAAACCTTTATTTTAGGCAAATCAGTCTTTGATAAAAAAAATCCCTAGAAATTAGCGGCCAAAATAAATTCTTAGCAACCTTACAGATTTATTACTTGATATAGACATTTTCCCATGAATAGAGGTACATGATGAAAATACTAATAGCTTTTGACGAGGAAAAAAATTAGGAAAGCGCTGAAACCTTTATTCTAGGCAAATCAGCCTTTGATAAAAAAATCCCTAGAAATTAGCGGCTAAAATAAACTCTTAGAAGGAGCTGAAACCATTATTCTAGGCAATACAACTTTTGGCGATTGAAAATCCCTTAAAATTGGCGACTAAAATAAATTCTTAGCAACTTTACAAATTCATAATTTGATATAGACTTTTTTCCATGAATAGAGGTATATGTTGAAAATAATAAGAGCTTCTGACTAGCAAAAAAAATTAATAAGGAGCTGAAACCTTTATTTTAGGCAAATTCGTCTTTGATAAAAAAATCCCTAGAAATTAGCGGCCAAATTAAATTCTTAGTAACCTTACAGATTTATAACTTGATATAGACATTTTCCCATGAATAGAGGTACATGTTGAAAATACTAATAGCTTTTGACGCGGAAAAAAATTAGGAAAGCGCTGAAACCTTTTTTCTAGGCAAATTAGTCTTTGATAAAAAAACTCCTAGAAATTAGCAGCTAAAATAAACTCTTAGGAGAAGCTGAAACCATTATTCTAGGCAAACCAACTTTTGGCGATTGAAAATCCCTTAAAATTGGCGGCTAAAATAAATTCTTAGTAACTTTACAAATTCATAATTTGATATAGACTTTTTTCCATGAATAGAGGTATATGTTGAAAACAATAATAGCTTTTGACGCGGAATAAAATTAGGAAAGTGCTGAAACCTTTTTTCTAGGCAAATTAGTCATTGATAAAAAAATCCCTAGAAATTAGCGGCTAAAATAAATTCTTAGTAACCTTCGATAAAAAAATTCCTAGAAACTAGCGGCTAACATAAACTCTTAGGAGGAAGTAAAATCATTATTCTAGGCAAACTGACCTTTGGCGATTGAAAAATTAGTAAAATATCATGACACTTTTTATTACAATTCCAATCCTATTTAAATTGCTCCAAAATCGAGCTCTAATTTCAAAATGTACCAGCTCCCCCTTATTTTTTGACTAAATGTATTTCAGTCGGTCACATATAAATATTCGCCAACTTAGTACTTAAACACCCGGAAGCCCAGCTGGAACTAAAACACATGTTTTGTATATTTTTAAACATTTCTACCAACAAAGATTTGAGAAAAATGGTTTGGGATCGTAACCCAGGATATTTATTAGTAATGAGAGAATATCTTGGATCATTTTTAATTTTACTGAAGTGGTTTTTAAATTCATATGGCCTCTCTAACTCTTTCAAACTTCAAATGGTAAATACATATTAGCATCCATTTCTCAAAATAAAGGACCTCTTTGCACAACGTTAAGAGAAGCTTTTAGGGTACGGTAGAAGAATTCAAGTTGAATAAAACTCAAAATAAATCCAAAGTAAATTCCATCCCGAATTAGACGTTTAAATTATTTTCAAGCAAGCAAAACTCCAGCTCTGAAGTTAGTTCAGAAGTAACATTTCAAAAGTTTAAAAAGGAAATGTCTCAGAGCGAGGCGACGTTTCATAAGTTTTACTTTTTCCTTTCATCCCGAAGGGAAAGGTCTCTGGTATCCAATATCGTTTTGATTTTTATCTATATTTTAATACATATACGTATTAAGTCGAAATGATTTTAATGAAAGTTTTGTAATCGTTAATGTCTACAATTTTTGACTAGCTGCAAAATACAAGCTGGGAATAATTTACTTAATCGACTGACAGTTGGGTAATTAATCGATTATTTAATTAATCAATTAATTGAGTAAACAATTAAGAGATAAATTATATTGGTTATTGTAATGAAATATATTATGATTATCTGATATAAAGTCAGTGTCATTTTTATCTTTTTTATTTTTCCTGTTTGTGTTGAACTCAAACAAGAATTGTATGCAAAAAAAATCTGATGGATAAAACGACCTCAAGGCTGAATGGTTGTGAATCCAAAGCCAAAAAAAAAAAAATTCCACCTCGAACATCTTTAATTAAACTAGGAGTGCTCCTTGCTTGGACATAATTTATATTTCTTTGGTCGACAGACAAAAATTAATGTCTTTTAAATCCATATTTGTTCCTTGGTTGGATCGAATCCAAAAAGTTTTAATTAGATACCAGAATTGCATTGTAATCTAAAGAGTGAATAAAATATGCAAAACATATTCCTCGAATCATATATACAGATTGTGCCGCTAAAGGTGAGAATATGTTATTTTTGGGTAATGTTAAAGTGAGGAAGGGCGTTAAGACAGACTTTCTGAAAATGCTGAAAATGAGTGTTCTAACCGCAAAACGGTTTTATAAGTTCGTGATGCATTTTTACAAGACTAAATGTACATACAGAGTGTTTTCGAAAGTACACAAAAAGGATGCATTATTTAAAAATTAATTTATTTTCTATGCAAATGATGTGTTATACAATTTCGAAAACACTCCGTGTACCAGAAATGTTATGTTATAACATTTGATCCTCTGTGCGCATACAAAATGGCAAATTATTGCCCATTTTGCTGCGAAAAGATTGTAATAAAAATTATAGAAGCAATTAAAGTTCACAACCGAGAAGGTAATTAAGATAGGTAATTTGTTGTACGCTTTGTAAATAGCTTGATAGCAATTCTATCTGTCTGAATTTAATATTTTTCCCAATAAAAAAAATAAACGAGTTCTGAAGTTTCTTTATTTCTCCCAGCCATCGACTGCCTGAAATAACATAAGCAATTTCCTGTATTCCTTTGAATTCAATCGACTCCTTAATTTTGTTTTCCTTTTTCCTTATCTCAACCGTTAACTTCCATATTTAAAATACACTCTGCTGAGCGAAAATCTTAACCTCATTAATTACAGGCCTGTTATTTTAGTAAAAATAACGTAAACAAGGTATATTTCCTGTTGGTATTGCTTATCGATGCTTATCATTTATCAGGATCTATAGATTTCGGCAGGTATTTAATTAGAGAAAATTTGATAAAATGATAATACAGGGTGAATACCAATAACTCATTTTAATTTTAAGAGGGGGTTTCTGTTGATATTTATAACACAAATTACCAATAAAAAAATATAAAAAAGAAAGTTGAAAAACTGACTAACCCTACGTAAAATTCTGGTAAACTTTTGAGTACCGCTTCGTCGCTCTACTGACCCACTTATGGGGTGAACAACATGCCTTGTATCCAAGTCACAGACTCCAAGTTCTAACGTAAAAAACGTGACAAAAAACGTCTAATAAAGTTAAGCCGCCGTTCGACGGTCTTTCATATTCGACCACCTGCAAATTACACAGGGAAAAAAATCATAAATGCTGTTCTAATGTTATAAATTTGCGGTCGGAGACAAGTTAATTGACAGTGACAGCAAAAACTAGTCAATTTACGATTGCAAAAAACAAGGTGGTGAATGCCAGAGGCAAAGACCTATCCTGATTTATTTTCTGTTGAGATAGGTAAGTTACGAAGTTCTGAAAATGTTGACGTATTTTAATTTATTTTCTTTCTGGAAAAATACAAGGTATATATTTTTTATTTTTGGTATATGGCCTTACCATTAAGGGACCCACCATCCCTTAAAATTAAAATGAGTTATTGGTATTCACCCTGTATAATCAAGTGTGTTTTGATTACTTAACTGGCACAGAAGGGTATTTTTCAATGTGAAACACTATAAATAAAAAACAGTTAAAAACCCACTGGTTTAGAAATATATAGCGGGGGGAAATCATGTCAGGACCGGTCTCAAAATTTAAACAACGTAAAGAAACTGACATATTGAGGGTGGGGCGTTCATGGCGCCACCTTCAGTCAATTAAACAGACTAAACGTCGCAATCGGCATTTATCGAGGTTTTCTAAATCAAGGCACACCCCATTAAATTATCACTTTATCATATTTGCAACAATTAAACGCACTCCCATAATCTACAGATAAACAGTAGCAGATTTCTAATATTAGCACCAGCATGCAATCGTGAGTCACAGTCTCCACATCTTTGCGCCGTCAATAAACTGCATCTATGCTACGCCTCTGGCCATCCGATGTATTAATAAATCCAAAAAGATCAAATTTCTAATTATAAAGGAACGCACGGTGACGCAAAGCATTATTTTTAAAACTTGTCGTCGAAATAGATTTGGCGCAGGAAACGAGAAACAACAAAACGTAAAATAAAGCGTGTAATTAATAAAACTACTACTTACGCGTTACGTTCCTCAGGTCAGTAACGAGGGTCGTAAATAGACGTACCTGAAAATAAAATAACAATCAAAATATGCATAATAATATACATTAATTAATAATATTTTTGCAGTCAAGCAGATATATTTTTACAAGATTTACTTTTTTTTTTTGAAAATCACGTTTCTGCTTTGATTGACCCCCCCCCCCTCCCGCGATAGTCCAGTCAATAATTTTTCTTCAAAAAAAAATCTTAGGAAAATTTAGGATTAATAGTATATAAACAGGGAGAAATCGATTGGACCCCAAAAATTAACCAGAAGTAGGGTGGGGGTGGGAAAAGGGGTGTTTTTAGGGGTGAAACGTGCTTTTTTACGATTTCCGGCAAAACTAGACCTCCTATCGAAAAAGTTAAATGCAAAAGTTGTAGATAATTGAAAGATCTACAACTTTTATTGCAACCATTATTCAACATAACCTCAAAACTATTGAACCAATTTTTTTTTATTCTTGATTTTTATCTCCCCCAAAAATGATTCAATTTTAATGAAATTTGATGAAAATGTACATTTTTGTGTCTCAAATAAGCTGTAATTTTTTTGAAGCGAAATATTTTTTTTTCGATTTTACTGCGAATTTAATTTGAAAAAAGGGCCTAATTTTGAATAAAAAAGGTGATTAACAAAGTTTTCATTTTTGAAAATATCAGGACGTAACTTTTTTCGTTTCGAATCATTTTTGTGGGAGATAAAAATAAAAAGTCAAAAAAGTAGTTTTGAGGTTATGTTGAAAAATGGTTGAAATAAAAGTTGTAGATCTTTCAATTATCTTCAACTTTTGCATTCAACTTTTTTGATAGGACGTCTAGTTTTGCCGAAATCGTAAAAACCCACCCCTAAAACACCCCTTTTCCCAGTTCCACCCTACTCAATAAAAAATTTTTTCAAATTCTTAATAATTTTTACGAAATTTAACATTTTTTTAGAAAAACATTTACAACTTGAGCAATTAAAAATTTAAACATTTACCACAAGGCGATAATTTTCCGGTTCAGTTAATTCGTTTCTTACGCAAAAAACATATCCTTAATGGCTTCCTGCAATGTAATTTATTATCAAAAACTTAAAAGACACACAACGTGCAAATAATCACTGTAGCAATAAATTTGAAAGCATAAATAAACTGGGTTCATCATTTGCATATAAATTCACTGGAGATCCACGAATACGACAAATGCTATAATTATAGCCGTATTGAGTGCTGCCTAACTTATGATTCTATTTCTGACACCTTCTACACGATGTAGTTAGAATGTAATCAACAGGTTTTCAAGTGTGTGCAGTTAAGTACTTGCCTATTTAAAAAGAACGTACGGATTTTTTGGATAGACTTCCTGCTACCCACACACTTAATTTATTGTTTTTTTTTTTGCAAATTAACCTGCTTTCTTTGCTTGATACGTATTGTTGGCAACTTTATTGAGGTTTTATACAATAATATCCAATTTGATATATTTATGTTGATGTTCTACTTCTGAACATACAAATATAAAATCTGTCGGATGTAAAAATCATTAAAACCACTTTAGAATGCAATTACGTTAAAACAACTACTTTTCATACCTACATGTTATAAAACATTGAATAACAGAATTCATAGGATCCAAAGCAAGAAAATATTAGAACCACTTTAGAATGCAATTATTGGCGAATCCGTTAAAACTACTTTTCATAAATATATGTTATAGACCACTGAATTAAATGACATAATTAATAATAATAATAATAATAAATTAGGCACAGTTGTCCTCACAACAATAAATTAAGAAACGGTTGTTTCTCCCAACGAGTTACGTAACATAAAGCTTCCATACTGAGATTGGTGGCGACAATGGTCCGCTAATTAAGGGCACGACTGAAATGTCAAAAACTCGTCGGCTAGTATATTTTATCGACACTAGATGCCAGTGAGTGTACCAATGCTTGCAAAATCAGAGGATTACTAGACTTAAAAGAAAAGGAAATATTACAAAAAGAACCAAAAATAGGATTTTTTTAGAATGTGTAATGAGGAAACGATAATTTAACCGATTTGGTAATAGTGCGTTGTAATAGTAGAGTTGTAAAGATGACCTTGAACCCAAAATTTTACCTGCTTATGCCCCGATGTCTCATTCCCAACGAATAGACAAATGTGATTTGAGGCATATTTTTGCGTTGCGACCGGAACATAGTTATTTTTGGTTATACATGTAAAATGTTAGCTCACGGCTTCGGCTTTGTTAATTGGTTGTAAGACGCTGAATAACAAAATACGGCTCATGTGCGTGATGACGTGCAACGGATTTTGTTTTGTATTAAGTATAGTTAAAAATCATGAATTCGCAAATTATGTAAATAGGAAAATTTTTCTCGGGACAATCTTGTTTTTTAAAGAAAAAATCAGTGTTTCATTAGGTGTTAGCATCTTCTGTTATTAACATTATTTACATTTATAAAGGAGTTACTTACCAAATAGTACGCCGTTGTTTGAATCAATTTTAATAAATACTAGGCAACCAAATATACACCCAAGTCGCAGCCTTAAGAAGCGAGGCTTGTTTTACTTATCAATCGTTCGGGACACTGGTCACCTAACGAAACATTACAAGAGCGGTTTCTCCTCGAGTATGACAAGCTTTGTCATTTGCACACCTGCCCAGAATGTATTTATTAATCATTTGCGACATTTGAGCACGGCACTGCGCCCTTAATTCGTACGTGCATCCAAAAATATAATTTAAATAATTTCAGGTATGTTCCTGCAGCACAAAGCGATGAAATTACGAAATTCTTTTCCCAACCACGTTAATTTAATTCGCAGCAACTCTGCGCAATTCTTTAATAATGGCAGTCTGTGGTGTTTGTAAATAAATACCTTATACACAAAATTCCTCCCTGTTCCGTCGTGCTTGATGTAGCAAATAATGTTGGACAATGTATTTGTTTGTTTTGTAATTTCGACGAAAGTATGCCTCGTATGCGCCCAGCCATGGTCGCCTTATACATATTTAATATTAATTGAACATTTTATTAGTTTCATCAAAGACCATTGTATACACTAGATAGCCAGGCCTATTGTTTAATTTCATCGCTCATAAAATGAACTTAAAAGTTTGGGATACAACTAAATTATTTTTTACATAGATGGCCATGCATAAAACAATAATGGTTTAAAATAACAATTGTTGATCTGTCAAATTTTAAACCATTATTGTTTTATGCATGGCCATCTATGTAAAAAATTATTTAGTTATATCCCAAACTTTAAAGAATATTATTTATTTGAATCACTCAGTTATTTGAAGATGAAATATATAACAATTATATATATTTATAAAGGGGATGAAAAATATCTAAAAATATATGGGGGCATTTAAAAAAATGTGACTATGTGGCGCTCCCTGTATATTCATTAAAAACTTGGTAAAATATGCTACAGGTCCATTTGTTATTTTTTTTTCTAGCTACATTTTTAAGCAAAATAAAAGAGTTTAAAAAGTAGAATTTTCAAATGATCACCCTGTACAATGTCTACATGTGCAAATTTTCACTTCGACTGATTTGTTGTGCAAAGGTTACTGCAGGTTGAACCCAATCGATAGCAGAACGAAACAGTTCGCTGGGCCGTTTGGAATTCATAAAAGTACGCAATGAGTAATTTCGATTCTGCACAAAACTTGAATGTACTGATTTGATCCAGGAACTAACGGCGGCGAAACGTGTCGGGAAAAAATTATATGTATTTATTTTCTCCGGGCGGGCTGGAGAGCCCACGCGTTCGAACTTTAAATTACCCACCTTTGGAAAAGTCCGCAGGTTCTTACGATAATAAGCCAAATAGGCCGGGCGGAGGCATTAAACTGCGTAAACGCACTCGTATAAATTGTAATGAATCTTAATCATGATTAGACTCAAAGCTCATAATTACAGAGATGGCTAGATGGGTAAACAAACCTCTTTTTGCAGTGTAATTAATTTATTGTCGGTGATATTTTCAAGATATCTACGCCCGAGTCTACGCCTACAATATTATAAAAGCAGTTTAAGAAAGACCGAAATATTTTGCCTGCGTACATCCGGCGACCAGACTAGCAAACACTTTTTTTTTCAGTGTACAAAATAAACATTAATTTATTCACTCTGACATTTCAAAACACCTATGCTGACCGGCGCATTCACCATTTGTTACGGCGGATTAAATTGTCATGACTCGGAGGTTATTATTATTATATAATAAACAAAGAGTACTTACGGAAGGCACAGTAGCCTGGGCCGGAGATGTGCACTTCACCTGGACAGCCCTGAGGGGGCGTGATATTTTTTTCTGAAAACTAGCTAACATTTAGAAAATTTCTAGGCTCAATCGTTGTGCTTGTTATGATTTTTTGAAAAATAGCGGATTTTGTCGGATTTCGGCGATTTTCCCGACACAACGCGCCACAGCCTTTCCCATTGGATTTAGAGGATCCGGACCCGGACGACGGGCAAGAAGAAGGATGAAGAACTCTTTTTTTTCGCCTATCTTCGATATTAAGCGAGATATGATTTTTTTTAAAACGTCGATTATGCCGAAAAACGGTACTTTTCCGGGGGCGATTGCTCCTTTCCCCGGAGGATTTTTTCGACCGCACTTTCAGGGGAGCTAGAACCAACCTTCCTCTCGGTTCCCTGAAAATTTCGTTGCTTAATATCCATCCCCGGCCGAGCTGTGAATTTTTCAAACGACCAAGACGCGACGTCACCAAAATTTTGTCACGTCTAAACGCCGTCCTACCGCGGTTTACCCTGCCGATCCAGCCGCGGTTTACACTGCCGTTATGTGCCCTAAAATTTATTATTTTTTAATTTCGATCCCAGGGGGGAACCGACCGACATTTTCCGACTCGTGGCGACTTCAGGAATCCGAAACTGTTTTTAGATTTTCGATCCGACTCTTTTTTCTGAAATCGATTTTGACAGTTACATTTACATTCTTGACCAATGAGAAGCTTTTCGCTAAAATTCCGCTAAAATGGCCATTTTCGAAGCGGTTTTCGATGGCGGCACGTAAATTATTTTAAAAGGAGGCCGAAAAAAAGTTCAAATTTTTTATTTTTTTCGATTTTTGCCCCCCAAAAAATGAAAAACTTTGTTTTTCGGCCTATTCTCGGAGGGCGTCTCCGAGCGGCTCTCTCGACTAATATACAAAGTGTTCGGCTTCCACGGACCCCCCGAAATAATTGAAAAGGCGGAAAAAGTCCCCAAACATCTCAAATTTTTACTTATATCGCAGCGGAAGCCCCTAAAAACAATGGAACGGCGTCAAAACAAATTTAAGTGAGCGGCCCGTAATATTTTTTTCGATTTTTGCCCTCTAAAATAAAAATTAAAAAAAAATAGTTTTCGACTTTTTCTCGATTACCCGATTTGATTTCTTCAATTTTGAAGAAGAAACCCTGAATTTTTATCGAAGAAGTTTAAAAATTAATTTTTTTTCGATTTTTGCCCCCCAATAAAATTCAAAAAAATTTGTTTTCCAACTATTTCTCGGAGGGCGTCTCCGAGGGGCTCTCTCGACTAATATACCAAGTGTCCGGCTTCCACGGACCCCCCGAAATAATTGAAAAGGCGGAAAAAGTCCCTAAACATCGCAAATTTTTACTTATATCGCAGCGGAAGTCCCGAAAAAAAAAAAATGGAACGGCGTCAAAACAAATTTAAATGAGCGGTAAAATTTTTATAATAGGCCTGAAAAAAGGTTTGCCCCCCCCAAAAAAAAAATTTTAAAAAAATTGTTTTTCGACTTCGAGTTCGACTTTTTCTCGATTTCTTTTGATTTTTTTAATTTTAAAGAAGAAACTTTAAGAACAGCCCCGCAGGGGCCGTTTTAAACCTATTATAAAAAACAGAACCCCATAGGGGCTGTATTAGGTATTCGGCCCCGCAGGGGCCGTTTTATTTTCTTTTTAAACCCTATATATCTACTTTCATTAAAGACAGACCCGCAGGGGCTGTCAGCTAATTTTTTTTGTTTTTTTTAATTTTAATGTAGAAACTCAAAATTTTTTTTACTTCCTCCACCCCGAAACCTTGTGTGACTCTATTTATAACCCTTAGATAAAACTACTTATATAGAGGGCCAGCCTCGCAGAGCTCAATCTAGTTTATTTTATTAACTGTCTTGAGAATATTTATACTTCAAAGTAGAAAATCTCATTAGCGCCGAGAAGCTCAACTAGCTGGAGCCGGCCCTGCACCTACACAATTGAAAACACAATTTACAATCTCTACTTGGCAGCGTGCAGTGCAAGGACCCAAAGAAAAAGCAACAAGGGACGTGGCAAAAGAAAACCAAAAGTGAAATTCGGATCAATGGCTAAAATGTGTTCGCCACTGCCAAGTTTTAATGCATGGGAACGCCTGCCAAGCGCTACTCCACTATCAAACCTAATTTATGTAACATTCATGCTGTCGAAGTAATTCCATGTTTAATAGAAAAGATGATGGACTATAACGATGCACGAGGACAGGAAACAGAAAACCTGTGTGTAGACCTGACGCTTTGTAATCTCCTTATACTCCTTACTGACCAACGTGAACAACGAACTTATTATCTACTCTTTATAAGGATTCCTACATAATTATATTTGCGGCTCGAGACTCCACAAGACATCGAGAAAAATTTCCTCGGCTGATTTCTAAGGTTTTTGTTCTTAAGGAGCTTAACAAGCCCAAGTAGGGTATTAACTTTGCGGCACGTTTGCTCTACGTAAATTACGGATGTAGACAGAAAATATGTTTATAGACACTGCTAGACAATAAACTTTTATTAAATTATAATGGTTATAATATTGACACAAGATATGGCCAGATATACTTGAACTACACGACGATGAACAGTCGTGGCCAAAAAAGCCACCTAGAATTTCATTCGATAAACTTTTGTGTATTTAGTTATAAATACTCTGGCGCCTATATATTGCTCTCAATATTTTCTCAGTACTTTAAAACAAGGCTTCACCGAATTCACCACCCCGCTGTAGCTAGCTGGAGCTCATTGTTTGGCTGCACTTGGAATTGGGACAATTCAATTCGCAAGTGTCGTTGCACAAAATTGGCGCCCAACGTGGGGCAAGTGTTAGGCTTCCATGGACACCCCGAAATAATTGAAAAGGCGGAAAAAGTCCCCAAACATCTCAAATTTTTACTTATATCGTAGCGGAAGCCCCGATAACTTGCAAATTTGTGACTCGTTTGTTTTTTTAAAGGATAATGGAAAAAAAGCTTGGTGAAAAAATAAAAGGAAATTATTTCCTTATTAGTGAAATATTTCGAATGAATTGAAACTTAAATTTAGAATATTAACAAATAATTGTTTACCTCCTTCTGGAGGGTTTTTTCTCAAAGAAATAATTATGCCCGAGGTGTTTCGTGTCCAAATCTAACAATCCGGAATCGACTATGTGCAAATTTACAGGAGATCCCAAGTGGCTGGAATAATTTCGAAATCTTGCACACTGCTACGAACGACACAAAAGCTTATTTCCATCTTCTGGCGCCAGTACAAAAGATTTTTTTTGTTGCTCCCATTCCCTAGCTAATTTGTAAAAACAAACAATTTTATCGGTTTAGAAGCAATATCGATGGATTTAGACAAATTTATCAGTAAAATCCAGATTAAAACAACTCGTTTATTTCAATATTTTCATTGCATTCCCAGCAGACGAGTCGCCATGCACAAGTTCAAAAAGATCCACTCAGGTGTACGTGCATCAAATATCACGGCACAATTCCCCAGAGATTTTTTAAATGCCAGTCAGATAGTGTGACCGAGACGAGAGACCGCGCAGCACTTCGTTTACTCCTCGTCCGTCTTTTCATCTCTCGCTCGCAACGCTTTGAATACGGTTCAACTTTGATGCGAATCTAATTTCTTTTATTTTTCCCAGCTCGTCGCTTTATTCAATAAGCATTTATAATATAATAAAGCCTTGGATCTCGGCATAATAGGGCGTTTCATCAATCTGCCAGCAATTGTCCCGACTACGTTTTTAATAAGTAAATTAATGATTCGACGAGAATTCTCCTCTTCTTTTTTTATCGAATGGCAGTTCGAGGACTGGCCTTGCACCACAAAGACGTCGGTGAGTGTGGGAAGTCTGCGGAAGACACCTATTCATTCTTACCTCAGTCGTTGCGTGAAAAATACGTAGAGCCGCAACCCCATTGTCTAATGCGTGGCCCAAGTCAGCCTCGAGATATACGTGGCGTTTTGAATTTGGCTTTTCACCAATTTCCTGCTTAAGTACACATACTGTTACGATATGGGAAAATTTATTAATTTTTTAGATGTTTTTCCTTTTATTTGGGCCCCACGTTGGTGGTGCCAATTTATATGTTACGTAAATGAGACTTTTGGGGATTTATTGTTGTTTTTGGTTTTATTTTAAATTTTAATGATTCCTACGAGGTAAGTTTTAAATTTAAGTATTTTGTTTTATTATATTTGCCACAGTGCGTATGATTTTAAGATAATTTAACGTGAAACTTACTATAGCTTAGCTATAATTACTCTTTTACCTTTCAGGGCCTTTGGGGGTTCCCTTCTACCATTGAAGAAATATCTTACCTATAAATCTGCTGTTGTACAAGTTTTGAATAAAGATTATTTATATTTCGTGCAAGTTTTATTTCTTATTTGATTAGGAAGGACTTAGAAAAGATAGAGATCTTTATCAGGATAAATATTATTTTGTCATTAGACAGCTAGATGTCTCTGCTCCTGCAGAAATTTAGATATTCAGCTGAGATGAATGTTAATGCTTTAGTTACTTGAATTAAACATAGATGGAACTCAACAAATCGGGTTTATTAATTAAGAGTAAAATGTTTCTTAAACTATGTCCCTGCTCTAACTTAAACTAATCTAATCTACAACAAACATAGGACAGTGTCCTTGTGGATAATAACAAATTTAATAAAGTTAAGGTTTCAAATTTCAGTTCGGAGTATTCTCGGCACAATAAAGTTACCGTGTCGCACTTGAATTGGCAGACCTGTTTTAAGTTTTGACACTTGTAGTTTGTGGTCCAGATATGGTAGCTGGCTGTTCTACAATTTAGTGCCCCATTTACTGGATTTGCATAAACTAAATAGGCCTTGGATGCCCGTTCGGATTTCGACCAATCAGGCGGCTGCTTATTACTTAGGATAAATTTTACCTTTATTCCTGGTAAGTTGAAGCTGTTTTTCTGGTACCTTATGATATTTGGCCTTGAACCATCATTCAAAAGTAGTAGGAATATAATTTTCCTATTTAAATTTGATATTTCTCTATTTATTTCAGGAGCGATCTGGACGTGGGTTTGCTTCTTTTACGACCCAATAACGACTCTCTTTTTGTTTCGTTTCTAAGGAGCACGCAGAAAATTTGCCAAACCATGGATTTCTAGATTTTCAACTGTCATGATGGTTGGTATTTTCGCCTTTTTTCACTTTATTATATAACTTTGCTATGAAATTATGGTATTTTTAGCATCCTTATTTGAAGATGAATCCGTGGATACCCATGTGTTGGTATTAAGTGATGTGAATTTTAGATCTGCCGTTAACTCGTACGAGGGATCACAGAACCGTATCGAAGATCACTGCACTCACTTCTTAGGATCTAATTTACATTGTGTCTGGTCATTTGACTAGACTCGAGGTTTTACAGGTTAGTCTTATGCTATTTAATTACAAATTTAATAAAAATTTACATAAATAAAGTCCATCTTTGTTTAACTTTAGTTGACAATCGTTCAACCCCTGTTTAAAGCATGTAACTGACAGCTGTTCTGTTATTGATTATTTTAAAGTAACATAGCACAATGAATTTATTTTATTTACGCCTTTAATTTGTTTACTTTTGGTTTGTTGTAGGTTTTAGCGTCGCTGACCCTTTGTTTACAGTGGGGTTATCAGCGTAACGGGGACCCAGGTCGAAAAGTGAGGTTATACATTTTTGACAGCACTCACGAAAAGCAAGGTTATGGCTGAAAACTCAATGGGGGCGCAGAGCCTTAGGTAGGAGAAGTGGGAAAGGGGCGGGGTTTGGCAAATGACGCGTTCTGATTGGTTAAAAAATTGCGAGTGGGGGAAGAAGTATCTTAAGTATCCCCCTTACTACTGAAGTAGTGTTTTTTGATTAGTAGCCGTAATGAATGAATTTATTTCATTCAATGTTTTATAATTATGTTATGAAAAGTAGTTTTTAACAGAGCAGAATCGGACTTAAAATTTGAGATATTTTCAAACATAAAAATTATGAAACTTCTTGTGTGTAGAGGTGCATGCCACGAGAGAAGGCTACGTTTGATTTTTCGAGCTTTATCACGGTACAAAAGACAAACTTAAAAAAATAAAATAAAAAGTAAACAAAGTTTTGCAACACGGCAACTAAGAATTAAATGCAATTTATTCATATCTTGGGAATTCATATTGCTCGTTCGAAAGTAACTACATAAAGTTGGAATATGCGGCATGCACGTCCATATATACGTAAGTTAAATAAGTCTATAAAATTTTAATTAACTTCGCTGAAATGAAACGTGACTTTCTGATATTAAATCACTATGTGGAGTTTTGGCGTCGACCATTGAAAATTGAGTAATTTCATACCTTTGATTAATAACAACGTTGGCACCGAATAATTCATTTGGTTTGCGCTGCAAAAGCTCACCTTCAAACCGGTTTGAGTTTTCTTTATTGCAGAGGCGTGCTTCAATCGAAAAGTTTGGAAAATATAACTTGGGGACTTAGTGATTGTTGATTGCCTGAGAACAGGGCCGTTCCCAGGTGCTTGGTCGCCTAGAAAAATTAGCGCCCCCTTGCTAAGTAAAAATATTTCTTACCAACTTCAAATAATTATTTAATATATGTATACATATACCGGGTGACCACGAGATGAGGTTACACTCTACAACTTCTTTGTTATTAAACCGATTAATTTGAAATTTACAGGTGAGGCATAACATCTAAATGCGCAACTTTTGACACTTGGTGGCTTTATTTCTTACTTCCGATTTAGACGGAAGTGATATTAACTTTCTTATTTTAAGTACAACTCTACCTGTATCTTATTCGTTATAAAATTTACAATACAATGATATGTCACACAATGACATTTCATTTCAAAATGGCCGAAAAATTAATTTTTTTCAAAAATATTAAAATGTCAATTAAAAGATATTGAAAAATAATTTTTTTCCAAAGTTGGCCGTGAAATCAAAAGAGTAATGAATTTGACATGTTTAATTTTTAATTTGTACAAAAATTTCGTTTTGGCAGAAAGATATTAAGATAAATATTTTTCTGCAATTTTTAAATACTCAAAACTATTTTTTTTTAAATACACCTACCTGACTTTTTTTTAAATTTTGCAATTGCTTGTTTCTTCTCTTTGATTTAATGCCATTGACGAACCGAATTATTCACAAAATATAAAAATTAAATAAAAATTTCTCCTAATATTTATTTTATTTCTTGCCGCCAAAACGAAATTTTGATGTAAATTAAAAATTAAACATGTCAAATTCATTACTCTTTTGATTTCACGGCCGACTTTGGAAAAAAATTAATTTTCAATATCTTTTTATTGACATTTTAATATTTTTGAAAAAATTTAATTTTTCGGCCATTTTGAAATGAAATGTCATTGTGTGACATATTGTATTGTAAATTTTATAACGAATAAGATACATTACAAAAACAGGTAGAGTTGTTATTAAAATAAGAAAGTTGACATCCTTCCGGCTAAATCGGAAGTAAAAAATAAGGCTACCAAGTATCAAAAGTTGCGTATTTAGATGTTATGCCTCACCTATAAATTTAAAATTAATCGGTTTAATAACAAATAAGTTACAGAGTGTAACCTCATCTCGTGGTCACCCGGTAGAGTGACCAACTTTGAATGGAAACACCCCTGTAAAAAATGTGTATATTATCCTATTTTGACGGGACTTTTTTTAGAAGATCGAAAACTCTGCTTCATGACAAAAATTTAGAAATTAATTTCAATTTTCAAGACCTACTATAATTTTTTTTCATCTGAAACATCTGAAATGGGTAAATCCAAAATTTCACAAACCCTGTATTAATTACATTAATTTCTCTTTCAAACGCTTTAGATAATTTTACAGACTTTAGTGGCTAAAGCAAAAATATTTAGATTTAACGTAGAGGAACTATCAAGATTAAAATTAAACATTATAAACCTATATGGTACGGGCGCCCCTGCGTTGCATTCTGCATTAGCGACCAATGCAACTTCAATAAAGGCCAGCAACGAACGGCTGGTAACCGGTTTGTATCGATAAAAAAAAGTGGGGAAATAACCTTCTATATTACCTGCATCTGCTTCGGCCAGGTATCATTAACTGACCCAGCTCTCGGCAAAGACGTGTTGCGGGCGGGGCAATCGTAAATACCCCTGGTATTTGCGAGAAATCGAATCAAACATGTTGAAATAAAAGTTGTAGATCTTTCAATTATCTACAACTTTTGCATTTAACTTTTTCGCCGGAAATCGCAAAAAAACACGATTCACCCAAAAACAACCCTTTCCCGCCCCCACCCTACTTCTGGTTATTAGTTGGAGTCAAATCGATTTTTCCCCATTTATATACTACCATTAATCCTAAATTTTCCGCCCATTCATATACTGCTAAGAATTTTGTCGATTTTTGGCCTCCAAAAACTAGACAAATTTGTTAAAGGTTAAGTTTCTTGCACCAATTTTAGCAATATCAATCGTGATAAGTCAACTATTTAGGATTTTAACCGTAGATGGCAACACTTAATTAGATGCGGTATTTTATATTGAAAGTTTCAATAAGTTAGAATGATATTTTATAGTCGGTCAACATCATCAATAATCTAGCTATATTTGGTATAATCAGGGGCATCACCCAAGGACCTCAATATTGATGTAATAACGCAGTGAGATGGTCGATACCAATAATATAATAATAACAGGCACTAGACTGAGCTTTTAAACAAAATCTGACCTGTTGAATTAACTCTGCAACACAAATTGGAAAAATCGGTCCAATTTACAAGCTCCCTTAAATTTCATAATATTGAACGTTTCCTTTTGAACCCAGCATGCATGCGGTATTTGACCGCTGAGCAGAGATGTCATCTAGAGGTACGCCTTCCAAGAGGGGAACTGATAATTAATCATGTTAAATAAATCGTATCTGCTGCATTTTATTTGAATTTTTCTTTCGGACAAATAGTCAAACAACAGAGGTTACTCACAATACTATCAATAATTACCCGTGATAAGATTACGGAACGGACATGTCGGTTAGAATTTTGAATTATTCAAATTTTGACAAACGTGAAAATCCAGGGAAAAATGTAGTGGAGAAATGTGGGTATCCAAAAAAATTTATATGTCCAACACGTAATGATGTACGCTTGTAAAAATGCATTGGTTGGACGGCTCGGTCGCCAGACTCGTTCCTCATAGAAATGGACATGCAGACTTAGGCCAGTAGAATTAGACGATGTGAACGGGAATCTGTAACTAATTCGTTTCAGATAGCCGTAGGTAAAACAGGTGTATTTAGTTATAAGGAATATACCTCTGCGATTCCTCCCAAATCAAATATACAGAACATTGTTTATAAGTCACTTGTATGTGAAAAAATCATGAAATTTGGAGTTTTTTAAAAATTGCAGTTAGACTGCAGTAGATTAATTTTTTTGAATGCTTCTGTTTACTAGGTAATTCCAAACCGGTTAATTTAAGTCCCGGTTGATTTCATTTCATTGATTATTTATTTAAATAATTGCCGAAAACCATCGAAATTTTCGAAAATTTCAAGCATTTTTTACTCTGAAAGGAAAAATGCTAGACTCTTGAAACTTTGGTGGAACATGTGTCTCATTACCCTCAACTTACAAAAAAAATTTCGTTTTAAAATGTTTATTAGTTTTCGAGAAATTCTATTTGTTTATTAAAAACGTCCCAAATGTTTAATGAAAAATTGACCTATTAACGTTATCAAAAATAATTCAACCACAGCTCATTTTTTTCGTCAAGACGTCAATTTTACGAATCTGTTATGGGCGTATCGCTTTGCAATAATTTTGACCGTCAAAATGGCGTTAACAACATTGCTACTTTTCGGAGCAGCGTTTTTTGCAAATAACTTTACAACAAATAACGTATCTGCACAAATCTTTCATATTTGAGTTGCTGGTATTTTTCTACAAATTTATAAAAAAAAATTGTTGCTCTGGGACATGTAGGAGCCGAGATAATTTTTTAAATTGTTTAATGCGCCAAACGTTTATTTATTAATATTTATGGCCAAAATTGAAACTGGTTGTTAATAAGATCTTGAATTTTGTGAATTCATCAAGTCCTATTGAAAACGGGCCCTTTTTGAGGTCAAAATATAATTTTTAATAATTAGTGATTTTAGAGCGTCTTCAATTTGTTTGGCTCAAGGGATAGGGGAATTTTTTATCAAACGATTTTCAAATTGGGGTAGCGAGAAAAATTCGTCATATCTCCGTTATTTTCCGGCCAATTTCGATGTTTTTTTTTTAATTTGGGGTAGCTTACGAAAATAATAACAATGGGCACATTTGCAATATCCAAATAATAAACAAATAATTGTTATAAACAATTTATTTATTTTTTTTAATTTTTTCGTTTTTGGGCTTATGCAACTTATAATGGGCTAATGTATTAAATATAAATTTATAAAGATTATATAATGGTAACAATGCTGTAACATCGTATATTGTTTGATGGAGAAATAGTTTGTGCATACATTGTTACCATTATATAATCTTTATAAATTTATATTCAATACATTAGCACATTATAAGTTGCATAAGCCCAAAAAAGAAAAAATTTAAAAAAAAAATAATAAATTGTTTATTATTTGGATATTGCAAATGTGCCCATTGTTATTATTTTCGTGAGCTAACCCAAATTAAAAAAAAAAACGTCGAAATTGGCCGGAAAATAACGGAGATATGACGAATTTTTCTCGCTACCCCAATTTGAAAATCGTTTGATAAGAAATTCACCTGTCCTTTGAGCCAAACAAATTGAAGACGCCCTGTTTTTACCTACGGCTATCTGAAACGAATTAGTTACAGATTCCCGTCTAATTCTACTGGCCTAACTATAGATTGCACTAATCTGCGTCAAATATTTGCGACCCTTTTTCCATGGAGAACAATTACCTTACTTATTTATAACACATCGTCAGAGGTACAAGACCCATTCCCCTGCTCGCATCCAACAGATACAATGATGTTAGAGCACAATGTATGTATTATGTCCTGGTAAACATAACAGCTTCTTCGGAAGTTGGCCCTGTTGACAATAAACTTCACGACAGGCATTATCAGAGCACTCTCTGAAACTAGGTTTATCCTATTATATTTTACAAGATAGTTTAAGTTCAGCTAATACACAATTTAAATTAAGGTAGCGAGCGGAGCGGATGGATATTTTAATCTGCAAATAACTAACACCTGGATAAATAGTGAGATCGATCTCGAGATCAACACAAGGAGGATCAATCATTTTTCAAATGTCCACATATTCCAATGTTTATTATGTACATCGTTGTGGACTTTAAATTTTGTTACTTAACAGATACAGAGATAATATCAAATCACAAAATGGTGAGAATGAAAGACAGATTGAAGAAATACAAAAGAAAAAGAAGGATATTTTTAGGGCTGAATATACATATTGTTTGTAGTTTATTTGTGGCGGATAGTTAATATTCATTGAACTTAATTCTGGGAATCACGCCAAATTCTAAAAAATAAATAGAAATAAGAAAATTGCCAAAATATGTCAAGATAAAAGTGTAGTATCAAAGGCAAACCTCAACAGTTTGCCCCAGAAAACCACTGTATATAGTTATAAATGAATATAAATACAATATTGTTATCTAAAATTCGTATCAGTGGTTTTCTAGTATTTTACACTAGAAAATATAACAAAATGTATATTATATAATATACCTATAGATATATATATTTATATGATATGTAAAAAACAATTATAAAACAATAACTTATCTTAACAGAACGTTTCGAACCAAAGTCTAGGTCATTTTTCAACTGTGATTACAAAAAATGGACTTGTCAAAAAAGATCACTTTGACACCTGACACTGATTATTAATTAATGCATAGATCACTAGATAAAGAATTCTAATTTATTTTTATATTTCCGTCACGTACTTCTTTTTGGAGAATCGGTAGCCAGATTTCGTCTAGCAACACTGAACTAGTAGAGACACAGTCGGTACTATTTAGTTGAATACAGGCACTCTCTTTAAGTTTTCGTTTATTACAATGTGTCTCCGTTTGAATTATTTTTGCCTGTGTCCAACTAAATCTGTGGCCATTACTCCAAGCATGTTGTGCCAGTGTAGATTTATCAACTTGGTAATTTTTAACGTTATTTTTGTGTTCAGATATTCTAACTTCTAATGGTCTAGACACCTCACCTATATATAGCTTTTCACACTGTTAAGATAAGTTATTGTTTTATAATTGTTTTTTACATATCATATAAATATATATATATCTATATATTATATAATATACATTTTGTTATATTTTCTAGTGTAAAATACTAGAAAACCACTGATACGAATTTTAGATAACAATATTGTATTTATATTCATTTAGAACTATATACAGTGGTTTTCTGGGGCAAACTGTTGAGGTTTGCCTTTGATACTACACTTTTATCTTGACATATTTTGGCAATTTTCTTATTTCTATTTATTTCTTAGAATTTGGCGTGATTCCCAGAATTAATTTTTTTCTTTTTTAATTGTTTTCAATATGTTTGGCCTTCAATCTAGTCAATAGTTCAATGGTAATATAAATATATTTTTCTAGATATAACATCCTGTATATTTTGGTATATGTATTTAAAAAAATTACGTTGACGTTCATGAAAAACAAAGGACGTTACCTTATTCGTGACAAAAACAATGATATTTCCTTTTCATGGGCGACTCCGATTTCCTTTTCAAATGTCAGCTATTTTCTCTAATTAATATTAATAAACAGATAGTCTAAACATACGCAAATTATATAATATATTTTGGAAAGATAAACAATTATTATTCTAGTTAATAGTTCAATGGGAAAAAGAAGCTTTAAATAAATATACAAAAATATTGTATAGGGCGTTCTGTTTAAAAAAAGGTAGCTCGACCTTGTGTCTATTTCATACGATTTTCATTAGTTTCTTTGAAATCTTGTGGTTCGTAAGATAACGTTATTAGAAAAAAAAAAAAAAAAATGTTATTAATTCGTAATCAGCATTGTCAGCAATATACCTTTTTAAAATAGAATACCCTCTATATTTTGGTATATTTCCTACAGCCTCTTATCTGATTTCAAAAATATTTAATATATGTTTAGATTGCCAGTTTTTTCAATATTAATTTAAAAAGAAAAGCTAAAAAAAAAAAATAACATTGGTGATCACGAAAAACTACGGTGGCTCTGAAGGGCCACAGCAAAAATTTAAAAAACTAGAAATTTCTACTTTGAAACTAGAAATTATTTCTACTTTGAAACTAGAAATTTCTGCCTTCAAACTAAAAATTTTCACTCTGAAAACTAGAAATTTCTGCCTTAAAACTAAAAATATTCACTTTAAAAACTAGAAATTTCTACTTTGAAATTTTCATTTTAAAAAAGGAAGTTTTTGCTTTAAAACAAAAAATTTTCATTTTGAAAACTAGAAATTTTTACATTGAAATTTTTACTCTCAAAACTAAAAATTATCATCTTGAAAACTAGATATTTCTACTTTAATAAATTACTAGTTTAAAACTAGAAGTTTTTACTTTAAAATTAGAAATTTCTGCTTTAAAACTAAAAATTTTCACTTTGAAAACTAGAAATTTCTACTTTGAAATTTTCCCTTTAAAACTAGAAATTTTTCCTTTAAAACAAGAAATTTCTGCTTTAAAACTAAAAACTTCTACTTTCAAAACTAGACATTTCTACTTTAAAACTAGAAATATATACTTTAAAACTACAAATTTTTGCTTTAAAACTAGAAATTTCTGCTTTAAAACTAAAAATGTTCACTTTCAAAACTAGAAATTTCTACTTTGAAATTTTTACTTTAAAACTAAAAATTTCAACTTTCAAAACTTGAAATTTCTACTTTAAAACTAGAAATTTTTACTTTAAAACAAAAAATGTCTGCTTTAACACGTTGACTGCCGTCTCGGTCTATATGACCGAGAAAATAATTTCCCCCCACGCCGGCGCGGTCTATATGACCGAGAAATTTTTTTTTTTTTTTGGTCAATATGACCAAGACATATTTTCATGGTTTTCTTAGCAGGGTTGACGAATATTTGAAATTTTTTTCTGCGGGACTTCATTACTACTTTAAAAATACAAATTTTTGCTTTAAAACTAGAAATTTCTGCTTTAAAACTAAAAATGTTCACTTTCAAAACTGGAAATTTCTACTTTGAAAGTTTTACTTTAAATCTAAAAATTTCTACTTTCAAAATTTGAAGTTTCTACTTTAAAACTAGAAATTTTTACTTTAAAACAAGAAATTTCTGCTTTAAAACAAAAAAATTTCACTTTGAAAACTAGCTACTTTGAAATTTTTACTTTAAAACTAGAAATTTCTACTTTCAGAACTAGACATTTTTACCTTAAAACTAGACATTTTTACTTTAAAACAAGAAATTTCTGCTTTAAAACTAAAAATTTGCACTTTCAAAACTAGAAATTTCTACTTTAAAAATACAAATTTTTGCTTTAAAACTAGAAATTTCTGCTTTAAAACTAAAAATGTTCACTTTGAAAACTAGAAATTTCTACTTTGAAAGTTTTACTTTAAAACTAAAAATTTTTACTTTCAAAACAAGAAATTTCTGCTTTAAAACTAAAGATTTTCATTTTAAAACTAGGAATTTTTACTTTTAAATTTTTACTTCAAAACTATAAATTTCTGCTTTCAAAACTAGAAATTTTCAAAAATTGCCATTTTAAAATTAGAAACTAGAAGCTGAAAGACGAAAAAGCAAAATGAAGATATATAGTACAGAAACTAAAGCTTCAACAGAAGCAGATAAAACAAATGGAATGGAATATAGACGAGAGATGGGATACGTTAAAAAGGAACACTTAGTAACGTAGAAGAAGAAAATCAAAGAAAACCAAAAAAAGAAATCCTAACCAAAAGAACACAAACTGGTGGACGAAAGAGTTAAAAAATAAAATAAAAAGGAAGGCGAACATATGGAAACTCTACAATATATAGAGCTCAAAATCAACAAAACAAGGAGGAATACATAATGATAAGGAAAGAAGTTGAAGAAGCTGTAAAAGATGAAAAGAGAACCAGTTGAGAAAAATTTAGAAGGGAGCTGAGTGATAGAGAGATACGAAAATGTTGAAAAATGAAGAGATGCAGGACCCAGGAAAACATGGATGGAGAGAATGGAGGAGATCGAAAGAGGAAGAGGGAAAATAATAAAAGAACTGAAGGAATTGGCAAACACCAAATCTGATGGTAAAATAAGCATGAGGATTTTTGAGAAGAAGAAATTCTATTATTTAGTCACACAAGAAGTAAACTAAGTAAAAACTATTCGAAGCTCCTATACTTTAAAATAGGTCTGGATAGTAACTTAGTTGCGCTTAATGGGGCATCATAAATATTATTGTACTAATTTTTTAGATAATTTCCTAGAAATCGATACTGCTATCCAGATACTAATTTTCGATAGACTGCAAACTCCTATCGGACGTCAAATTGTTGCCAATAACTCATTTTTAATAGTCTAACTCGCAGGGGAAAAATAGAAGCACTCAATATTTCGGAATCAACATGAGGGGAATATTAAACAAAGAATTGATGATGCGTTCATAATATACGCAATAATGGGATTCAGATGTACGATACATCACAGAAAATTACCAAAAACAGTTTTTAGGTCGAAAATAAGTTAGTGCCGAGTAAATAAAAAAAAGGGAATTAAAATTAAAACATTATCGCAGAGAAAGCAAATATTACAAGTTTAAATATATGAATATTGATACCTTTTTTAGCTAGCTGACAGACAGATTTTTGACGAAAATAATGCGACTTCTATAGTGTGATTTTTTATTTTGGCATGTAGTTTTCCTTATACAGGGTGTTAAAATTTAAGTTTTGAAAATTATTTTTATTAATGATTCTGTTATTTTTTTAGATTTTTACCTGAAATTTTGCTATTTGAAAATTAAAATTTAGGCAGTGAAACTAAATTAAATAATAAAATAAGATTTTTGACGCCTATTTTTACAAAAGGCACCACTGTGCGGCTGTGCAATACAACATCTGACAATATAATAAATAAGTATATTATATAATAATGACATATATATTCCATATTTGGTAAACACCACAACGAGCATTACACATATTAACACGAAATACGTTTCTATATATTTATGTAAAAGGTTTGCTAATTTCTAAATAAATCTAATCCAGTCGTAATAGACACGTTTCCTGATTTTTATACAAACTTACTTACGACTGCATTATAAATAAAACAAATCAAGTTTTAAAAATACACCTAGGTATTAATTTATACTCTCTGACCTCAAAAAACATGTCTTTAGACGTACGTCTATTATGCAACTAGGTTACAACTTCGAGCGAAGGATTTATTTCTAGTGTTTAACTTTTACTTCAATTTTGATTTCCGATTAGAAACAGACAACGCGTCATCATCGGGACGTTTTTAAATATTTGTGAAGTAGGCAAACAATGCCGGGACATTCTATGGAAGCTCCTTAACAGAAGGACACTCGATTTTCTTCTACCACTCGACCACGAAGAGCAGGCAAGGAAGTAGAATTTTTATCTCAAAATTAAACCAACTCAATTAAAAAGAGCATTTAACTCAAAATCCCCATAAGATCGAAAAATTAGTTGAGCCGGCCCTGGAATTTTCTGTCTTTGATTATGCATGTAAATTGACAAATAATAGTATATCATATACCCACAATACGAGCTGATTCTAGTAATTAGTTTAAAAGATATTACCCTAAGAAGTATTGGGCAAAACTCATAAATCACCCTGTAGATCAATAAAAAAAAGGCTCAGGCTTTTTTCAATAGTCATTTCTAATTCACCTAAGTGAACTCTATCTACCATAACATTTTGTCCCTTTCCTCGTGAATCACCCTGTATATTTAACAATACAAAACGTACAAGGAGTATTTTTTCCAAGACTGCAACGGAAATAAGCGTTGTTGCATTAATCTCCATACATATAACCACGTTTCGAGGTGCGAAACAGCGTGTAATCGTACGTGATTCCGGGATATATGAAATATTTATTCTAAGCAAGATAATGCGCATCAGAGATAAATTTTGCTAATAATCCTCGCCCACAAAACCGCACGTTATTTCTTCGCGATTGCCCAAATCCTCTTCACGATATCACGTCAGGCGGGAAACCGTGATATATAAACTCGGTGTAAACCCCCATAAAAAAATCTCCTTTATGCTAGAAAATATCCATTCAACACGTCCTTTATTTACGATAACTTCGTAGACGCACCCGCCGCTCCTAATCCGGGATTAATTCCAGATGCCATAATTACGTTTTTGTTCACGCACAAAATAAAACATCGCTTTAACCTGTTTTTCCTCCGGCTCTACGAAGAATCGTAAGCAGGAACTATTCATTCGAGCTATGCGTTTGGAATCCAGCGATCGACGTTTTTCTATTTTTTGCCATTACAATCCGTTTCCACCAAGTACAAAATTAATAAATTAGCCAGCTAGTGTTTAAAAATTAAATCGGAAAGCTACATTAATCGAAACGTACAAAATAATCCTAAAAGCGGAGTTTTAACTCGATTCGAGCGCTGTGAGCAGAGTGGACTTAGTAATTAATTAAAAATTAAATTAGCGCCACAGCCATTAAATTAAAATTCATACTTTTAGAATTTAAAAGCATCGCATAAAACCCTTAGCGCAGAAATTCCAGTTGACCAGAAAATTCACGCTGGCGCAACTTCATCAGGAGCCCCGGGTAGCGGATCTTGATTAAGTCTGTCAGTTGGACGGCGTATTGCAGCTGCTCTTATTTTTGGAATCTATTATTGTAATACCAGTGTAGTCCAGGATTTTTCGCCTTTGATCATTGACGAGCGTTTCCTGTTGCATTGTTTTTCTGTACTTGCTGAAATACCCGAAACAAAAGTTGTAGCAGGAATTAATTGGATTTTTTGTCTGGCGACTCTTGTGCAGGCCACCCGCTGTGGGGTGAGTATAAATATTGACCAATACAAGATCCGTTTAATCCATGGCCTACTATTGACAAATATAAATTTTGTGATTATTTTTATTAATTTACTTTTTAAAGATTTTTTCAAAAGAATTCGACTCGAAAACGGGTCTAGATACGAAGATGACTAAGAATACATTTTTTGTATAAAAACAAACCAAACTTCATCTTTAATATCAAATGTCCAAAAATTATTCAAACAAAAATATGGGGCATAATTTACCCAGCGCCCACCCTGTACGTGACGTCATTGAAAAATTTCTGAGAGAAATATATGTAAGACCATAAAAGCTTTAAACTCACCAAGTTTCGTTAGTGTACCTCAAACGGTTGCAGAGCTAGTACAGAAAACTCCTTTTTGGAATCCTCTTTCGGAGGGGGGGGGGAGGCAATTCCATATCATCATATTTTGACAACTTGTCCTATATATCCTGTTTAAAGTTGAATAAATCAAAACAGGGGCTGTCAGCTTTAGTTAAGTGAATTGAAAAAAATATCAAAAAAAACTTTTTTGGGGGGCAAAAATCGGAAATGAAATTTTTTTAAACTTTCTTTTTTAGCTATCGGTCAGAAAGTCCGACAAAGTTTCGGGGTAGAGAGAGATAAAGAAAAATTTGTGATTCTTCTTTAAAATTAAAAAAATCTTCTAAAAAATATTCACTCCGATTAGTTCGAGAAATTTTTTTTATTTTTTCAGCCCTCTTGTAAAAAAAATTTCGGACCGCTCGCTTAAAATTTCTGTTTTAGACCCCTTTGGAAAAAAAATTGATGCCGTTCCATTTTTTTCGGGGCTTCCGCTGCGATATAAGCGAGAATTTGAGGTGTTCGGGGACTTTTTGCGACTTTTCAATTATTTCGAGGGGTTCAGGGAAGCCGAACACTCGGTATATGGGATGAGAGAGCCGCCCGGAGACACCCTCTACCGATCCCCCATCGAAAACTGCGAGAAAATTGCTTCAAAAATGGCAATTTAAGCAAAAAGCTTCTCATTGGTCCAATTTAAATAAAAATTTTAACTGTCAAAATCGATTTCAGAAGGAAAAGTCCGATCCAAAAACTAAGAACAGTTTCGGAATCCTGACGTCGCCCCGAGTCCGAAAATGTAATCGGTTAACTCCTGCCATCGAAAATAAAAAAAAATTAATTTGGCCCATTTCAATTTAAATGCATAATATTCCGCCCTTTATTCTTAATCATTCCTAATAACAACGTGTTTAAAAAATTCACAGCTCGGCCGCGGATGGATATTAAGCAACGAAATTTTCAGGGATCCGAGAGGAAGGTTGGTTCTAGCTCTCCTGAAAGTCCGGTAGAAAAAATCCTCCGGGGAAGGGAGCAAGGGCCCCCGGAAAAGTACGGTTTTTCGACAAAGTCGACCTTTTTTTAAAAAAATTTATAATATAGAATTATGGAGTGTCAGCGAAAAAAAAAACAAACATTAGTCTGACTGTAAATTTGCTGAATTGATGGCCTGGTTGGGGTTGGATCAAAGCTTGAAGACACCTATAAAAAATTTTAATTCCCTTGCCCCAATTTTATTTCCCAACATTTCAGACAAAGCTATTATTGTGAGAGAGACAACCCTACAATACATAATCGGGTATTGATTATATGATTATTAACCAATACCACTCAAGTATTCACGCACAGCACCCGAATAATCGTGATGATCCTTACTAACCGTAGATTACGTTATCGCTCCACGGAAATGTTTTCTCGTATTTTTTGTTTGAAAACGAAAAGTCCCATCATCACATAATATCATTTATATATAATAATAAATCTTCAGTTGATGTTATTATGTGTAATCTTTTTTAAAATAGTGAACGCCCTTTAAGATGGTGACACCTCCAGAAGAAACACCCAGGGCACAACACCGCAAAAGCGTAACGCTAGTCATGGAAGTAATAAAGATATTGTTAAAGTCTCTACGTTTCGGCTTTCGTTGAAGCCATTTTCAAGAAAAAGATGTCTAGAATGTGTAAGAATTGGTTCGAGTCCTGTCTCTCAATTTACTTAGGTACTTCTTAAACGAGAGAATTATTGCGAAATCTTCTAGAGGAACACCTGGATTATTCTAGAAGGCATATCTTTAGGTATATAAAGGCCAGGATGGTTCACTAGTCACTTGAATATTGGAAAGTGAACTGGACACAAGAGAAAAGGAACAGTGACTAGTATAGTGACAAACAGTGAAAACTAGTGGTTAAAAGTAATAATTAGTGTTGTAGGATTATTGTCACCAACAACGAAACATATATTAAGGACTTGTACACTCCTAAATTATTATTTTCACCTTTCTGATATAGAACTTTACTAAAGAAACATTTGCGCAAAGCAGTTCAGCTAGTGAGGCTGAGGCATCACGCTCAGACGACTATTGTGACGTCAGGTCACGTGACATATCACGGCCTCTACTTCGCGGAGGTTACGGCCACAAGTTGGCATTTGTTTAAAAAATGGCGTCGAAAATGTGAAAAAACTGAAAAACGCTAGTAGGCCCCTGCAGGATTTTATTTTTGAATCTAATAGAAAGCAGGCGTTGTTGGATTTGACGCACGAGCGTTTTTTTTTTTAAATTCATGTAAAACATTTAATATTATTAACGAATTTTAAACGAAAACATATTTTTAACTGCCAGCAGTAATTTTTGCCGCTTTATATCTAGCAGGATTTTTAAATACCTGTCGACAAATATTTGTTGTAAGATAACAACTAATTAACTCGGATAAACTTAATGACACATACGAGTTTTATTTATAACGCTCATAAACCTATTTTTACTAGGCGTCCTGCGACATTCTGATGCCCAAGCAGGAGACGTTTTTATTTTGCAAGTTAAGGGCGGCACGCTCGTATACAAGGTGTCCGCCTAGTGCGTGTTTTCGTCCCAGAACTCTGACTATAACATGAAAGTTATTCAGCATTGCATACTCTAGAAATACGCCTACAGGGTGTTTCGTTATACCTAGGCAGAAATCAACTTTGTTAAGTTAAATACGAGGTTAAATATTATGTGACTTTTTTTGCCTTAATGAAATCTTCAATTTTCATAATAAAGGGGATACGTCCGAGTCCTGCAACAAGGCGTTGATGAACTATATAACTAGCTTATTATAGTTCATTTCATATTTGTAAAGCAGGGAAAAAATGCCGCATTTACAAAGCAGAAACGCGGCCTCTTTAACGTTCAAATAAGCCGCCGCACGTGTTCCTTTGTCGGTAATTTTTTATCTGCGGTACAAAAATGAATTCGACTTTAACTAATGTTTTATTCATTTACAACGCGATGTTCCTCTTCGGGACCACCTTGTATCACAAAATAACAAATATTCCGCCTTGCATAAATCTGCTGAAATATTCACAATTTAATAATCCCGGCATTAACCACGGGATCTGGGTGTGCCACACGCAAAATCCGGATTTCTAGGATTTCAACGTTTGTTGAGGATTAGAAGACCCTAATTACGACTTGAGCATCGACAGAGGTTGTAATATACACACCGTGTTTAAATATATCAAGGTCGAAGTGTTTTATGTCAATACAGGTCTGAGGATTTTTCTAAATTTTATTAAATTATGTTATAGTTTATTAAAACAAGTTTTTTGGGTTCGGCAGCCGGAATTAGGACTGAAATTAGAGATATAGTTTTCGACCAAAAATCTCTTAAGATCCTGTACTCGCTCGTCCGGAACCTCTTCCACAAGTAATTTAAAAATCTTTTAATGGTGCGTGACGTCCGTAAGACAAACCACAGATAGACATTGAATAGAGAAATTTATGGGGGCATCTCATACTCCGAGTGAAAAGGTTTAAATCCATTTACTTATTATGATTCTGGAGAGTCCCATAGGTAGGAATTTGTGGGGAGATGAGAGGGGTGGGTAAGAAATGTTTCTCTGCAAATAATCCAAAAATTATTTATTTTCGCAAAAATTGAATTGAACCTTTCTAAAAGCTTACCAAATTAAATTTTTTTTTTAATTTTTAAATCCAAATATTTTTCAAAATTTTTGAATTCAAATTTTTTACAAAATTTTTGAATCGAAATTTTTTTTTTAATTTTTGAATCCTGATTTTTTTTGAAGTTTTTGAAATCTAAATTTTTTTTGACATTGATTAGCGACTTTTAATTTTAAGCATTTTTTCCAAATACAGATTTTGCTTTCAAATTATGGTTTTGAGGTTAAAAATAGAATAGCGTATACCTCGCAACTCGAGCCTAGCATAAATATACACTTTTTGTGCGATGTTGTCTAAAATGTCTTACTCCTCATTTTTTGGGATTAAAACGCCGCATTGACTGTCAAAGGGATTAAAGATAAGTCTAATCCTCCATGTGAAAATAAAGGGATAGTTTAATTAACAACTTATTTAATCAGGCAGAGCAAAAATAATTATTCCTTAAGGTACAAAATAGAATAGTATCTACCTCGAGACTGTCATACATATACACTTTTTGGGTGATGCTGTCTAATAGGGCTTTTAATCCCCATTTTGGGGATTAAAATGCCACATTGACTGTCAAAGGGATTAAAAATAACTCTAAACATCAATATTTAAAGAAGAAATAAAGGGATGACATTATTCACAACTTATTTAATCAGACAAAGCAAAAATAATTAATTTTAAATGTTACCTTCCTAAATAAAAATTTTGAATTCCAAATTATGTTTATAATATGCAAAATCGAACAGTATATTTGTGAAGATTCAAAACTGGCATAAAATAAACACTTCTTGGCACGACGTTATCTAAGAGATTTTTTTAATCCCCATTTTTGGGGACTAAAATGTCGCATTAACTCTAAAAAAGATTCAAACTGAATCCTATACCTTCTAGATTAAAGTAAACATAAAGGCTTGTTTTTAATGACTACTTTAATTTTTATCTATCAAATCAAAATTAATTAATTTTAAGCGTTTCCCTTCTAAATAAAGATATTGATTTCAAATTATGGTTGTGAGTGAGGTATAAAATAGAATAGCATACATCTCGAGACTAGCATAAATATACACTTTTTTGGCAGACGTTGTCTAAAAGAGCTTTTTCAATCACTTTTTCGGAAATTCTTGGGGATTAAAACATCATATAGACTCTCAAGGGATATTATAAGAAAAATATGTTTTTATTATTATTAACATCAATCTTAAAATAAAACAACATAAACAACAAAATCGAAAAGTATCTACTTCAAGATCGCCTTTCAATCCCTCGTGTGCCTGTTAGTTTCCCTTGACTGTGTCTCAGGATTAAAAATTGCACTCTAGTACCTTTATAATAATATTTATTACACTCTGGGTGTTCCGCTTAATACGAGGTCAGTGTTATACCACAAGACTAAAGTTCCCTTTAATCCCTAGCGCGTCTATAGTCCTCGATTGTGTCTGGGGATTAAACCTCGGGATTAAAAAATGCACTCTAGTCCTTTGATATTATAACAACTATTTCCACACACCAGAACTGTTTTCATCCCTATAGAAGAACAGTTGCAAGATATTCCACAGCTTTCTTGATTAACAACCTGTTTCAGGTTGAAATCCACGAAAAATTAGCTATAAATATCTTCAAAAAAAAGGTACATTGTAAACATTGGCACATTGCGGATATCTAATAAAATTGATATCTAGATTCAAATTTTTCTCGATGAACGTTACGTTTTTTTTTAAAGCTATTAAAGCGTATTTTTTTAGTTTTTTTTAAATATATTTTATTACTTAATAAAGCAAATTTTAAAATACATGTAGAAAAGTGGGCTATTTTTAGTGGAATTGAAATTTCAAAGGTAATTCCACCACCACTGCCTCCTTATGGCCTTCCCCAATTTTTAATTAGTTGTCGCACTTTTCACAAAGGGGAACGTTCACTCCTCACGTACTGACCAACTTCACGCCACATGGTTTAAATTACCATCGCAACATCTCACTCCGCCCTTAAAATCACCCCTATATAGACAGCACGGCAAGACAAAATTTTAACGTTCAAATTAATAGTGGTAATACAGCCAGCAATCTATAACGAGTAAGTTAGTGTCACGCACTCGGGTCACGCGAATCTCGTATTACTTTTGAAGGTAATTTATTTGGGGATTCCGTGAGACGCGTCAGATTGGGCTGTAATACGTTTTATGATTTCTTAAGTGGATTCGTAGGAAAAATTAATATTCTGCGGCGGCAATCAATTTTAAATGCGTATTTAAAGGGTTGTGCCAGTAAAAAGTTTGTTAAATGGCTTTAAACAACAAGGCAATACTTGGATATTTTAAAAAATGGCGTTTGTCATTTATGATTGATTTATGGTACATTTTTTAAACCCGAGGGATCGTATGTAAAAATAACGCTCGTTCTCTTGGGGATTTATTGTCACCGGTTTTTTTTTCCAAATTTTCTTTAAAAGAAAAAGTGAACCACAACTTAATATTTTTACTGATTTCTATTTCTATTATAATTAATCGTGAATGTTCCCCCTTCCCTACCAATAATTTTTCAAAAACGGCCGGAATACGTGCGTATTTACATAAATCTATTAAAAGCTTCCAACTAGGGGCTTTAAAGAAAAACAAGCTCTTCCCCCATCAAAACACAATAAATTTATATTTATGTACTCGGAACATGAAACAACACATTAAAAGGTTTACCTCACCGATGTGTGGTTATAAATCGTAATTTCACTTCTTTATCAAAGAAAATATTTGCCGATGTCGATGTTATTAATTTTATTAAACAAACAAACACGGCTTGATAAATTGATGTTTACGTGTGACTGAACTGAAATTTAACGAAAACAAATGAAATATTATTGTTAATTTCGTTGTGTAATACAACTGAATGTTTAAAATTGTTCGACATATAACACAACAGCTCAATATTTTGAATTCTGTACCAATTATTTATAAAAAATACGATCGCATGATTTAAAATACGTCGGGATAAACAACTGAATGATGATTATAATTGTTGAATGATTTAATAAAATGCTTAAAATCGCCTTTGATTGAAAATGGAACATTATGTTGAGGTTAAATAGAAATAATTTTTTTTGGTAAAAAAAACTTTTATGATTAAACGTTTTAAATAGTTTTTACATAGCTAGATATCAAATTTTATAGATATCTGCAATGCGCCAATGTTTACAATGTACCTTTTTTTGGAGATATTTATAGCTAATTTTTGGTGGGTTTCAACCTGAAACAGGTTGCTGATCAAGAAAGATGTGGAATATCTTTCAACTATTCTTCTATAGGGATGAAAACAATTCTGGTGTGTGGAAATAGTTATAATAATATCAAAGGAACTAGAGTGCATTTTTTAATCCCGAGTTTAATCCCCAGACACAATCTAGGACTATAGACGCGCTAGGTAATAAGGGGAACTTTAGTCTTGTGGTATAACACTGACCTCATATTAAGCGGTACACCCAGAGTGTAATATTATTATAAAGGTACTAGAGTGCAATTTTTAATCCTGAGACACAGTCAATGGCAACTAACAGGCACACGAGGGATTGAAAGGCGGTCTCGAGGTAGATACTTTTCGATTTTGTTGTTTATGTTGTTTTGTTTGTAAGAATGATGTTAATAATAATAAAAACATATTTTTCTTATAATATCCCTTGAGAGTCTATGTGATGTTTTAATCCCCAAGAATTCCCGAAAAAGGGGATTGAAAAAGCTCTTTTAGACAACGTCTGCCAAAAAAGTGTATATTTATGAAGTCTGAAGTCTCGAGATTCTATTTTATACCTCACTCACAACCATAATTTGAAATCAATATCTTTATTTAGAAGGGAAACGCTTAAAATTAATTAATTTTGATTTGATAGATAAAAATTAAAGTAGTTATTAAAAACAAGCCTTTATGTTTACTTTAATCTAGATGGTATAGGATTCAGTTTGAATTCATTTTAGAGTTAATGCGACATTTTAGTCCCCGAAAATGGGGATTAAAAAGATCTCTTATATAACGTCGTGCCAAGAAGTGTTTATTTTATGCCAGTTTCGAATCTTGACGAATGTACTGTTGCGATTTTGCATATTATAAACATAATTTGGAATTCAAAATTTTTATTTAGGAAGGTAACATGTAAAATTAACTATTTTTGCTTTGTTTGATTAAATAAGTTGTGAATAATGTCATCCCTTTATTTCTTCTTTAAATATTGATGTTTAGACTTATTTTTAATCCCTTTGACAGTCAATGTGGCATTTTAATCCCCAAATTGGAGATTAAAAGCCCTATTAGACAACATCGCGCAAAAAAGTGTATATGTATGACAGTCTCGAAGTAGATACTATTCTATTTTGTACCTTATGAAATAATTATTTTTGCTCTGTCTGATTAAATAAGTTGTTAATTAAACCATTCCTTTATTTCCACATGGAGGATTAGACTTATCTTTAATCCCTTTGACAGTCAATGCGGCGTTTTAATCCCAAAAAATGGGAAGTAAAAGACATTTTAGACAACATCGCACAAAAAGTGTATATTTATGAGGATCGAGTCGCGAGGTATTCGCTATTCTATTTTTAACCTCAAAACTATAATTTTAAAGCAACATTTGTATTTGGAAAAAATGTTTAAAATTAAAAGTCGTTAATCAAACAGAGCTGTGGAATATCTTTCAACTGGTCTTCTATAGGGATGAAAACAACTCTGATGGTAGTAGAACATCAATATAAATATACCAAATAGGTTATTTTTGTTATTATTATGCTTGTAAAATTCTTAAAGCTGTAAATAATTAATACCCCAATATGACAACCCTGCCAGTCTAATAATTTAGGGAGCCAACTTTTACAGCTACATTTCTTTTTGTTCGTGTCGATTACGTTCGTCATTTTTGGGGCTCCTGCGATACATTCATTCAATCCGAGATTCATTCATTTGTTTTTTAACCGGAGCTGCTAAAAGGGGGGTTACCTAGTTCTCACTCTATAATTCCGAGGCCATTGTATGCGAAAACCCATTATGCCGTAACGTCTACAAGGCTGTATTGGAATAAATCTCCAATTTTATTGCATTAATCCCCAGATTAAACTTCTATTAATTATATAATGGCGCGATCAATGAAGGATTGAAATTTACTAATTTGTAGCTGAAAGAGCGGAATGATTTGTCATTCTCTCCCCGGATTAGCCATTTTGTTTGATTTTAGTGAACTTGCGTTACAGAAATTAAGGCGTTTAATTTTATGTAGCCGAATAAAGCATTCATTGAAATAATCTAAAAAATTATAGTGAGCCAAATTATTTGACGTCTTACAGGGACCAAATTAGTCGAATTGTAAATCAAAATTTTGCCTCTTATCATTCAAATCGTCCTTAAAATTTTCAAATTCTTATACCTCACACCAATCAAGAACTTGCATGGAAGTGTCACCTCGTATGCTATCATTTTATCTCCAAAATAAACCGACTCTCACCAAATCTTGCTGAATAAACTTTTCGCGTTTAACTTGAACCTTTCTCGGTTACCTCACATTCTCGTAGTACATTTTCTGCCGTTCGGTTCGTTGCGATTTACACATCAGTTCTCCGGAATAAATTTGCACAATGAATAATTTGCTTTCGAATTCGATCATAAATAATGGGCAAATCAGGATCGTTTCGTCTTTCGCTCACATTAATTTTGTCCGCTTAGCCTAAGGATAGATATTGACTAATATGGATAGTCGAGCTCAGTATGGAGGAAGTTTGCGAGGCTGAAAAAATGAACGCGTAAAAAATGCTTTATTTGATGAATAAATGATTAAATTTGCACAGCATGGTAGTTTATAATTTATGTTCGTCGATAATAATCTTTAGTTAAAGCAAGGCCGAGTACGCATGTGAGTACCACAATATAAAACGCGTTCAAAGTTCGATTTTCATTTTAAAATAATTCGACGATTAGCCTAATGGTATTTATTATTTTAAAAACACACTGGGAATGCAACGAATTTTTCCGCGACAAGTATAAAGGTTCGTTTGCACTATAGCGAACAACACCGAACGAACGAAATAGTTCGGCCCCGATTGCGTAATTTGATTGGCAAGAGAACGGACTCCTTTGCATGATGCCCAGTGAAAACTCCACCTGACACTCAGTTATTAATTATTTAAATGATCCGACATGATCAAAGGGAAGGGGATATACGACGAATACGAATCATCGTTCAGTTCGTTCCTTTATTCATTCTGTATTGTTGCTATAATTTAAACGTGTCTTATTTACGATATTGATTTGTTTTTTATGTGGCAAGTAATTAATTGTGAAATGCGTTTGAGTTTAAGGTAAAGAGTGGATTAGAACCTCGATTAGAACTATCTTAAAGTAATAAATATATACATATTTGGGTCGTATATTGATTGATTGATTCGGAACTAATACGTTTGTAAACATACGAATACGCACTAAAGTTCCTACTAAAGTATATCAAGGTGAGTTTAAAAAAATTGGTCTACAATTACTGATGAATTAATTATTTGTTTTTTTACAAATTACTCTACTTTTTTTACTTGATACGTATCGTTTATAAATAATAATAACAAAAATATCCAATTTGATATACCTACCTATTTATATTGATGTAATTCTGTAACGAAGTGATTTTTCCAGTCGAGGAATATCCGTTTTTGCTTTAAATATTACCGTCACTTGGGTACATCCTGCCGCCGCTTTTTAGTAAGTAAGTCCTGTTTTAGTTAAGTTAGTATTGAGTTGTAAAAAACTCGCTGGTAAACAAGCAGTTAAATAATTAATTGATTAATTTTCGATAATCCCCCGTATAATTAAAATCCGTTTTTTCTCCAAGTCCAGTCGACAAGACAATCATCTAAAGACCCCTGGACAAATAACCGTATCTCCATCTGTTAGCTACCCCTAAACGTTCTCAGTTCTCACCACCGGAGAACCAAACAAGTGCTGTTCCTTGCACTTAAATACTAAGGAACTGGCGCCCGAGTTTCCGTCTAAAAAGTGTTACAAAGCCAGATCGTTCTGTTTGTAAGTAGCCAGTTACAAACAGTACAGGTTATGTAAGTGGACGTCATCACAATCTTTGGTGTTGCTTTGTTTTATTTTTAAATATTACTTCTAGTAAGTCATCTCATTCGTTTTCTTAATTAACATTGCCCTGCCTAGGTGCCTAGTTATTCAACATGTTAGGTAATCCACGTACTAAATATCATACTTTGCGTAGAATTTATTTTTTCTTGTATCTTAAATTGTATTTGCAACTTGCCAGAATCTTTTGGATTTCTTTCCTATTATTGTCCCTATTTATAAACGTAATAGTTTTCAACTATCAGCCGATTTTACGCGTCCACGTTTTTATTTGGAAACACTTCTTCGACAGAAATAAAATAAAAAAACATGCCAAGTTTTTTGTAAGTAGAAATTCAAATGGCAACACACTATAATAAAATCAGATGTTGCTGACACAGACACTTCTTCCAATATTTATGGTATGGAAAAATTGTATAAAAGGTAGTCAAATTATTGAGTATAGTTCATTTCATTTTTGTATCGCAGGGAAAAAATGCCGCATTTACAAAGCAGAACGCGGCCTCTTTAATGTTCGCAAAGACGCCGCCGCACGTGTTCTTTTGTCGGTAATTTTTTATCTGCGCTAGAACTCTGAAGTGGACTTTATAAGAAAAATCGTTGACCCTCTACAAGTCGCCATATGTGAAATTAGCTTCTCCATTCTCGAATTAGAATAATCTTGGTTTTCTCTCTTTTACTCATTACTGCTTGTAAAAAATACTGATCGGGTTGAAATTGAGAACAGTCTCCCCTTTCCAATCGTTTGCTTGTCGACAGGATTGAAACTGGCTTCTCTGTTAAACTTTTTTATCTTCAGTTTCAGTGCCATTCCTCATCGTTGCTCGTTGCAAAAAAATTAAACGCCTATTTGACAACAAATTGTACTATTTAATTGCCGGATAAAACGCCAACCACCATATAAAAAATTCATTGTAATTGTTCATAATCAAAGATGAATAATTACAGTCCTTTGTGTTTCAGCAAATGTTGCAATGCATTGCAATCAATCATGTCTGAATGGTGGTGGTTGCGTTAAGCGACGTTAATAATTAAATCAATAACTGGATTTTAATCTTCACTCTTTAAACTTTATATTTGGCTATCGGTAATATATCTACGCTGGCAGAACTGTTGAATGAATCGTTTATCGGGTGCCTAACATTTTTGTGTTCGGTCCTTTGTAATAGACGGGTGGCTCTAGAATTGTGCCCCATTTGAATTGTTTAATGTAAAAATATTTTAATATTTTATATATCTACACATTTTTTTCTTTTATTCAATACCAAGTTTATTTTATGCCGAAAGAGTCGGGTACAAAACGAGACTAGCATAATATGTACACTTTTTTGCACGGCGTTGTCTAAAGCAGCTTTAATCCCCATTTTTGGGGATTAAAATGTCGCATCGACTCCCACAGGGATAAAAAATGAATCTAGGAGGCCCTAGATTAAAGTAAAATTAAATTAATGTTTTCATTAACTTGTTTAATCAAATAAAGCAACAATAATAAGTTACTTTTTCCAAATACAAATTTTGATTTCAAATTATGTTTATGATGTGTGAAATGGAATCGAGACTCGCACCTAACATTAATATATATTTTTTGAATGATATTGTCTAAAAGGGCTTTTTAATTCCCATTTTTGGGGATTGTCGCATTGACTGTCAAAGGGATTAAAAATAGACTTAGTTTTAATCCCTTTAATTGGATTTCAAATTATGTTTATAAGATGCAAAATAGGGCAGTACCTCGAGACTTCGGGGATTAAAATGTCCCATTGACTCCAAAAGGATTCAAACTGAACCTAATTCCTTCTGGATTAAAGTAAAAATAATGGGATGTTTTTAGTAACAACTTATTTAATCAACCAAAGCAAATTTAATCAATATTATGTGTTTTTCCCTCCAAATAAAAATATTGATTTCAAATTATACCTATGAAGTGCAAAATGGAATAGTGTGTACCTCGAGACTCCAGACTAGCATAAATGTAAACTTTTTTAGCAGATGTTGTCTAAAAGAGCTTTTTTAATCCCCATTTTTGGGGATTAAAATGGCGCAATGACTGTCAAAGGCGAGGTCAAAGGGATTAAAAATAAGTCTAAATCCTAAAGGGATGGTTTAATTAACAACTTATTTAATCAGGCAAAGCAAAAATAATTACTTTTAAGTGTTACCTTCCCAAATAAAAATTTAAAACAGTATATTCGTCAAGATTCGAAACTGGCATAAATAAACACTTCTTGGCACGACGTTATCTAAAAGCGCTTTTTAATCCCCATTTTCGGGGATTAAAATGTCGCATTAACTCTAAAAAGGATTCAAACTGAATCCAATTCCAATACCTACTAGATTAAAGTAAATATAACTTGTTTTTAATAACAACTTTAATTTTAATCTACCAAAGCAAATTTCATTAATTTTAAGTGTTTCCCCCCTAAATAAAAATATTGATTTCAAGTTATGGTTGTGAGGTACAAAACATCTCGAGACTTCAGACTAGCCATAAATATACACTTCTTTGGCAGACGTCAAAAAAAGCTTATTCAATTGTTTTTTTTTTCGTTAATTCTTGTGGATTAAAACATCACATAGACTCTCAAGGGATAACAAGTAAATATGTTTTAATTAATAACATTAATTTTACCAACAATACAACATAAACAACAAAATCGAAAAATATCTACCTCGAAACCGCCTTTCAATCCTTCGTGTGCCTGTTAGTTGCCATTGACTGTGTCGCAGGATTAAAAAATGCTCTCTAGAACCTTTATAATAATATTTGTCACATTAAAACTAAAGTGCTTTTTAATCCCTAGCACGTCTATAGCCAGCGATTGTGTCTGGGGATTAAACCTCGGGATTAAGAAATGCACTCTAGTCCTTTGATATTATAATAACTATTTCCGCTGAAGAAACAAGTACAAAATTTATTGGAGGAAAAAATCGTTGAAACCACTTTAGAACGCTATATTATTGTCGAGGTCGTTAAAACAACTGCTTTTCTTAACTATGTTGTAAAACATTGAATTAAACAACAGCATGGCGTCCAAAGCAAAAGGGGATTAGATTAATTTTTTATCCCTGTGAGAGTCGATGCGATATTTTAATCCCCAAAAAATGGGTATTAAAAAAAGCTGCTTTAGACAATGTCGTGCAAAAACGCGTATATTTATGCCAGTCAGTCTTAAGGGTTATTTTATTCTAGTTTTTACCATAAAACATAATTTGAAATCAAAATTTGTATTTGAAAAAAATACCTCAAACTAATTATTTTTACTTTGTTGGATTAAACACGTTAATTCATTCATTTAATTTTACTAGGAGGGGCTAGATTCATTTTTTATCCCTGTGAGAGTCGATGGGATATTTTAATCCCCAAAAATGGGGATTAATAAAGTTGTTTTAGACAATGTCGTGCAAAATCGCGTATATTTATGCCAGTCCGTCTTAAGGTTTATTTTATTCTATTTTTTACCATATGAACATAATTTGAAATCAAAATTTGGATTTTGAAAAAACACCTCAAAGTAATTATTTTTGCTTTGTTTGATTAAACACGTTAATGAAAACATTCATTTAATTTTACTTTAATCTAGGAGGCGCTAGATTCATTTTTTATCCCTGTGAGAGTCGATGCGATATTTTAATACCTAAAAATGGGGATTAAAAAAGCTGTTTTAGACAATGTCATGCAAAAAAGCGTATATTTATGCCTGTCAGTCTTAAGGTTTATTTTATTCTAATTTTTAACATAAAATATAATTTGAAATCAAAATTTGTATTTGAAAAAAATACCTCAAACTAATTATTTTTACTTTGTTGGATTAAAAACGTTAATGCAAACATTCATTTGATTTTACTTTAATCTAGGAGGAGCCAGATTCATTTTTTATTTCTGTGAAAGTCGATGTGATATTTTAATACCCAAAAATGGGGATTAAAAAAGCTGCTTTAGACAATGTCGTGCAAAAACGCGAATATTTATGCCAGTCAGTCTTAAGGTTTATTTTATTCTAATTTTTACCATAAAACATGATTTGAAATCAAAATTTGTATTGGAAAAAAATACATCAAATTAATTATTTTTACTTTGTTGGATTAAACACGTTAATGAAAACATTCATTTAATTTTACTTTAATCTAGAAGGGGCTAGATTCATTTTTTATCCCTGTGAGAGTCGATGCGATATTTTAATCCCTAAAAATGGGGATTAAAAAAGCTGTTTTAGACAATGTCATGCAAAAAAGCGTATATTTATGCCTGTCAGTCTTAAGGTTTATTTTATTCTAATTTTTAACATAAAATATAATTTGAAATTAAAATTTGTATTTGAAAAAAATACCTCAAACTAATTATTTTTACTTTGTTGGATTAAAAACGTTAATGTAAACATTCATTTGATTTTACTTTAATCTAGGAGGAGCTGGATTCATTTTTTATTTCTGTGAAAGTCGATGTGATATTTTAATCCCCAAAAATGGGGATTAAAAAAGCTGTTTTAGACAATATCGTGCAAAAAAGCGTATATTTATGCCTGTCAGTCTTTTAAGGTTTATTTTATTCTAATTTTTAACATAAAACATAATTTGAAATCAAAATTTGTATTGGAAAAAAATACATCAAATTAATTATTTTTGCTTTGTTTGATTAAACACGTTAATGAAAACTTTCATTTAATTTTACTTTAATCTAGGAGGGGCTAGATTCATTTTTTATCCCTGTGAGAGTCGATGCGATATTTTAATCCCAAAAAATGGGGATTAAAAAAGCTGTTTTAGACAATATCGTGCAAAAAAGCGTATATTTATTACTGTCAGTCTTTTAAGGTTTATTTTATTCTAATTTTTAACATAAAACATAATTTGAAATCAAAATTTGTATTTGAAAAAAATACATCAAATTAATTATTTTTGCTTTGTTTGACTAAACACGTTAATGAAAACTTTCATTTAATTTTACTTTAATCTAGGAGGGGCTAGATTCATTTTTTATCCCTGTGAGAGTCGATGCGATATTTTAATCCCTAAAAATGGGGATTAAAAAAGCTGTTTTAGACAATATCGTGCAAAAAAGCGTATATTTATGCCTGTCAGTCTTTTAAGGTTTATTTTATTCTAATTTTTAACATAAAACATAATTTGAAATCAAAATTTGTATTGGAAAAAAATACATCAAATTAATTATTTTTGCTTTGTTTGATTAAACACGTTAATGAAAACTTTCATTTAATTTTACTTTAATCTAGGAGGCGCTAGATTCATTTTTTATCCCTGTGAGAGTCGATGCGATATTTTAATCCCTAAAAATGGGGATTAAAAAAGCTGTTTTAGACAATGTCATGCAAAAAAGCGTATATTTATGCCTGTCAGTCTTAAGGTTTATTTTATTCTAATTTTTAACATAAAATATAATTTGAAATCAAAATTTGTATTTGAAAAAATACCTCAAATTAATTATTTTTGCTTTGTTTGATTAAACACGTTAATGAAAACATTCGTTTAATTTTACTTTAATCTAGGAGGGGCTAGACTCGGGCTAGATTCATTTTTTATCCCTGTGAGAGTCGATGCAATATTTTAATTTTTAATCCCCAAAAAATGGGGATTAAAAAAGCTGTTTTACTCTTCACAGGAGCCACAGGGACTTATTTACGATCCGAAGCGTCCGTCTTTTTTACCCATACATTACCGTCTTGGCAACGACTTAAATACTTGTCTTTATTCATCATTAACAATTAATTTGCATTAATAATTTATTTTTGTCGCATTGTGCCCAGCTCTGTATTAATGTAAGTATCTTCATTGCAGGAAAGTTTATACACGTAGTAAGTAAAGGGCGAAGTTTAGCCAAAGGCTACTCCCTGGTGTACAACTCGACAAAGCTACGAGGATTCAGTGTAGTGTGTCCCAGATCGTCGCAAGCAAGGAAGGATTTGGTACACAAATCCAAGTTCATTCACTTTCACATAAAACAAGCAGCTAACACCATGAACCAAGTTTTTATAGTCAAAAAGTGATAACTGCATAAACACACACAATCCGAATCTTTGTTTGTAAACGGTACACTATCATAGAAGTGTTAATTAATATATTATAAACTAACGCCAGGCGGTGAGGAATTTATGGGCCTTTAATAATGATGGGTATACTGTACGAGCTGGTTGGCGTCCTATTAGAGCTTCTTCAAAGACGTTTTATTACGTTCTGTCCTAGGAAATGTACTGAAAAAAAAAGTACTAAATCGATTCACAACGTGAATCTATTTACTCGATCTAATGACTACATATTCTCTGGATTCTCTAAGAAAATAAATTGAAGTATTATCTTAGCTGGCTGATGGTACTTTTTATGTGTACAGAACAGAATATTCGAATATTTTCAGTTTAAGAAGGTAGGTCTTGTGGTTAAAATAACTAGATGTAATTAATCTCGCCCCTATCCCAAGTTAATTTCGCTAGAGGGGTTTAAAGTTGGTCAAAATTATTGGAATGATACTGTTTCCATTGAGAAATAATTTTCTGATGCCACTACTCGATTCAATTAAATTCACAGAAAGGTAAAACGTAGCATTCCAATAATTACTCCATTTCCGCCCATTTTGTCGCATTTACACAGACTAAATATCCGATTCGACTTTTATATGTTCAAGTTTCGGTTTAAAATTTTCTGACGCGTTAATTCGATCACTTCGAAAAAATTTAATAGTAAATAAGGTACGAAATAAATAAGCCTAAAGGATTATACAATATGACGTTAACTTTTACGAAAACTTTCAATGCTCAGATAGATTCCCAAAAATGCATTGATTTAGAGAGGTAGAGACGTCTTGTTGTGAAGTTATTGGGAATTTAAAGAAAGATTATTATACAAAATAACAGCAACTTTTAAAAAAACTTTCAAAATTCCAAAGAAAATCATGGATATAGAGAGCGTGTCTCTCTATATCCGTCTTATGAGACTTCTTCTATGAATGCTTTGGAAAGGAAATTATACAAAATAACCTCGATTTTTTCGAAAACTTTCAATGCACAGGCGAATTTCCAAAAATTCATGAATATAGAGAGGTAGAGACATCATGTTTCTCTCTATATCCATGAACTTTTTGGAAATTTAAGGAACAAGGATTACAAAATTCCGTCAATTTTTGTGAAAACTTTCAATGCTCAGATAAACTCCAAAAGAATGGATAATGAGTAGCTTGCCTCTCTATATATACATCTTGTGAGACATCTGGTTTCCCTCTATATCTAGGAATTTTTTGATATTTAGAGGAAATTATACAAAATAACTTCAATTCCTACAAAAACTTTCAATGCGTAGATAGATTTCCAGAAATTTATGGATATAGAGAGGTGGACACATCTTGTTGTCAATTTGTCCTGAATTTAATGTACTATCATACAATATAAAGGCGATTTTTACAAAAATTTCAATGTTCAGATAGATTCCAAGAGAATTTATAGATATTGAATAGCTTGCCTCTCTATATCCGTCTTATGAGACGTCTCGTCTCCCTCTACATCTATGAATAAAATTCTTTGGGAATTTATAGAAAATTATACAAAATAACGTCGATTTTTATAAAAACTTTCAATGCGCAAATAAATTCTCAAAAATTCATGGATATAGAGAGTCTTGTTATCAATTTGTTGGGAATTTAAAGAACTGTTATACAAAATAACGGCGATTTCTACAAAAATGTTCAATGCTCAGATATATTCCAAAAGAATGGATATTGGGATGTGTGCCTCTCTATATCCGTCTTGTGATATGTTTCGTTTCGCTCCATATTTCTTATTTGGAAATTCAAGGAAAATGATAATGTCGACTTGTACCAACACTTTCAATGCAGGATAATTTTCAAAAATTCACGAACATAGGGACATCATGTTTCTCTCTATATCCATTAATTTTTCGGGAACATAAAGAAAAGTTATACAAAATAACCTCGATTCTTACAAGAACTCTTTATGTGCAGATAAATTTCCAAAATATTCATGGATATAAAAGAACACGAAACGTCTCGTTTCTCTTTTCGCAAAAATACATTTTTTCTCTCTATATAGGTATCCATTAATTTAATTTAAAGAAAAGCTACAGAAAATAACATCGATTTTTACAAAAACTTTCATTGCTCAGATAAATTCCGAACAAAACATTGATATAGAGATGCGTGCCTCTCTATATTCGTCCTGTGAGACGTCCCGTTTCTCTCTATATCTATGAATTTTTTGATAATTTAAAGAAAATTATACAAAATAACGTCGAATTTTCAATGTGCAGGAGAATTCCCAAAAATTCATTAATATAGAGAGGCGGAGATATCTTGTTTCTCTCTATACCCATTAATTTTTTGGGAATTTAAAGAAAAATCGTACAAAATGACATCGATTCTTTCAAGGCCTTTTGATGCACAGATAAATTTTCAAGACATTCATGGATGTAAAGGAATACGAAACTTCTCGTTTCTTTTTTGCAGTAAAAAGTGAAAAGTATAAAAACTGACCATGAAAAATAAGCAATACTTTGTTGAAGCGACCTACGATGTTCTGTGGTTTTGTCTCTAATGTCACCTGGTGTCAAGTACCTACGTGTAAGGTATTTTTAGGAAACGTGTCAAAGGAAAATAGACGTAATTTTCATAATTACAATAGCCGAGGCAATAACCTTAAATAAATTTAGAACAGCACAAGGTTTTACAGTGATAGAGACATAATTCCCAATATTTTTTCATGTCTTACTCATGGTAAAAATATAATTGGAAAAAATATCGTTAACTGGTAGATTAGTTAATTGCGAGTCAATTCTTTAAGGTGTCGCTTCTTTGGGCGTTTTCTCCGGGTTTTTTATTTTCTCTATTCAATGGACGATTAAAATTCGAACGTTCCACCGCGCAAGAGGAAGGAGGGTGAATTGATACTGAAATACATAATATGGAAAAGAAACGTACGTATCCAGTTATTTATCACGAACATATAATAGTAGTTTATTCCACAAGCATATAATGGCCTATATTATTCACGAGGTTGAAAGTTTACGGCACGAGCCGAAGGCGAGTGTTGTAAATTACCAAAGTCAAATCCACGACTATGATGGGATGATGGGTCATAGCTTTCAGAGAGTCAGTCCAAAAGTAACAAAAAATAAAATAAAAAATCCAGGTCAATATTTAAAAAAATTAGTTGATGATGATGAATTGAAGTCTCAATTTCAGTTATAAAAAAAAAACAATTCTGATATGGTATTTATTACCATCTCAAATAGGAACAGTTATTAATCAATTAATTTTAAAAACCTAAGTAAGTTTTCATCGCAGGAATTTAGTTGAATTCGATTGTATTTTTAGTCAGTAGGTAAATTCTGATTGTTTTTGCATCTAACTCGCTCGGCTACCGTGTTCCGTGTTTGTAGTAACGTTTCTCAAAAAAATCCTTCTTTATTGAGTTCCATATTAATTATGTATTATGTATGACAGTGACAAATTATGTTATGGGCAGAATCAGAGGTTATCAATCGTTTTGACATGCATTGCCTACGATGTATACCCTAATTGAATTTATATTTGTACGCAAGATAACATATCACAATAAACGTAAAATATATGTAGTAGGGATATAAATAATAATAAAATTCAAGTAAAATATATAGTATTAATATTAATGGTAGAGGATAAATGAAACAATGGAAGACTATATTTTTAGTTGAAAATTACAGAGGGATTTTTATTTATTATTTCCCGAATAGCGAGCAATTGCCTAAAGCCATGTTAAAACGATATGTTAAAATAAATATTAACTTAAATTTTAATTAGTAACTGTGAAATACAATTAATTGTAAGAAATAAAAAACATAAAAAAACAAAAGTAAGCATACACTTTCATGAATAACCTTTGTAGTGTTAAACACTTTACTGTCTTCAAAAATAAAATAAAAAAATTGAATTCAAAAATTTTGAAAAAAATTTGAATTGAAAAATGTCAAAAAAAAAATTGAATTGAAAAATGTCAAAAAAAATTTTGATTTCAAAAATGTCAAAAAAAATTTGGATTCAAAAATTTCAAAAAAAATTTAGATAAAAAAATTTTGAATAAAATTCGAGGGGTGGCTCACTCGGTAAATCTGGTGTACACATTTTGTTAAATCTTAGTTCAATCTGTTAAATCTTGGTTCAGTCTGTGAAATCTTCCTTCAATATTTATTCATTCTTTTCAATCATGGTTCAGTCTTTTCAATCCCAGTTCAGTCTTTTCAATCTCTGTTCATTCTGTTCAATCGCGCTTCAGTCTGTGTTAAATCTCGAAATCTTTCAGTAAATCATTCAATCTTGGATGAAGACTTTAAATGTTCGTAAAACTTAATGACCCCCCCCCCCCCCCTTCACAACTCAGTTATTAGTTATCCAATTTTAACCAAATGTGGATCGGTGTCAATGACCTTTGGTGTGATCTTTTTGAATTAAACAAAATTTATTTTTGTCAGTGGCGTGCATTTTTATTAAGAAAAAAAGGGGGCGCTTTTTCGAGCAGTCATATTAGGCATTTTTTTTTTACAGAAAAACTAATACAAAATTATTAATCAGTATGCTTTAGAACCCCCATGCCAAAAATTTCACAACATTTTGATAAGGGTTTCCGAATAACGGGCCCAGTAAAATTACATTTTTTCAATCGTAAATAATTGACAGCTTGAAAACGGTTAGCGTTTTGAAAAAAACACTTTCCTCATTTTCAATTTAAATTGATTTACTCTATCTCCCCATGCCTTCAAAAGTTTCAAAAGCTGCAAGCAAAAATTTTTCATTGGACGATAAAAAAATATTTTAACCGGTCCTGTATTATTTGGGGATTAAGTGATAAAAAATTATCTTATGTGATAATAAATCAATTTTATACCAAAAGAAAAAAGGTTGCCCTGATATTAAATTAAACTAGGGTCAAGTGGGGTAAATATGAAACAAAATATAAAACTTTCAATTTTTCAGTTACTTGTAAATACAAATTGAAATTTCCCATGATGTATTAGATGCAGTGTTACCTGATCTTTTCAAACGTGCATGTTTTGTTTTAGTAAATATAATTTACATTATAAAAAATAAATAAAAACTGCGTTTCACTTTTAACCTCGCTTTTAACCTCGATTTTGGGAAAAGTGAAATAGGTAAGGGAAAATGTGAAACAAGCCTGTAACTCCTATATTATTCCAGATAATAAGATTTGCAGGGTAAAAATTGAAAAAAGCGGGAAAAACTGAATTATAATCATGTGCCGCAACCTTATTAATTTTTATTTATATTTCAGCACAGAATAAAATAAAATGTATATTATAGTGATTAATAAAAGACATTATTTTAAAACAAAAAAAAAAAATAAATAAAGAGTGGGGAAAAATACAGCACGTCAAAAGCTACTTTTTAACTACTGGTACTGATCTATGTATGAGAGAAACGTTAACTATAAATTAATAATAATTATTATATTATTATTATTATTATTATTATTATTATTATATAGAGGGAGTCGCAGTATTCTTGAACTTGAAAAGCAATAGTCATTTTTTTTTAATGGCAATATATACTCGGGCCAAAAAGAGTAGTCAGTAGAGCCAGGGGCGTACGGATTTACGAATTTCATAAATTCCATAATTCGAACAAATGAAAGCGGATTGTGTTAATTATGCATGAGTATGAGTTACCATGTCTTAAATTTTAAATAATATGCTTACATCTGGCAACATTATCTCCACGAATTAGGTATAGCAACGCAGTTGAACAATGCACATCCGTTGCGTTGCAGCATATGTGACGCCACTGAATGCGCTACGATAGACTTGCTCGACGACCTTCCTAGTAGTCGAACAAATTATTGGGTAGAAGGCGCCACGTTCAAACATGTACTCTATTTGGTTGACTATAGCAATTACACATAATGACCTAGTTGTGGTTTTCGTCTCTGGTAGGCGGATAAAACTTAATATATTTCTTTGAATTATATGGGATTATATGGTAAAACGAGCTGCCGCTTCTGTATTCCATAACAGCTAAATGCTTTGAAGAATTGCCGATAACTTTTTGCTCTACTGACTACTCTTTTTGGCCCGAGTTTATAGGTTTATTTATTTACTATTGCGCAGATTTCTTTTCTGAATCTAACAATGTAAAACAAATGAACTTGTGTAAAACATTTATCAACAGTAAAAACACAAGAGCTTTTTTTTTATCGGATAAATTTCTTTTCGTAACGAAACAATTTTGCCAAATAGTAATTTTAAGAGAAAAACTGACATGAAAAAATCGCGAGACCGGAGGTCGAGCGATTTTGTCAAATGTCAGTTTTTCGAGCAAAATTACTGATTGGCAAAATTTTGAGTTACAAAGAAATTTATCCATAAAGGAAAAGCTCGAGTGTTTTTTGGCAAGATAAATTAACGACAGAATATGTGAACGAACAGCAACAATAATTATTTTTATTTATTCAATTATTTAAAGGAACAGTTATTAAAAATACAGTTGTTATAAATGGTTTGGTTTGGTGTACTGATTTTAAAGTGACGTGCGACTACTAGATGTACACTGATTTTGAGGAGCAGGCATTTTTATCGGTGATAAAAAACGATGCACCTTTTTTATCGCTGTCAAAGTGACAAAACGTGACTGTCAAATAGACTTTTTCATATAGGAGTTAATTTATCACAGAAAAAGAATGTTTATCGATAGCACAGTAGGCTATTGTGGCATCGATAAATGTTTTGACTCTTTTTTTTTGTGATAAATGCTTCACAAAAGTCAATTTGTTATACATCGTTGGATTCAGAAATGAAATGTGCGTAATAGTACATAAAAAAAATTGCCATTTGAAAAAAAAGTTGCCTATCGCTTTTCAAAAAAATTAACTTTAAGAATACTGCAGTAGGCTCCCTCTATGTGTATTTAATGCAATTTAATTTTTTGTTTTTTAAAATCAGATTATAAATAACAGAGATCTGGCTGAATGGACTCCGTCCCTAATAGGTGTGTTTGGTGACCCAGTCCAGAACGTCCCGAACTAAAAGTTACAACTTCCCACTGTAGTTTTAAAATAAATATCACTTTGACAACAACTATCAAACGTAAAAATCCCGAGTGTACATGTTTGTACGGCGAACAAAATAGTTTTTAGAGTTCTAACAATTCGGGTTCAGTTTATATAATTCGCTGACTTTAGTCCAGGACGTTCTGAACTGGGTCACCAAACACAGCTATAGCCAAACAAAAAAAAATAATAATAATAGAGATAGCTTGCGGCGTTTTTTAGGAGACAGCCTGTATACCTACTGATTAAAACACCTACCCACGTTTAACTTGTACAGAACTGCAGAAACTCGCAACTCAGTTGTTTCATATTTTCCCCAGCGCTGCATCACATTTTCCCAAATTTGCGTTTCACTTTTTCCCTCGCTTTTTCCCAAAAGTTTCAACAAATAAAAAAAAACAAACTAATTTCCCAAAAAAATAAGCAAGAAGTGCATTAGCATCTGTGATGTATTTGCTCTGTGCAAAATCAATATAAAACTAAAACCTCAATTTATTTTGTAGTTACAGCGAAAGTTATACAACAAACAATGAAATTTATTTTGCAACTTTTTACACTGTGTGAGAAAAAAACGAGGAAAAAAACTCGTGGAGAGTGCAAGTTTGACAAATGATGTTTAATATTTTTATATCTATTAAATTAAACTATAAATAAATAAATGGCTTTGCAGTGTTCTTGTTAATTAAATCGTTAATTAATTACAGAATTGTTTCATTTTTACCCTAATTTTAAAGTGTTTCATATTTACCCCACTTGACCCTATTTTTCGAAAAACAAACCGTTGTCAAGTTAATTATTTACGACTGCGGCATTTCAAACGTTTTGTATTTTGTATCAAATTTTACACAGTCAAATGGCTTTAAGAAACACTATTTTAATGTATTAAGCAACTAATATATGGGATTGATCAAATACACCAGAAAGAGATTACTAATATTAAATGATTAATCTCTATTTAAACCGTTCAATCTTAGTTCAGTCTGTTCAAAATCCCATTTCAATCTATTCAATCTCTTTCAATCTCTTCAATCTTAGTTCAATCTATTAAATCTTTGTTCAGTACGAGTTAAATCTTTCAATCTGAATTAAATTCCGTTAATTCAAAATTCAATCCGTTCAATCTTATTCAATCCGTTCAATCTCATTCAATCCCAGTTAAATCCCAAGATTTTAAATCTGGTGTACACATTTCTATGGAGTGAGCCAGCCCTCGATAAAATTAGATTTAAAAAATTTTGAAAAAATAAGAATAAAGTGATTGTCAATAGCTACTAATGAAATATCTAAACAATTGATATCATGCACCCCACGCCAATTATTTTTTGTCAATTACTTTATTCTTATTTTTTGCTTTTTAGTTCGGCTTCCCTTTAAAGCGTGTTTTTTTAGTTTTTTTAAACTATATTTATTTAAGAAGTTCTTGGTTTTGTTGTACTTGTACTATCCATTTCTAATACGGAGTGGTCGATTATTTCCGCAATAAAAAAAATCAACAAGAGTTAACACAGCTATATACACTTACGTCAACCGAGATGTAAACACGCGATAATAATACGCACTAATATAATTTTCACACATCAATTACTGATGATAAATCTAACTGCAATTAAAGCCACAGTTAAAAACTTAAGGTTTAATTACCCGGGTTCGTACCCAAGTATTTACCTTACCACATAAAAATACCATGGCGAGCCGTAACGTAGTAACAGCCACAAGACTGTTCTTTGTTTACGTTAACATTAAATCTAATTATTATTACTGGGGCCATTACGCTAGTATTTTCTTTTTATGGGACACTTTTCGTATATAATAAACGTAAGAATAAATAACACATATAATAGTTATAAAAACATAGCACAGTTATGTAATACCATCGCTGTCAAGTGACAATAACAAGAATATAAACTTTTTGTTTCGTAATTCTAGTAATTAAAACAGTTTTGTAGCGAACAGTTTGCTCGTCGTTCCTTTTATGATCGTTGCTGCTTATAGACGCAGGAAAAACGTCTCGGAAAACGCCTGCGAGAGACGATTTTCTCTTGGTTGATCATTCATATTTTTAACTGCAAAAATTACTAAAAATGTGATCGTTGAAGAAATTACTAACATAGAAAGACTAAAGCAAGCCGCCACCTTCGGCGCAACTTTGTTCATTTTAGTCAGTTTGCGTCCAATACTTTATTAGGCCAAATATCTTCGGTAATAGTATACCATAATTCCTAAGATATTGCCCATCGTTATTAATTTATGATGCACTGATATGATTTAATTAAATTTCTCCGGAAATTTTTAAATACTATAATATAATAATAGCTAGCGATAGTATTAGAATACCTATATCACGAATATTGATAAGATTTTCATATAGATATCATAATCATACGCCATTATCTGGATCGTGATTTGTTTAATTTTATATGCGTCTGACTTTAACAACATGCAATGTTTTTTACGTCGGTTTTCACACGATTTTCCAGTTCAACCGTGGTGTCAAGCGAAATTCCTGCATTTGACGTTGGGATCTATAAAAACTTATCTTAATTTCTATAGGTAAGATTAATACCAGGCAAAATGAGTGGGGATGTTAAACCGCTTCACAAAATGCCTTTTTAAATACTAGAGCTCGTACTAGAGTCATTTGTGGAAATAATTATTAAATGGCATTTTTATTAAGTTGACAGAAAATTTGATAGCTGTTAAAAGTGAAAACGTTATTTGAATTTTAATTGTGCACAAAAATAGAAAAATTTAAAATACTTTATATTTATAAATAAATAACCTTGTTTAGGATTTATACAAGCATAATAATAACAAACATATCCAAATTGATATACTTATATTTATGTTTCATCTCTAAACATGCTATTATTAAATCCATTGGACTTTCTTTAATACATTATGAATATTGGATTAAATTTTTAAAATTCAAAACGTCTAAAAACAAATTATTAAAAAAAATTTTTTAACTCACCACAAAATTCATTCATTATGGTCACCAATTAAAAAACGAAGTCCACAAGAAGATGTACATATTCTTTCGCTATAACTAGCTCATCAGGTGGACGATTAATCTCGCAATACAAAGTTATTTACATTTTACAATTAATAAACTGTCATGTAACCATAACAAATTTCTATAATTAATGCCGCCTACATTTTCATACCTTCTCATAAAATACTCTACCTATCTTTATTCGAGACTTGTTCTCTATAAACAACCTTATTCAAGCCTTATATTGGCCCAATAACAAAATTATCTAATATATTTATTGATGTTCCATTTCTGAACATGCAAATATAAAGTATGTTGAATCCAAAAAAATTGTTGAAAACACTTTGGAACGTTATTATTGTCGAATAATGCAAAAACAAAATACTCTGCAGGACTATATGTCATACAGCATTGAATTAAATAAAGATAGGTAGAGTATTTTATGAGAAGGTATGAAAATGTAGGCGGCATTAATTATAGAAATTTGTTTGTTATGGTTACATGACAGTTTATTAATTGTAAAATGTAAATAACTTTGTATTGCGAGATTAATCGTCCACCTGATGAGCTACTAATAGCGAAAGAATATGTACATCTTCTGGTGGACTTCGTTTTTTAATTGGTAACCATAATGAATGAATTTTGTGGTGAGTTAAAAAAATTTTTTTAATAATTTGTTTTTAGACGTTTTGAATTTTACAAATTTAATCCAATATTCATAATGTATTAAAGAAAGTCCAATGGATTTAATAATAGCATGTTTAGAGATGAAACATCAATATAAGTATATCAATTTGGATATGTTTGTTATTATTAAGCTTGTATAAATCCTAAACAAGGTTATTTATAAATAATGCATATATTGCATATCAAGCAAAGAAAGAGAATTGTAAATAAAATACTTTATATCTCTTATTTTATAAAAAAAAATTACAATCTTCTCAAAATTAAAGATATACTTTTCAATTTTTAAATCTGGCAGTGATTTTGACAGCTATCAAGGATAAAAAAAGACGTGAAAATCCTATTTCGGCAAATCTATTATCTATTGGTAAAGTAAATATTATTAAAACTAAATTGAGCGAATCTACAGGGTGTTCCAGTTTTTTGTAGCAGGACTTTAACAGTCGACAGACAATTGAAAATTATTAAAAAAAGTTCCTATAAACATAGATTGAAAAATGCTTAGTTTTCGAGATACAGGGTGTTAAAGTTTGAAAATAAATACGGATTTATATTAATATTTCCAGAATGCTAAGAAGTATCGAATCCAAACTTGCCAATTCTTTACATATAATTTAGAGGCCTATTTTAGAATAACAAACTACTACTTTACTTAACCATGGGCGTAGATATATGGATTTACTAAGGCTCTTTTTTATAAAAAAGTAGTACGCCACTGATATTTTCCCATGTTTTCAGTTTAATTCAATAAAGCAAGAAAAAACAAAAATTTAATGTCTCTTGGCACTTTTTGATATGACAAGCCGTTTTCCAGAAAATTTACATTTAATCATTTGATGCACGCATCTGGACGAATTTTAGACAAACTTGAAGTCGCTCAGAATTTCACCAAATTTGATGGTAAGAAAAGCAAAGATCATGTATGAAATGATCTTTGCGAAAAGTCTTTTAAAAAGAAAGAATGAAACATCGTTAATGATGCTTGTAATGAAGTAAGACCGAGAAAAATTTTGATTTACATGATAATAAACTTTTACAATAAATATTTTAAATGTTTCATTCTTTATTTTTAAGAGACTTTTCGCACCATCAAATTTGGTGAAATTTTGAGCGACTTCAAGTGTGTCTAAAATTCGTCCAGATGCGTGCATCAAATGATTAAATGTAAATTTTCTGGAAAACGGCTTGTCATATTAAAAAGTGCCAAGAGACATTAAATTTTTGTTTTTTCTTGCTTTATTGAATTAAACTGAAAACATGGAAAAATATCAGTGGCGTACTACTTTTTATAAAAAAGAGCCTTAGTAAATCCATATATCTACGCCCATGGTTAAGTAAAGTAGTAGTTTGTTATTCTAAAATAGGCCTCTAAATTATATGTAAAGAATTGGCAAGTTTGGATTCGATACTTCTTAGCATTCTGGAAATATTAATATAAATCCTTATTTATTTTCAAACTTTAACACCCTGTATCTCGAAAACTAAGCATTTTTCAATCTATGTTTATAGGAACTTTTTTTAAATATTTTCAATTGTCTATCGACTGTTAAAGTCCTGCTACAAAAAACTGGAACACCCTGTATATGCATTTGTGACCTGCAGACTCATTTTAATTGAAAATAACGATATTTTTTAGTGAAATATCAATTTTAGATCTAATAAGTTATAAAAAATTATAGCTAAAAATAAAAAATCTGGCTCGAGAAATTGATGAAGAATTTAAAAACGAACATTAAGATAATCCTATAAATTCTAAGGTCTGCAGCGATGTTTTGTTTTTCCACCCCCCTGTGGCCTTACCGATAAGTGATGATTGAAAAAAATACCCTTTAGAAGCATTCCAATTAGTAGAAAATCTAAGCTAAAATTCATTTGTTTATTTATTTCCAAATTTGAGAAAAAAAACAGCTCTTGCCTCCTTTTTAAAAGGGCACAACTCAACAAAGCCTTTCCGGAACTTTGTTCTTATTCTAAGGTCCTGAATGTGGATTTTACGTTTGTTCAGGTAATCCTGAAATGGTTCAGTATAATGAAATTTTGAAACACTTAATGTGGCTTCTCCCTTGGTAGGCACTCCTAAATGGAATGAGATACTTCCACGTGATGAAATTACATCGAAAATGATCCTTTTTGTGAAAATACAGCCGCGGCGTCGCGACGCCTATCGAGTAGAAAATATCAAATAGCACGTGGGGCTAAGAGACCTAGCATTTTGAAGGTATTTTTAAATCCTTAAGGCTATCGAAGTTCGGATGACTAAGGACTAAGGGATGACAAAGTCACGAAGATAATTAGGGGGTGACTTTATAAAAGTATTGTATATGAATGGACTTGGCTATATAATAGGAGGCGACAGTTTAAGAATGTTACCTCGAGTATTGGTAAGATCGAGGATAAGATATTTCGTCAGATATAATAATTTCGCCATATATGTACTTAAGTAATTATTTGATTCGTGATTTGCCTACGTTGTATGTGCCTAGCTTCAAAATATACAGCGTCTTTTCATTTAATACCAAATCGATATTAAATGTTAATTGTTAATAACTATTTGTATAATTAATTATAATTATCCATTAACTAAAAATTTATTCGATGCATATAAGAAACTTTTTTAGGTAAGTACCATGGACAGGGTTGGGTCAGTAGAATACGTTACGTATTTTACATAGTTTTCTACATGTATAATACTACGTAATTTACATCATCAATTTTCTACATATTCTACGTGTAGAATATGTTTTCATTTGTAATGACTTTTTTGTTGGGAATTAAGAACGAGAGAACCAAATACAAATAGACCCTATTTGTATTTGGTTCTCTCGTTCTCGATACTACCCTGTTACTGCTTCACACTCTGAATGTAACCTTTTCTTTACAAGTTGCTGTGATTTCTCTAAATTATTATTGCTAAGGTCGTTATAACTACAAACATTTCGGAAATATAATAAAACGCAAAAATAATTAAAAGTGACTGAAAAGCAATTCACTAATTACCTATGAGCTTTAAGCCGTGCTTCAGCAGTGTTTTTTAGAGTTCTATTGCATTGCAAACATAACATGCTGTACACTTTCTGTTAATTTTTTTAAAAGAAAACCCACTGTCCTCCCAGCTATGTCTAGGTCGATCACCACTCATTTTTTACCTAGTTTTTTTAGTTTATATACTTTATGCACTCACTGCACTAAACACGAAATTATAACTACTTACTGTTTCTTTATAACAACAGAGAATGAGTAAATTTCCAGGTTATGTTGGAGATCAGTGTCAAATCTGACCAATGAGAAGTTTTCTACGTTTTCTACTTGGTTTTCTACATTTATTAGGTTTTCGACGTAGTATTCTACACTCGATTCTACATGTCATGTAGAATACTGTTTTCTACGCGTAATGACCCAACCCTGATCATGGATTTCTCAAAAATGTTTTTTTTTATATAAGTTGGTGCACCAGACCCAAAAGACAAGTAAACCAAAATTCTCGCCAAAATTATAATTCAGGGTTCCCATATTATGCAGACATTCATTACATCCAACCACTTGGATTTAATGAATTTTGTTGTTGAAATAATGCCATCTGCGTCTGGAATTTGATTTTTGGGAGAATTTTCATCAGAATAAATTGTGAAATTTAATTTATAGCGGAATTTTCATTAGGTAACAATCTGAATTTGATTTTTGGCCGGATTTTCATTAAAATAATTTTTTTTGCAGAATTTTTATTAGAATAAATCAAGGAATTTGATTTTTGACAAAATTGTTACCAGAATAAATTGCGAAATTTGATTTTCGGCCGGATTTTCATTAAAATAAATTGAAATTTATTTTCTGGCATGAATTTCATTAAAAATAAATTGTGGAAATTGATTTTTCGCAGGATTTTTATAACAATAAATTGTAGAGTTTAATTCTAAACTAGAATAAATTGTAACATTTGATTTGTGGCAGGATTTTTATAAGAATAAATTTTAGAGTTTAATTCTGAGCAAGATTTTCATTAAAATAAGTTGGTTTTCATCAGAATAAATTGTTAAATGTAATTTATAGCTGAATTTTCATTAATATAATTTGTGGAATTTGATTTTTAGCAGAATTGTTACTAGAATAAACTGCGAAATTTGATCTTTGGCTGGATTTTCTTTAAAATAATTTTTTTGCAGGATTTTTATTAGAATAAATTAAGAAATTTGATTTTTGCCAGAATTTTTAGTAGAATAAATTGCGAAATTTTATATTTGGCAGGATTTTCATTATAAAATAAATTGAAATTTATTTTCTGGAAGGAATTTCATTAAAAATAAATTGTGGAAATTGATTTTTGGCAGGATTTTTTAAGAATCAATTCAGAGTTTAACTCTGAGCAAGATTTTCATTAAAATCAATGGTAAAATTTGATTTTGGCAGGATTTTCATTAAAACAAATTGTGAAACTTTATTTTTATCAGGATTTTCATCAGAATAAATAATGAAATGTAATTTAGGTAAGTACAGTAGAATTTTCATTAATATAAATTGTAGAATTTGATTTTTGACAGGATTTTTACGAGGATTTTTATAAGAATAAATTTTAAAGTTTAACTCTGAGCAAGATTTTCATTAAAATAAATTGTAAAATTTTATTTTTGGCAGGATAATCATTAATATAAATTATGAAACGAGTTATGAAACTTTATTTTTAGCAGGATATTCATCAGAATAAATTATGAAATGTAGTTTATAGCAGCATTTCCATGGCAGGAATTTTATAAGCATAAATTTCAATTTTTGCAGAATTTTTTATTAGAAGAAATTAAGAAATTTGGTTTTAGGCAGAAATAATAGTAAAATAATCGCGAAATTTGATATTTGGCCGGATTTTCATTAAAATCAATTGAAATTTTTTTTCTGGCAGGAATTTAATTAAAAATCCATTGTGGAAATTGATTTTGGGAAGGATTTTTATAAGAATATAGTGTAGAGTTTAATTCTGGGCAAGATTTTCATTCAAAATAATTTGTAAAATTAGATTTTTGGCAGGATTTTCATTAAAATAAATTGTAAAATTTTATTTTTGGCAGGATAATCGTTAATATAAATTATGAAACTTTATTTTTAGCAGGATATTCATCAGAATAAATTATGAAATGTAGTTTATAGCAGAATATCCATGGCAGGATTTTTATAAGCATAAACTTCAATTTTTGCAGAATTTTTTATTAGAATAAATAAGAAATTTGGTTTTAGGCAGAAATAATAGTAAAATAAATCGCGAAATTTGATATTTTGCCGGATTTTCATTAAAATCGATTGAAATTTTTTTTCTGGCAGGAATTTAATTAAAAATCCATTGTGGAAATTGATTTTGGGAAGGATTTTTATAAGAATATAGTGTAGAGTTTAATTCTGGGCAAGATTTTCATTCAAAATAATTTGTAAAATTAGATTTTTGGCAGGATTTTCATTAAAATAAATTGTAAAATTTTATTTTTGGCAGGATAATCGTTAATATAAATTATGAAACTTTATTTTTAGCAGGATATTCATCAGAATAAATTATGAAATGTAGTTTATAGCAGAATATCCATGGCAGGATTTTTATAAGCATAAATTTCAATTTTTGCAGAATTTTTTATTAGAATAAATTAAGAAATTTGGTTTTAGGCAGAAATAATAGTAAAATAAATCGCGAAATTTGATATTTTGCCGGATTTTCATTAAAATCAATTGAAATTTTTTTTCTGGCAGGAATTTAATTAAAAATCCATTGTGGAAATTGATTTTGGGAATAATTTTTATACGAATATAGTGTAGAGTTTAATTCTGGGCAAGATTTTCATTTAAAATAATTTGTAAAATTAGATTTTTGGCAGGATTTTCATTAAAATAAATTGTAAAATTTTATTTTTGGCAGGATAATCATTAATATAAATTATGAAACTTTATTTTTAGCAGGATATTCATCAGAATAAATTATGAAATGTAGTTTAGCAGAATTTCCATGGCAGGAATTTTATAAGCAAAATTTCAATTTTTGCAGAATTTTTTATTAGAATAAATTAAGAAATTTGGTTTTAGGCAGAAATAATAGTAAAGTAAATCGCGAAATTTGATATTTGGCCGGATTTTCATTAAAATCAATTGAAATTTTTTTTTCTGGCAGGAATTTAATTAAAAATCCATTGTGGAAATTGATTTTGGGAAGGATTTTTATAAGAATATAGTGTAGAGTTTAATTCTGGGCAAGATTTTCATTTAAAATAATTTGTAAAATTAGATTTTTGGCAGGATTTTCATTAAAATAAATTGTAAAATTTTATTTTTGGCAGGATAATCATTAATATAAATTATGAAACTTTATTTTTAGCAGGATATTCATCAGAATAAATTATGAAATGTAGTTTATAGCAGAATATCCATGGCAGGATTTTTATAAGCATAAATTTCAATTTTTGCAGAATTTTTTATTAGAATAAATTAAGAAATTTGATTTTAGGCAAAAATAATAGTAAAATAAATCGCGAAATTTGATATTTGGCCGGATTTTCATTAAAATCAATTGAAATTTTTTTTCTGGCAGGAATTTAATTAAAAATCCATTGTAGAAATTGATTTTGGGAAGGATTTTTATAAGAATATAGTGTAGAGTTTAATTCTGGGCAAGATTTTCATTCAAAATAATTTGTAAAATTAGATTTTTGGCAGGATTTTCATTAAAATAAATTGTAAAATTTTATTTTTGGCAGGATAATCATTAATATAAATTATGAAACTTTATTTTTAGCAGGATATTCATCAGAATAAATTATGAAATGTAGTTTATAGCAGAATATCCATGGCAGGATTTTTATAAGCATAAATTTCAATTTTTGCAGAATTTTTTATTAGAATAAATTAAGAAATTTGATTTTAGGCAGAAATAATAGTAATATAATTCGCGAACTTTGATATTTGGCCGGATTTTCATTAAAATCAATTGAAATTTTTTTTCTGGCAGGAATTTAATTAAAAATCCATTGTGGAAATTGATTTTGGGAAGGATTTTTATACGAATATAGTGTAGAGTTTAATTCTGGGCAAGACTTTCATTTAAAATAATTTGTAAAATTAGATTTTTGGCAGGATTTTCACCTCGGATTTTCATTAAAATAAATTGTGAAACTGTATTTTATCAGGATTTTCATCATTAAGAAATTTGATTTTTGGCAGAATTTTTATAAGAATAAATCTCGGAATAAATTGTGAAATTTAATTTCATTCTTTGCAGAATTTGTATTAGAATAAATTGAGAAATTAGATTTTTAGCAGAATTTTCGTTAGAATAAATCTCGGAATAAATTGTGAAATGTAGGTAATTTATAGCAAACTTTTCATTAATATAAATTGTGGAATTTTATTTTTGGCAAGATTTTTGGCAAGATTTTTATAAGAATAAATTGTGAAATTTAATTTCCCGCAGAATTATTTATTAGAATAAATTAAGAAATTAGATTTTTGGCGGAATTTTTATAAGAATAAATTGTGGAATTTGATTCGAATAGGATATTCATTAGAATAAATTGTGGAATTTTTTTGGAAGGGTTTTTACGAGGGTTTTTATAAGAATAAATTGTATAATTTAACTCTGAGCACGGTTTTCATTAAAGTAAATTGTGTAACTTTATTTTTATCAAGATTTTCATCAGAAGAAATTGTGAAGTGTAATTTTTAGAAGAATTTTTCATTAATATAAATTCGAGTAGGTATAAATTGTAAAATTTGAATTTCAACATATCTACCTATAAGAATAAATTATGGAATTTCCTCGGGAATTTCATTCTTTGAAGAATTTTTATTAAAATTATTTATGGAATTTGAATTTTAACAGGATTTTCGGGATTTTCATTAGAATAAATTGTGAAATTTGATTTTTCGTAGGATTTCTATAAGAATATATCTCTGAATAAATTGTGGAAATCAATTTTTAGCAGGATTTTCATTGGAATAAATTACGAACGCATTATTGAGATGAGCCGAATTATAAATGTTGCTCCTCTAAAAAATTACAAAAAAATAGTACAATATTAACTAATATTATAAGTAATTCTCTAATAATGATTGATATATGTATAACCTATCTACTTTTATCTTAAATCCCGAAATCAGGATTAAGGATTCCACAATAAATGGCGGTAAATATTTCGATCGGATCAAAATACAAACAAATACATTGAATGTGCATATCCAGGGCCGGATTTACATTTGTTAAGGCCCGAGGCCAAAGGATGGTGAGAACCATTTTTTAATATTAAGGGACAAGTGAGGAATGCCTCGGGAATGCTGATGTCCGTAAAATACAATGCTTGAAGCTTCCCTTAATAGGTATAGTCATTGAATATAGGTATAATTCCTATATTCAATGGTATAGTACATTATTTTTCTAAATTTCAAATAAAAAATTATGAATAAAATAAATGAAATATTATTGAATATTAAGTAATTTTTCTTCAAAAAAATTTATTTCGGCTACAACTGGAATCGCTGCAATTTTTATCACGAGGAACCCCCAAGTGGTGGGGACCTGGGGGTCACTGGCCCATCTTAAATCCGGTCCTGTGCATACCTCACTTACGTGCGGACACTGTTTTAAATTATTGGCTAACGTTTCCTGTTGTTTCTTGGATATCGACAAAATAATAAACAAATTAGGTAGGTACCTGACTATTATCATTTGTCGTATCAAAATAAAACAAACGACTAACGACTGAAGCTCCTAAATCTGTCGACCTACTCAATTTAATTATAACCATCATAACAAGTTGTTAAAACTTAAATAATTGATAAAATCATATATTTAGGTACTTGTCGTGGGAACGGAAATACCTCGGGAAATACATACCCAGTTGTGGTGGTCATTTGTTTCATCCACGGGACCATTAGTTTTGGCGAATGCGTGGGTTTTAAAAAAGCCGTAACTCTTGACCTTATTTGCTTAACGAGCATATAGGCAGGTAACTGCATTTTATGTACTACCTATTATTATATTTATCTATATAGTGAAGTCGTTACCTTTTGAGCCTTGCACATAACAGCTAACGCCTGCACATCATGCGATGCATGCCTGGAGTCCATCAAACATAGGGCACACACACCAATTTTGCACACTAAACAATACATATTCAGGGATTCCTCGGCGTGTTCCGGGCACTTCCCGTCCTTCCCTTTTGCGACACTACAGGAACCCCTCTTGGGCTCCGTCAGGACGTGCTTCGCCAGCGGCCCCCGGCTCGGATGGCAAGATTCCCGACAAGAATCGCAGTAAAGCACCTCACATTGCTCGCACATTACTGTCGCGTCTTTCGCGGGCTCCAATTCGCACATTTGACACTTGAGGGTTAGGTTTCTTAGTTCTCCGTACTTGTCAACTATACTTTGCATCACACGGTACTTGGGTAGGTTGTGGGCGCCGTTCTCGTCGAAGTAGACCAATTTGTGGCAAAACGGGCAGGCCAGACTTAGCGCACTAGGAAACAATAGTCCGTTTGGGGTGCCGACGTAACTGTTGGGCCGGGAGGTGCAGACCACACCGCTATCAGTCTCACTCAAAATCGACAGTTTGTCACTTTCTTGGTAATCTCCAGAACTACCCGAGGCGACGCTCTCTGCGTTCTCCGCGGTGGAATTCAGCGCCGCTGGTGCATTATGGTGGGCCGGTTGTTGCAAATTCACGGCGCAATGTAAACACAGAGCGTGATAACACGGCAGCAACACCGGGTTATTGAAGAATTGTTTACAGGCAGGGCAACAGAGCTCTTCTTCCATCGTACGAGACTTGCGGCACTCGACTAACGTGCGCTCTGCGTTTGTTTGAAAACATCAAAACACGGCGCCGATTGGTCGGCGGACTTGCGCGAGCGCCGGCGAAGTTCGTATTGTTGCAGTTCTTGTTGAGGGTTGAGGTCGTTGCCGTTTTTTTTCGGTCGATTTTTAAATGCAGACGATTAACATTTTTACGAGTAAGTTTTGCTGTTTTAATATCGCCCCTTATTATACTTACAGCGCCCGTTATGGCTTGCGAGATGGAATAATTAGTGTAATTGCTGCTGGCCGGAGCGCGAAAGAATGGGGAAGGAAAAAAGCAAAATGTCACCGAATTATATTCTATTCTTATTCTTATTTCCGAAGAGCTTGCCAAATAAACGATCGAATGTCGATCTACTAGTGTGTTAGCGCTGTATTAGTGAATTACATTTTGTATATGCAATGCTTTAACAGTGGCGGCACCAGCGAAAACTAACAGGACGCACCCCTGAGATAATAAATAGTTAAAAGGAGAAGAGACACTCTCTAACAATTTTTTCGATGCGGCTTTAGCGCCACCTACAATAACAATTTTAAAATTATTTACAAGATATCTTTTAAAGAAAATTTCACACCAGCATTTTCTAACCAATCAGAAGTTTGATTTTTGTTCCGTTACCATGGCAACCCATGCCGGTATTGTTTTGGAAATTCATTTGTGCCGGGGTACCTTGATAGGTAGAGGAAATTTTTTGACAGTTGCTTATAAAAACGGGAAAACTTCAAACGCTATTTCCGAACGAATACCCGCCGCTGGACTGCCGTTCTGGCAAGAAATCCAAGGTAGAAGGTCCAAGTTGGAACTACATCGCGAATCGCACGGTCTCGCTGCGATTTTCGGAGCAGGAGGAGCGAACGAAAAGTAGCGATTTTGACGTCTACCGCAGTTTCTAATTTTCTAACCTATAATCTGTCATTTGTTTTTAATTTAATTTAGGTGTGAAATTTTCTTGCCGAATACCGAAATTTCTTCTTGGTCACGAATATTTATCCCTCGTCTTCGACTCGGGATAATTTTCAAAATATTCGTGACCTCGAAAAAATTTCCGGAAATAATTTAAGCACTAGTGGTATTACAAATGAAAATTTAGTTTAGTTAGCGATTCAGGTGTTTGTCTTTGGTTTTGTTACCACGGCAACCCAAAAAATTTCCGGTAATTTTTGGAAATTTTTCTGTCAAATAATTGTCATATGATCATATTTGACGTTTGCTGTCACATAAATAAATAAACTGTCGTAAAGTTTGACATACATATAAGAATTAGTTATCCGATTTCAACCAAATTTGAATAGGTATCAATGACCTTTGGTGTGATCTTTTTGAATTCAACAAAATTTATTTTTGTCAGTGGCGTGCATTTTTATTTAGAAAAAATGGATCGCTTCTTCGAAAGTCATATTAGGCATTTTTTCACAGAAAAAAATATCAAATTTAACATTTTGATTAAGGGTTTCCGAATAATAATAAAAAGTCATTCCTCATGTTCGATTTAAACTGATTTACTCTTTCACCCAATGCCTTGAAAAGTTTCAAATGCCTCAAGCAAAAATTTTTCATTGGAAGATAAAAAAGTATTTTAACCGGTTCTGTATTATTTGGGCATTAAGTGATAAAAAATGATCACTCTGATATTAAATAACTATTTTTCGAAAAATAAATCGTTGCCAAATTAATTATTTACGACTGCGGCATTTGAAACTTTTAAGACATAATTATAGAGTAAATCAATTTAAATTCAAAATGAAGAATGACTTTTTGTCGATACGCACACCATTTTCAAATTATTTACGACTGAAAAATGTGGGCTCGTTATTCGGAAACCCTAAATTAAAATGTTGTAAAATTTTGGACATGAAGGTTCCAAAGCATGCTGATTAATAATATTGCATTAGTTTTTCTGCAAAAAAATGCCTAATATGATATCTGGAATAGCGATCCTTTTTTTATTAATAAAAATGCACGCCACTGGCAGAGAAAAGTTTTGTTTAATTCAAAAAGATCACACCAAAGGTCGTTGATACAATTACCTATGGCATACTAACGAGAACACAAAAAGTTCGAAACCGGTCTGTGTCTGGTGTAGAAAAGACGAATATTAAACTTGGCTACCCTTTTGGATTTGCAGGTATAATTCAGCGCAAGCCGGGGCTTTTGTCCGTTAAATAGCTGTTTCCTATAATCCTATTTATTATTAATAATTTAGACCACCAGGGCTAGAGGTCGACTGCTCTTTGGTACTTTAGTAAAGTCGCTATCTGTCGCAGTAACATTGTATGTCTTGACAGTTAGTAGCAACAACTGACCACTAGGGGGGTAATTTTGTCCTTCGCCCATATTAATTTGCTTGTCTGTCATAGACACTAGTTTGGTTTACCTTTATTATTGTGAAAGGGGGGGAGGGGGGGGAGCATTAAAAGTGGGACGCATAATCGGCACCACTTGACAGACGTTTTGACAACCTAGGTAAAAAAAGGCGATTTCACCCGGGTGGTAAATTTACCTGGGGCCGCCCCTGTCAAGACCACGTCAAAGATTCCAACCCTCTTTCGCATGAATGTATTAATTAGTTAATGAATTAACTATTGACTGGTAATAACTGTTTTTATATGAATTATAATGATTTATCAGTTAACGAAAAATGTATTCGATAACCACCTCAGTAGTTTCATTCTACAACGAATCTACATTCATAATTTAAATCGAAGGAGTTTTCAGGTTTCCTTCCGCGTTGAAAATTCTGAATCCTTGAAACGTCAATAATTCAAAGTAAACAACGAACCCGAAACATTTTCTTCTCCTTGTCATTCGTCTTCTTATTTATCTTCTTCGTCGTCTCCCTTCTCTTCTTCTTATCATTCTAAAGCGAGATGAAGAAGTATCAGAAGAAAACCACAATGAGATGACCAAGGCGTCAATAATCAACGTAGAAGAAAACTTTAAAACTCGTCTTTATCTTCTTCTTCGTCTTTTTCCTATTCTTCGTCTTCTTCTTCTTCTTCTCCTTCTTCTTCTTCTTCTTCTTCTTCTTCTTCTTCTTCTTCTTCTTCTTGTCGGGTTCACTGAAATGATTATTTTGAATTATTTACGGTTCGACCATCTCATCATGAATTTCTTCTCATACCTTTTCATTTCGCTATAGAATAATAAAAAGAAGAGGAAGAGGAAGAAGAAGAAGACGAAGAATCGTTGATTATTGACGTCTTGGCTGTCTCGTCATGGTTTTCTACTGATACTTCTTCATCTCGCTTTAGAATAAAAAGAAGAAGAAAAGGGAGATGAAGAAGAAGATGAATGTAGCTGATTTCAATAAGGCGTAGGCGTTTTATTCAACAACCAAAGACCAACAGACCAAATCTTCTATAACTAGATTCTTTGATAAACGCACTATCAACATACTTGGAGTCGCCAACTAATTTCCTGTATTGCAATAACTTCGGTGTCCAATTATACACGTTTTTAGGTAAGAGGTCCGAGAAACAGGAAGGATTAAGAACCGCTAGTTGAAGATGTTAAGTAACTTGTTGCCGGTCAATCCAAGAGTCTACTCTTGCACTTATTTTCTGTTCCCTACAGATAAGGAGACGTTTTAGTCAGGTAGTCAACGTACAACGAAAAATGTTTCTTTTGATGATAAACAAAAACCAAAACAAATACCTTGTAAATAAAATGTAGAATCATTAGCTAAAACTACAAGTAAAAGTTAGGCTTATTATTTTTTTCTCATTTAAAAGCTGACAATAAATAATTAATTAAAAAAAATATTTTTGTTAAATACCTATACATATACAGGGTATCTCACTTAAGATGTATCCACCCTCCTAAAATCTTTATTTGTGAACCGATTTTCGAAATCAGTTTTCCAAGCCCTATCCAGCAAAAAAAAGATTTCGAAAATCGGTTCACAAATAAAGATTTTAGGAGGGTGGATACATCTTAAGTGGGACACCCTGTATGTATCTTATCTGGTAGAGGAAGCAATATGTTATTGACCATTCCATTTCGGATAAAGCTAGGATAGTCCATGTATATCTTCATTACGCCGTATTAAATTTTTATACAATGAATCATTTCTGTCGACTTTTCGTTCATAACTATGTAAACGCAATAATCATCAGGGAATTTAAAAATTCCGGCCGAGTAAATTCATAATGGTTATTAATTGCCCTAAACGTACATCATTTCGAAATTCATAAATCTCTTGGAATGCGCTTTACGCTCTAGTAATAAATGGCTCCCAGTAGAAGAGTTGTATCGAAAAGTTTGCGGCCCATCCTGATTTATAATCCGGAAATTTGTATTGTGTTTGCAATTGATGCATGGGTGTACTAGAGTAGCTGGAGGTTCCTTGAGTCTTGCGTTTGATGGCTATAGTGGCAGGACAAATTAAGTAAAAGTAATATTTATTGTAACATAATAGTAGGAGAGCCCTCGACCAGGATTTTGGTCCTTATCGCGACACGAGAATTCATTTTTTTTTCAACAGTTCATGTCAATATGAAAAAAATATATATTGCGTTTCTTTCTGAATTCAAAAATATATAATACACATAAATATGTTTAATTAAGAAATTAGTGAGCTAAATAAATATATAACCTATAACCCTGTGTATGAATAGGTAGGTAAGTAGATCACTACCTTGTATAAATATTCGGATCCAGCAGTAATAAGAACTTCAAAGGCCAAAATTTCGCTCAATTCGTTTCATTGTCCAGCAGTAAAACAATAATATTAATACAAATCTCCACTGTATACGAGACTTGAATATTCAATATCCCTAAAAGATTTTAATGATGTGTTCTTTCTTCATACTATATAGGAGATCACATAATTGATTGGTTTGTTGTCCACTGAATGCCCAGCGCGTGATTGTAATTAATGATATTTATTTAAATGTATGTAAACATTCGTCAATTGTCTTTTTTGTGTGCTGATCATAGTAAGGACCAAAAATATTTTAGGTATAAAAAGGACGAATTTTCAGAAGATTGAAATTACGTATTATTTTATTAGTATTGTGAATGGTTTGTTGACTGGCTAATTCAGGAAATTTTTAATGCTGAGCCATATTTTATTTATTTAGTTGATGTTTTAAAATTATTGAATGTCATTTGACAGGTGTAAGAACTAACCACAAAATTGATCTGGAATTGCTTGAAACGACGAACTTTCAGTTTGAGTAATATTACCCAGAGCTAGCCTTCATAATTTACAAGAAGCCACGTGGTCACTAAATTAGGCAACCATGTTTACATTAATTGGTATTACATACACAGAAAATTCCTATCTATGGCGCTCTAGTAGTTCATTTACTAAAGGAAAAAAGTTGTAACTTCGTTGACTCAAAACCGATTTTGATCTTTTTTTTTTTTAATTTCGGAAAAAGCTTATGTCACCCGGTGAGAAGGTGTGATTTTTATTTTTTCAATTGTTATTAACAAATAAGTATTTTTTTAATAGATACACTTTTAATTAAAAAATGTATAACTCTTTTATTTATTTAAACAATTGCCTGAAATTTGATTACGTAATGTTTTTGAAGTCACAGATTACGAATTTGGCATTAAAACTAAAATAAAATAAAAAAAATGGCGGATCCAAAGTGGCGGGAAAAGATCAATTTTGTTTATTGGTATTTTATATCTTATAGGTACCGGGTGACAACTACAATTACAAATCAAAACAAAAGCCATTTATGTGAATCACAGCCAAATAATTATGTTTTTAAAAATTAATTAAAAATAGTTAGTTCCAAAAAAAATACAAAAGAGACACTATTATACGTAAAATGATCCGCTGGTCTCAAAAATGTAAAAAAAACAGGATGTTCCACTTGAAAATCAAAAGTTCTGATCAATTTCGGTCAAACCGGAAGTATTTTAAAATTCAAAAATATCCTAAAAAATGTGTAATATTATCTAATTCCCGTCCTCCAACTTTTTATCTGATGTAGAAAGTAGAAAGGAAATTACCAGGTGTACCCACTTTGTTTTCACCCGGTATAGAGGTTTCTTGGGTCGCTGATCTCAAATTTTATGTTAAAGTTTATCAAAAATGGAAAATGGTGTAAACAATTATGATAAAACCCAAAAACCCGATACCGGGTCACAACTAAACGTGGGAACACCTCTGTAATTGCTTTTCTACTTCAGATAATAATTATTATTATTATTATTATAAACATTTTAAACTTGAGGATGTGAATTAGACAATTTTATGCATATTTTGGGATAATTTTGGTACTTCCGATTTGACCGGAATTGACCAGAACTTATGATTTTTAAATGGATCTTTCTGTATTTTTTGACATTTTTTAAATCAGCCGATCATTTTACGTACTTATAATATAGTGCATTTTTTTTATTTTGTTTTTGGGAATAACTAATTTTTTTAAATGGAATTAGGTGGCTGTGATTCACATAAATTGGTTTTGTTTTGGTTTGTAATTGTAGCTGTCACCCAGTATAAGAAATATATAAAATCCCAATAAAATAAATTATTATTATTAATAAATAAATAAGAAAAAGAAAATAAAAAATTAAACATTCGACGCCATTTTGTTTTTAGACCGATTTTCTGTGACCCCAACAACATTACGTAATTAAATTTCAGGCAATGGGCTCTTACACCTCAATTGAATTAAGTAAAGGTTTTTAATAGTTCTACGTCAAAGTTGAATACATATTAAATACAATAATGCAATAAATTCCAATAATATATCATTCTTACAGTTGCTTTAAATATTAATAACTTGTATCAATTTCAAATGTCCCGCCAGTTTTCCGTTAATGACGTCAAAAATGGACGGTCTTGCTATTGGTTAAATTCCAAACAAATTCGTTTGTGCACGTGATGTCATAATACTAACCTCAAAAATATGCATTTTTTACAATTTTCGAATATTATGTCGCTTTTATCAAAATTTCTGCTTGGTTCCTGTACTATCAACTAAAACCTTGTTCAGCGCATTATTAATGAAATTTTAATTGCCTCGATCTAATAAAATAAGATTATATTTGTTGGTTGGAAATCCAACCTATAATTAGCCGCCTATTTTCAATAATTTACAATATTAAAACTTTATATATCTTCTGCCTGCGGGAGTTTTTAAATCTTATAATGGATTCATGTTAAAACTACAAAAATTAAAATCAAAATTGAAAATAAATTTACAAAATCAAAATATTTAAGGTTTTGTGAGCCATATGATATACACGACCTATATACCAATGACTATCCGTTTTTGACGTCACAAAAATTTAATAGATTGATTACTTCGCTTTGAAAATATTTTTTTTGGCCTTAAAAGAAAAATACTTGCAAAAAGAAAAAATATTATTTTAGCTATTTTAAAAAACACTATCGACTGGTGTCATTTCGAGAAAAAGCATAAATAAAAGAGTTATACATTTTTTAATTCGAGTATATTAAAAAAATACTATTTTGTTAATAATAATTGAAAAAACAAAAAGCACACCTCACCTATAGGCTATAGGGAACTTTTCCCGTTAACTTTTTCCGAAATTTCAAAAAAAAATCATCGAAATCGATTTTGAGTCACCGAACCTTGGTGAATTTTTTGCGTTAGAAAATGGGCTGTAGTTTCTAAGATGCTCCGCTGCAAAATAACAAATAAGGTATACGTGCGATTCGTTTTTGGTATACCTAAGTAAGATTATATAAGATAAAAGTGGGCGAAGTGGGCTATTTTTAGACTAACAGGAACGAAAATATAGCCCGCTTTTGTCTTACTCACGTAATAATGTTATAGTCACTGAATTCTGTGTCAGTCAGTACGTTTGCCTATCTGTTCGTCCGTCCGTCCGTCTGTTTGTCACGTTTCCGATAATTGCGATTACACAGAAACAGACAGTCCGATCGTATTAAAATTTGGACTAACAAGTATTAGCTTGAGAAAAAATAATTCTCGAAAATAATCAGATGATAAATACAAAAGTTATAAGGGCTATTTTTACTACAAAAATGATCGTGGAGAAAGTAATCTTCGAAGTGAAACTAACACTGAAATGTTTAAGAATTTGTAAAACATTATCTTCTATCAAAATTTTAAATGCAATAAGTGACTGCGATCTGCGATACATAGGCAACCAGTAATACACATTTTAAATAAAGTACATTCTTTTAGTTTCATTTTAAATTAAATTACAATTAGGAACACGTTATTACGTTTTTTTAGTTTAATATGGGTACATAGTGTTATAACAAATACCTATAAGTATGTACCACTTGTATGAGTATTTTAGCTAAATGTTAAAAGATTCTCAAAAATTGTGGTTCATATATTTTAGCTCTTAGTTGCTAAGTCTTTTTATTTCTAAATTATTTAGTATGTGTCACTCACCTCTCGTAGCTTCATGTTTGTACTTTCTTATCATTATATGGCTCCTGTCTTAGTCGATTTGTTTTCCTGAAGTCGGTTAAAAAGCTGCAGTGGATATCAGATTATTTAAATATTCGCCAAAACAACATAGTGCTGCCATCCATTTTTCAGCAGCTGAAATAAGGTATTCGCATTATAGCAATTTTCTTTACTATTTCGCTTTATTTTAACACAGAGGCGGCACTAGAATATGGTGAGAAAGTTTATATTTTTTTAAAAGAACGATTTAAAAGAGAACAAATACATACGTGGGACCAAGATTATACGTGTATATAAAATAAATAGAACAGTATCTAAATGTCCTCTGAAAACATCTAAAAGATCTTCATAAATGATTGTAAACCATAAACTACAGAACTAGGCAACCATATACACACTCAACTGTATTGCGTATGCAGAAAGAACAAAATGTGTACCTGGTTGCCTATTTTTTGTCACGTGGTTTACGATCACTTACGAAAGCTATGAAAGCAATATTTCAACATTAGTTACCAAGGTAGCAACACAAATATTAACTCTGAAGTGATCTGCAGCAGCGATGTGAGTAGAAAAGATTCATTGTTTTTGGTCGCAAATACTAAATTTATGACAACTAGATTCTCCTTCTCAACTTCGTACAACTTCTGCTCTTCGCGAATTTTAATAATCACAAAACATATAATGATGGTAACGGAGAAGAACGACTGTGACGCAGCTGCGCAGAAACCGATGATCGCTCTCGTGAATTCGGTTGACAGCTACTGATTTTGGGTCTGTATACAACCAACAATACATCTGTGCAACTTTTTCGGTTTTTGCTGTTATTAACGGTTTGGAGTTGTAAATTATCAACTGTCACAGTGACTGTCAGTAGAAAGTCACATGTTGAACAAAATTCTAATGACAATAGTTGAGTATCGCGCCGCTACTGGCTCCATTGATTTTCGCGTACCACGTGAACGAAGTTAAGGTCAATTTAAATCGTCGCTATTGCATATTATATGTTAGATAGCAATTGAGATGGGTGTTACGTCACTAGTTTATTCTAGATTAGATAGGACAAAATAATTTAACTCTGCGAAATAAATACCTACTCACAGTGTCACCTGGGCGACCCCAGTGACAGATCAAACAATGTCCCGTTTGTGTTGTGAAATTGTCAGAACCGGCAGAGTGGGCTGTGTCGTCAACGTTTTAAACGTGAGATCATTAGCAAATGCCAGTGGTGGCAACAGGTAAGTCTTGTATGTATTTCTATTCAGTTGGTAATAGTGCTTTTTTTGGATTTCGAATTTACTGTCAAGAAATGTGCCTTTGTAGTATGCAGTAACAGCCAATTTTTTGAATATGATGAACAATGGAGAAATTGATCAAATAGAGTCAAAGGCTCTGGTAGACTGATGTTAAGCTGTTATGGGGCTTTAGTAGCCCATGGTGGTATTAGCCACGCAACTTCTGCTGAAAACTCTCCATGAAAATATTGATACAAAAAAGAAGTAAGAGATGAATCGCTAATCATTCGTTTAATTTTGAAGTGAATCATTCCAAACCAAGACTTATTTGGTACCTATTATATATTATATGAGCCAAAGAAATTAAATTTTCCCGTGAATTCGTAACCTCAAAAATATATCTATCTAGCAAAATAAACATAGGTATCTTTTCATGAATTAATCGTTTATGAAATAATTGTAGTCCAGGTCTTTGTCCATAATTTTCAGAAAAGTAGTCAAATAAGAGTGGAGGAAATGCAATACGAGATTCATCAAATATTCCAATCATATCAGCAACAATCCCTTTTATGTAGGAGAGCCTTCGACCAAAATTTCGAGTCATCACGAAGCGGGTACTTTCATGAAAAATGTTTAGTTCGAGTCAAAAGGAACAAGTTTTATTTACGAAGGAAAGTCCCAGGATGTTGCGGAAAGGGTGGAAATATTTCTGTCGGAAAAAAAAAATTACGGTGATCAGGCAGACTCGCTCTAATTTCGTATGAGATTTTTATGTACTTTGGGGCCTCAAAGACTTTTTGTCGGGCGAGTGTCGGCGCGTGGCGTCGTATTTTATAGACATCTTCGTGTCGCGAAAATCTTTTAGGCTATATTTGGTTGGTTGTGTATATTAAATAGTTAATCATATTAGTATGCCAGTAGTGCGTTTTAGTTGTTACGCAATGGGCACTAACGTCGTTGGCTAGTTACTGATCAATTAACAACATTGATCGTAACCTTCATACGTTATTAAATAAAGAATCATATTAACAGCGAAATTTGTAGTTAGATATCATCGGTTTCTGAAATTAATAATAATAATTAATTAATCATGGCACCAGACATAGAGAGTCTGTATCAATAATTCTACCATATTTATATATATTTTTTTGTTATTTTAGCTGTTATTTTTAATTAAATTAACAAGAAAAACATCAAAAGAACGAAAAGAAAAATAAATAAAAAAAATCTAATATTTATTCGAATTACAAATAACAATAATCGATATTTTTTGTTGTTTTTGTTGTTGTTTTTAATTAAAATCACAAAAACGAAAAGAAAGATAAATAAAAAATATATCGATTATAATGGATAGGTATATTTTTTATTTACTTTTCTTTTAACTTTATAGTTGTATTTGTTGTTGTATTTAATTCAAATAACAACAAAAGCAAAAAACTAAGAAAAGAAATAAAAAATATTGATTATAATCGATATATTTATTTTTTATTTGTTTTTGTTTTGTTTAGTTATTTTTAACTAAATAACAAAACAAACAAAAGAACGAAAAGAAAAATAAATTGAAGTAATCTGATATATATTCTAGATATAATAATAATCGATTTTTTTTTCGTTTTCTGTTGTTTTTAATAATAACAAACAAATAGGTGAACGAAAAGAAAAATAAAACAATTGCAATTGATATATTTTTAATTTATTTTTCTCTTCGTTTGTTTTATTGTTTTCTATGTCGTTTTTAATTAAAATAACAAAAACAACAGAAAACGAAAAGAAAAATAAATAAAAATATATCCATTATAACCGGTACCTATATATTTTATTTTTTCATCTTTTAGTTGTTTTTGTTGTATTTAATTACAATAACAACAAAAGCAACATAAACAACGAAAAAAGAAAAAACATATTGATTATGATCTATATATTTTTATTATTTTTTATTTTTTTTCGTCTTTTTTGTTATTTTAGTTGTTACTTTTAATTAAACAACAAAAGAACGAAAAGAAAATTAAATAAAAAATCTAATATTTATTCCGAATTTAACTCTAAATTTTATTAATAATTGATATTTTTTTATTTCTTTCTATTTTTGTTGGTTTTGTTATTTCTAATGAAAATAACAAAACAACAAAGAAAAGTGAAACATTTATAATTGATATAGTTTTAATGTATTTTTCTTTTAATTTTTTTTGTTGTTTTCGTTGTTTTTAATTAAAATAACAAGACGAAATGAAAAATAAATAAAAAGTATATCGTTTATTTCTGTTGTTTAATTAAAATAACAAAAGCAACAAAAAACGAAAAAAATAAATACATTTTTCTTTTCTTTTTTTGTTATTATTTTAGTTGTTATTTTTAATTAAATTAATAAGAAAAACATCAAAAGAACGAAAAGAAAAATAAATAAAAAATCTAATATTTATTCTAATTATAGTAATAATCGATATTTTTTATTTATTTTCCGTTTCGTTTTTTATTGTTTTCTATTTCATTTTTAATTAAAATAACAAAAACAACAAAAAACGAGAAGAATAATAAAACGATTATAATCGAAATATATTTCATTTATTTTTTGTTTCGTTTGTTGCTTTTGTTGTTTTTAATTAAAATAACAAAACCAACAAGAAAAACGAAAGAAGAAATTTAAAAAAATATATTGATAATCGATATATTTTTTATTTATTTTTCTTTTAGTTTTCTGTTATTTTAGTTGTTATTTTCAATTAAAATAACCACAAAAAACAAAAGAACTAAAAGAAAAATAAATAAAAAGGTATCTAATATTTGTTCTAATAATTATAATAATAAATATTCGATATTTTTTATTTAATTTTCTTTTCGTTTTTTGTTGATTTTGTTGTTTTTAATTAAAATAACTACAAAAACAAAAGAACGAAAAGAAAAATAAACAATAAAAATATCTAATATTTATTCTTATAATAATAATCGATATTTTTTATTTATTTTTCTTTTCATTTTTTGTTGGTTTTGTTGTTTTTAATTAAAATAACCACAAAAAACCAAAGAACGAAAATAAAAATAAACAAAAAATATCTAATACGTATTTTTATTACAATAATAATCGATATTTTTTTAATTTATTTTCAACCGAAAGTGGGGATACTAGAATATGAAATTTTTTATAAAAACCGTTATAATTAAAAAACTCAACCGATCGAAACGCGACGACTAAAATATCTGGAGTTTAGACAAAGAAAAAAATGCAAATCCTATAATCAAATCATTTTAATGTAGAGTCAAAGCTTAAATAGTTACCCAAAATATGCCAAAATATATTTCTCAACTTCGCAGGTCAGGGCTTGTTATTTTTAACATGAGCGTATTTATCTCGCATATGCAAAAGTCAGGGATCCGAGAGGAAGGTTGGTTCTAGCTCCCCTGAGAGTTCGGTCGAAAAAATCCTCCGGGGAGGGGAGCAATGGCCCCCGGAAAAGTACAGTTTTTCGGTAAAATCGACCTTTTTAAAAAATTCGTATCTCGGCTAATATCGGAGATGGACCTAAAATGAAAAAGGAGTTCTTCATTTTCCCTTCTTCTTGCCAGCCGTCCGGGTCCGGATTCTCTAGATCCAAAGGGAAAGGCTGTGGCGCCGCGTTTCTAAAGGGTACATGTTTGAAAAATCGCTAAAATCCGACAAAATAGCTTCTTTTCAAAAATTCATAACTTTCTTGGGAGGCAACATCGAGAAAAACGATTACACACGATCGAAAAAGTGGAATTTTGACGAATATTTTGAAGTTGGATAAAATTTTCATTGTTCTGGCATCTCTTACTAATCTCAGAAATTTTACACAATCCTCCGACAGGGGGGTATTGAAACGTTAATAAAATAATGACAAGTTATTATAATTATGCATAATTACTTCCTACCATCCACACGCGTTGATTTCTGGCAATACCGATTCTTTATCGTAACTTTGCACATGGGATGTCGTACGTTCATTAACCGCAGCCTTAGTAATCATCGAACTTTCCCCATTTAGGAATTCCGTAATTGATAAGGTAAAATCAGAATTCCAATAAACTAGTCCTTATTATAGTTATAAACATTATTCCGAAAAGTAACAGAATTGGAGGCTGCCTTGATGTCAACTGGTATCGAATTAAAAATAGGCAATCCTTGGCCAGTACACTACATACATTGCAGTATTCTAGGTGTGATAGTATCAAAGATTTAGCTAACCTCAGCCTGACCTCGATACTAAGAATATCTTTATAAATATTAAATATATAAACTTTCTAAATTATTCAATGATGATATTTTAATTGAACTAGTTACATGAGTGCCAAAGCTAAGGTCTACATTCATGATAAGGCCAAAATTTTTACAGTTTTGCCACCAGCATTTTCTCTTCATTAAGAATTAATATATGGACACAAGTATAAGACCTAAGGTGCTACCTTGAGGAACACCCTGCAATATTTACATAATCAATAATCATTACTAATCCTGATTTATTTCCAGAACTAAGATCCATCGTATTTTTTCTATAGACTTTTGTTTAAATAATTTATCTGTGTTGTTAATACTTTACGAGAAAATTTTTGGCACTTTGGTCTTTGAGCTGCTGCAATTTTTAAACAACTGACCGTGGAAGAAAACTGTTTGACCAAAAGTTGCAGCTTTTTTATTCCCTTTAATTAATATTGGTAATGATCTATCCTGTCTGTCAAATTTGTATTTATGCAATTACTACCAACGACGGCCCTAGTGCTGATCATTGGAGCACACCACAGATAAATTCGTGTCTTTTACTAAACAATTTATATTATTTTCCAGTAAAGAATATGATATATTGGTAGTAGGAGGCGGCATCGTGGGCGCCGCCACAGCCCGTGAGCTCAAGCAGAGACACCCGACACTTAAGATGGCCATCGTGGAAAAAGAAGATGACCTAGCTCGTCACCAAACCGGCCACAACAGCGGAGTTCTCCATGCCGGGATTTACTACAAGCCAGGTATGCAGCCGCTGAACTTTTTTACACATTTATAGCGTCCTCATTTTAGGTTCTCTAAAGGCGAAATTATGCGTGGAAGGTATAGACCTAGCGTACAAATACTGCGACAGTAAGGGCATCCCCTACAAGAAGGTTGGAAAATTAATTGTGGCGACGAATAAAATGGAAGTGGAAAGGCTTCACGAATTACAAGACAGAGGGATTAAGAACAAAGTGGCCGGTTTAAAGTTGTTGAAGGGTGAAAAGGCGATTAAAGAAATCGAACCGGAGTGTACAGGTTTGGAAGCGCTTTGGTCGCCCAATACCGGCATCGTTGATTGGGCCAGAGTCTGCAGGCGTTACGGTGAAGATTTCAAGGAGCAAGGTGGAGAGATCACCCTTAACTTTGAGGTAATTATCACAGGTTATTTTCAAAATATACAGGCATGAGACTCGTAATGGCTAAGGTACAGCAAATACCATACAAAAAAGTTTTCGCGAAATCTGTATACATCAACAACATTTTGTTCTGTCAAGGTGAATGGTTTCAAGGAATCCGGAAGCGCCGACTATCCCGTCCTGATAACGTCAAAGTCGGGGAAATCGTTCAAAAGCAGATACGTCCTGACGTGCGGCGGTTTACAGTCCGACCTGTTGGCGGAACTGTCAGGGTGTCCCAAGGCGCCTAGGATAGTGCCGTTTAGGGGCGAGTACTTGCTGTTGAACCCCGCCAAGTGTTCAATGATCAAGGGCAATATTTATCCCGTCCCGGATCCGAAGTTCCCCTTCTTAGGCGTCCACTTCACCCCCAGAATGGACGGCAGCGTTTGGCTGGGGCCGAATGCTGTCTTAGCTTTTAAGCGGGAAGGCTATAAGTAAGTGTAATTCGTTATCCTGGTTTTGGTATCCAAAACGTACAATTATACCGAAATTATGATTTGCTCAACCGGTTTAGGTAAATACAATTTATAGTGCTCGCATATATGTTTCCAAGTCCAAGTCTTAGTAGAGTAAAGATTTAAATCATACACTGGTGCCACAAACTACCTGAGCAGGACACCGAATTGTTTTGCCTGTGCATAAATCCACGTTTTGAAATACATCCACTGATGGCTAGGCCCTACTATCTGAGCAGAATACCGAAGGGCTCAACCGGTGAATGTGTGACATAACATTAAATACAAATAAACGGAAACTTTAAACCGAACTATGATTTAATTAAGTAATTCTACAAGACGTCGGTATTTATAATAATAATAATAATAATAATAAAACGTCTTTATTATGTGCGAAGTCTAGCCTAATGGCCACTCATATTTACACAATGAAATCAACGGTGAATCTCGGTGTTTATTCGAAGGCTGGATAACAGTGGAATACTATTGTTCTTACCAAGATGGTTCACGATAAAAGAAAATGTTTCTGGTCGGTTTTCGTTTTCGGTGTCAGGGTATCGATAATTCGATTGATATTGATTTGGCCGTTCCCGGTGAATTTATTAGCTTTTCTTGCGGACGCAGGCGGTGGCGCGCTCATACGGTGGGTGGCTCGAACGAAGAACGCGGTTTACTAAGTCCGAGCGTGTTATGTAACTTGCCATATTCAACCGGGCTAACGGAAAACGGAAATGCATTGCTTACAATTTTTAAACTATATCGCAAAAAGAACCGGCTTAAAACAGACACGGATTAATAAATAAATTAATTAAAAGAAGCTCTGATATCTTATATTTATTTTTCGTTTGCTCTTTCTAGATGGACCGACGTAAACTTCAAAGAATTGGCTGATGCTCTGGCATATCCAGGTTTCATCAAAATGGCGTTGAAATACGCTTTGCCAGGCACTTACGAAGCCATTAAGTCCTTGTATACGCCGTTGCAGGTTAACGAATTAAAAAAATTTGTGCCTTCTCTCACAAACGCCGATGTCATGCCTGGTCCTGCAGGAGTAAGGGCCCAAGCGTTAGATGCAGAAGGTAAGCGTCTATCATTGGAATTTTTTGGACCTGAATCAGTAATCGAAACATTTTTAGGTAATCTGGTCGACGATTTCTACTTTGATATGAAGAAGGGTCCAGGGGCCAATGCGACTGGGGAGAGGGTGCTTCACTGCAGGAACGCACCAAGTCCGGGCGCCACGAGCTCTTTAGCGATAGGAAAAATGATGGCCGATAAATTGGAGCAGGAGTTCAAACTGAAATGAGGATGTAATGTACAAAAATGTTTACGTTCTTATTATATTAAAAAAAACATTATGTCATTCTTTTATTGCTATGAGAAGAATGTTGTTATGTCTAATATTAGATGAGAGTATTGTTAATATTAGAGTGGGCCTGAGTCCATTGTTTTTCAGTGAAAATTTTAGAGAGGACAACGTAGATAGTCTACACTTTCATACTCCATCTGAATTTTGCAATATATCTAATACCCATCAGGCGTTAGAAGTTATTTTCTGATTACTGATTTTCTTAGAGTTTAGAGTACATTATTTCGCATATTTTTATGATGTGCAATAACTGTCAACTGGCCTAGTATACAATTTATTTTTAAAAGTTTATATTTGCTATTTTTTTAAATAAAAATATTTCACCATATCTTATTTATTTAATTTTCCTTTTGTTGAACAGGATTCTTTAATGATCCAAATTGTCAACTACACATATTGACAATTGATAGTCTAGTGTTATTGCCATGACTAGGATTTTGGGTTTTTGCCAAGAATTATGGCAATTAACTAACCCCATATTTACGTCACTGGCTAAAATTGGGGCTTCATTTTTCATAGTTAAATTCCATTCCGCTTTTATGTTGTATGCACAAAATTTCGTTTTAATATTTTCATTTGTTCAAAAGATATTTAAAGAAATAATTTCTGTTTTTTTTTTATTTTACCACCCCGTTATCTTGGAAACGAAGGCTCTAAGGGCAAACGATTATATGACAAAATATTCTTAAATCTGGACAAGGAATAGGCTCGTTCATTTATGACATTCCATTATGTTACACACTGTATATTCTAAAGCTACGATGGCTCTAGAGAGCCACAGCAAAAATAAAAAAACTAGAAATTTCTAATTTTGAAAGTAGAAATTTCTACTTGAAAAGTAGGTGTTTGTTTGAAAATTTTATTCTTTTTTACATTTCGACTGACCCTGTATAGAAATCTGTTATGTTGACAACGATTTAGGGCTACTTACATAATATATACGATGGCTCTGAAAGGCCACTGCAATAATGAAAAGAACTAGACATTCCTACTTTTAAAGTAGAAATTTCTACTTTAAAACTAGAAATTTCTACTTTCAAAACCAGAAATTTTTACTTTAAAAGTAGAAACTTGAACTTTCTAAACTAGAAAATTCAACTAGAAATCTCTACTTTCAAAACTAGAAATTTCTATGTGTGTAGTTTCTACTTCACTCATAGATAGATATATGATGTAAGTAGCACTAAATCGAGTGATTACCTTTTTTGTCAACATAACAGATTTGTATACAGGGTCAGTCGAAAAGCAACAACGAATAAAATTTCTAGTTTTGAAAGTGGGAATTTCTAGTTTTAAGGTAAAGATTTCTAGTTTTGAAATTAGAAATTTCTAGTTTTGATAGTAGAAATTTTTCGTTTTAAAGTAAAAATTTCTAGTTTTGAAAGTGGGAATTTCTAGTTTTCAAGTACAAATTTTTAGTTTTACAGTACAAATGTCTACTTTTAAAGTAGAAATTTCTGGTTTTAAAGTGAAAATTTCTAGTTTTAAAAGTAGAAATGTCTAGCTTTGAAAGTAGAAATTTCTAGTTTTGAAAGTAGAAATGTCTAGTTTTTAAAGTAGAAATTTATAGTTTTAAAGTACAAATTTTTAGTTTTACAGTTTTGAAATTAGAAATGTCTAGCTTTGAAAGTAGAAATGTCTAGTTTTGAAAGTAGAAATTTCTAGTTTTAAGATTTCTAGTTTTGAAATTAGAAATTTCTAGTTTTGATAGTAGAAATTTCTTGTTTTAAAGTAAAAATTTCTAGTTTTGAAACTAGAAATGTCTAGTTTTGAAAGTAGAAATGTCTAGTTTTGAGAGTAGAAATTTCTAGTTTTGAAAGTGGAAATTTCTAGTTTTAAAGTACAAATTTTTAGTTTGACAGTAGAAATGTCTACTTTTAAAGTAGAAATTACTAGTTTTAAAGTGAAAATTTCTAGTTTTGAAAGTAGAAATGTCTAGTTTTTAAAGTAGAAATTTCTATTTTTGAAAGTGGAAATTTCTAGTTTTAAAGTACAAATTTTTAGTTTTACACTAAAAATGCCTACTTTTAAGTAGAAACTTCTAGCTTTGAAAGTAGAAATTTCTAGTTTTAAGGTAAAGATTTCTAGTTTTGAAATTAGAAATTTCTAGTTTTGATAGTAGAAATTTCTTGTTTTAAAGTAAAAATTTCTAGTTTTGAAACTAAAATGTCTAGTTTTGAAAGTAGAAATGTCTAGTTTAGAAAGTAGAAATTTCTAATTTTGAAAGTGGAAATTTCTAGTTTTAAAGTACAAATTTTTAGTTTGACAGTAGAAATGTCTACTTTTAAAGTAGAAATTACTAGTTTTAAAGTGAAAATTTCTAGTTTTGAAAGTAGAAATGTCTAGCTTTGAAAGTAGAAATTTCTAGTTTTGAAAGTAGAAATGTCTAGTTTTGAAAGTGGAAATTTCTAGTTTAAAAGTACAAATTTCTAGTTTTAAAATAGAAATTTCTAGTTTTTTAAATTTTTACTGTGGCCCTTCAGAGCCATCGTAATATCCGGTTCCAGTTTTCTTCGAATACAACGTTTTATTGAACGGTCAAATTTATAACAATCGTTTTTGACAATAATTACGTTTTCTATCTAACGTATTATGTAAGTACTACAGATTAAATATAATACTTCTTGACAAAAATTATAAACATATTTTTATATTAAGAATATATAGGTATTTCTTGAGGATTACATTGCCCCAGCCAAACAAATTTGGCAAAAGTATATATCTAAAAAGATATATTCGATATTTAGCTATCACTGTGCATTTCTTACACTTTTACCAACAACAGACAATTGTTTCGACCTGTTAGGTCTCATCAGTGTTGTACAGGTTTGGTACGGGTATATCAGAGATATCCCAAGTGAAGACAATTCCAGCGTAGTAAATATCGAATGTATCTCAGTTTGGATCCGATGAGAATCGGACACTTATAACTTGCGCCATCTACAAGATGAGTAAGGAAGACATATATTCCAGCATTTTTACGGTGAGAGCACTGTTACATGCAAACTCTCCAACTGCATAGCAGAAAAACCTAACAGGTCGAAACAATTGTCTGTTGTTGGTAAAAGTGTAAGAAATGCACAGTGATAGCTAAATATCGAATATATCTTTTTAGATATTAAGAATATAGAAAATTTCTCAGTTTTAGGATTAAGGTAATTTTTAATATTTATAATTAGGTATAATTATATTTAATTCAGGTCTTAATTTTGACACCTCTATAAAATGTATTTGTAGATTTTGATGAGAAATATATTTTGGTGATTAGAAATAAAACAAAGGAACATCAAAAAGTAAACTGTATGTATTTATCAAAAATGTCATTTTTCTCATGGCAACCTATGTTCCATGCGGTACTGTTTTGGATCATTTTTCCAGAACTGATAGAGCAAAGGACAACATATTACATATTTTGGAATCAGAGAAAAAATATCTTTTAAAATACGCAAAAATGTACAGGGTGTTCCATTTAAGAAAATTATTTAATCTCTTTGATTATGGAATTCAAGTGACGAAACGTAGGAAGAAACTAAAATGATGTATATCGTTGAATCCGGAAAAAATCTTCCTAATTTTGAGAAAATTATTCCAGGTCCATATTCAATATGTCAGATTCTTTGTTTGCTTGTGGTAACAGTAACATACATTTATATTTATTGTATCATGTCAGTGGCGCCGATTATTAAGTTCCCCAGAACTTTCCTCATTTAACCGAGTTTATATGATTAGTTACAACGAAAATAACGATATATTCCCATCGAAAAAGGATGGAGTGAATAATGAATAAACTTAAGAAGTCTGAAAATATTAGTTGGATTTTTGACGTCCACTTTTCAATAATATACATAAAAAGATGGAGATCAATACCAAGTAACAAGCATGGGAAATTGACCACAATCCGACGTATTTACCTAGGTCAGTTATAAATTAGTTTCCCAGTTTTGACTGTTTTCCCAATCATTACTATCAATTAACATTGGTTTGTCGCTACGCTATGCCCCAATTCTTCATTTAAGCATTAAGTCAATATACGACTATATTGACGATAATCATTAAAACTTTTAATCTACAAATACAAAATATTTAATTTCTGCTTTTGGTTCAAGGCACATTGATCTGACGCTAAGTGGGTTTTACGAACAAACGTAATTAGCCTCGTATAATCGTAAGTTTTACTTGGAAAAACATGACACAATGTTTCGAAAAATCTCGTTAATGATTCTTTAATCAGAAATCGCGTTGGAATTATCTTGTTAAATAATAGGTACATTAACCAATCTGTAGAACAATTTATCAATGCTACTTGAACAAACCAACTCCGTCGTCTTAGAGGTAAACGACTTTTTTCTTATCCCTGAAAATATACTGCGACAGAATTTGAAATCGATTTTAAGAAAATTATATATTTATATAAAATTAATGATAAAAGTAGGTAGGTACATATATTATAAAGTAGCCAACATTATAAAAAACTGAATCTAGCGTCATTTACCCCCAAAACCAAAGATTATGCAGCTACAGGCACGTATTTTTGTACCACTCCCAGCCAGGATTTTTCCAAAAACAATTTGAAGTTAAAAAACCGCTGCCAATTATAGGATCAGAAACGAGCCAGTTCGGGATCGATGTTGGGGGTACCGACTAGAAGTTTCCAGTTTTATTAATTAGGTGATCCTGGAGAAAGACAAAAACAGTACCTATTGTTAATGTGTATAATAGATCAGTTTTTAGTGAAATTTAAAGTGTAAGTAGCGATTGTGTAGTAATACCAACACCTGCTATGAGAAAATTCAGATCTAAGGCAAGAGGTTACATAGAAGCCAAGGCAAAATGGCTAACGGGTCAGAGCCAAAAGTGGTGGAGGGGGGGGGGGGGGGTCGGCGAGGTAAGAAAGGATTTATTGTTATTAGACAAAATAATTTTCTGTTCACAATTAATGTTACAATTAAGTTTTTTAGTTGTTTTTTATTGTCGCACTTAAGGAAAATAATTTTTTCTCTCTGTTGTGGATACTTTTTTTGTGTCTGTGGAAAAATATAGCTCCTGGCTCACATCCACTTAAAAAAAGAATTTGCTTTACTATTGAATGCCCCGTATTTTATTTGAATTGTGAAGTTTGGCAACAACCCACGGTTCAGGAATCGTACAAGACACGCGCGGCCGCCTCAGTTATTAGTCGTTACTCTAATTGGCGCACTCCACTGGCGGGGTACCCAAATTAAAATAAAAGGGGTTTAAACGATATTCATTTTTCATAGCACGTTTAAAAAATGGAGTTTCGTGTTCCTATAGTTAAAAGGTGCCACCGCTATAAATAAAACCCCACTTAAAGTTTCACCCTGACATGCTTTTGGCAAATGAGGTTGTAGATGAATCTACTAGTGATTTTTTAAAGAATCTGGAAGGTATTTAGCAGCTTTTATAGTACATCAAAGAAGTTCGTATAAGGCAATTTTTTTGGCAAAGCTTCAGGAGTTTCTTCATTGAAGCTGGTTAATAATATGAGATACTTTGTATTAAACCATCAGAAACTGGTAAGATTTTTTCTTTCCTATTTCTTGTGCCAGGGACTACTCTAAACTCGAAATCAATGAAAACAAAAGATCTGCAACTCTTTTAAACTCGCTTAGGCAAATTTATTTGCAAAGCTTCAGGAGTTTCTGAATTATGGCTGTTTATGGAGGTAGTAGTATTAGAGTAGTTTCTTTTGTACTTAATATCTTGTAAGATTTTTTGCCTTTATGTTTCGTGCGTCAGGGACTGCTCTAAACTCAAAATCGGTGAAAAGAAGAGATCTGCAACTCTTTTAAACTCGCTGAGGCAAATCTATTTGCAAAGCTCAGGAGTTTCTGAATTATAGCTGTTTATGGAGGTCCTATAGTATTAGAGTAGTTTCTCTTGTACTTAACACCTTGTAAAATATCTTGCCTTCGTATTTCGTGCGTCAAGGATTGCTCTAAACTCAAAATCAGAGAAAAGAGAAGATACATACCTCTTCTAAACCTAATGAGGCAAATTGTTTTGTAAACTCTAAGGAGTTTCTACGTTATAGCTATTTATTAATGTGAGGATCTGTTGTATTAAAGATACAGAATAGTTTTCTTTAATCTTAATACCAAAATAAGTGACAAGAAAAGATCCATGCCTCCTCTTAAAAAGATTAAAGCATTTTCTTGTAAAGAAGTTTCTTCGTTATAGCTGTCTATTAATGTGAGGTCCTATATATTATATTAAACCTTCAGAATAGTTTTATTATTCTTGAATTCAAAATCAGTGAAAAGAAAAGATGCACACCTCTTCCAAACTCTCTGAGGCAAGTTTTTCAGGAGTTTTTTCATTATAATTGTGAGGTCCTATATTAAAGCTTCAGAGTAGTTTGTTCTTAGAGCCTTGTAAGATTTTTTCCATTTGTATTTCTTGTGAGTAGAAAGAGAGTACATTCAGGACACTCGGTCAAATCCCCAAATTTCTGAAGATTTCAAATTTTCTGCATTTTTACCAAATTCCAAAATTGATGACGTCATCAAGGTCAAAGGTCAAGGGTCATATCTCAAGGTCAAATGACGTCAGCTCAAATTTTCTATCTTTTCAGTATTTTCACAGTATTTTAAAATCACGAACTGATCACTTGATCAAATTGTAGACGTCATCAAGGTCTTTTTAAATCACGAATTGATCACGTGATCAAGGTCAAAGGTCATTTTACGAATTGTTCACGTGATCATGATGACGTCATCAAGGTCCAAAGGTCAAGGTCATCTCAAAAGGCCAAGGTCATCTCAAAAGGTCAAGGTCATCTCAAATTTTCAGTATTTCCGCAGTATTTTAAAACCACGAGGTGTTGAAGTCATCATGATCACGTGAACAATCTGTGAAATGACCTTTGACCTTGATCACGTGATCAATTCGTGATTTTGAAATGACCTTGATGACGTCATCAATTTAATCACGTGATTTTAAAATACTGAAAAGACAGAAAATTTGACGTCATTTGACCTTGGGATATGACCTTGACCTTTGACCTTGATGCCGTCATCAATTTTGGAATTTGGCAAAAATGCAGAAAATTAAAAATCTTGAGAAATTGCAATAAAATTGAAATCGTGAGAAATTTGGGGATTTGACCGAGTGTCCTGAACGTACTCTCTTTCTACTCTTGTGCCTGGGACTGCTCTAAACTCAAAATCAGTAAAATCCTAAACTGGCCGAGGCAAATTTATTCATGCAGCTTGAAAAATTTCCTCTTTTAATATAGTCTATTCTTTGAAAGCTTCAGAGTAGTTTCTTTAATTCTTAATGCCTTGTGAAATTAATTCCTTCGTATTTCTTGTATCAGGGTCAGTCAGTAAAAAGAAATATCCACACCTCTTCCAAACCCCCTGATGTAAATGTATTTATAAAGCTTCAAGAGTTTCTTCATTTCTGCACTATGGCTGTTTCTTAGTGTGAGGTCCTATTGTATTAAGGCTTCAGAGTACCTACTTCTTTAATTTCTAATGCCTTGTATGATTTTTTCATAGACTCAAAATCAATTAAAAGAAAAGATCCACTTGCGCTGAGCAAATGTTTTCGCAAACCTTCAGTTTCTCCATTATAGCTGTTTACTAATGTGATGCTTCAGAATAGTTTCGTTTATTCTTAATACCTTGTAATGTTTTTCCCTTCGTATTTCTTGTGTCAGGAATTGCTCTAAACTCGAAATCAGTGAAACTAAAAGATCCAAATCTCTTTTAAATTCGCCAAGGCAATTTTTATTTTGTAAACCTTCAGAAGTTTCTTTATTATAGTTGTTTTATATAGATTTTTCCATTCGCATTCTGCTTTAAACTCCAAATCAGTGGAAAGAAAAAAATTACATTTCTTCTAAACTCGCTGATGCAAATTTTTTCGTAAATGTTCAGCAGTTCTTTCATTGCCTTGTTTACTAATGTGAGGTCCAGTTGGATTAAAGCTTCAGAATAGTTAATAATAGTTAATACCTTGCGAATTTTTTTTCCTTCGTATTTCTTGAACCATGAGCTGCTCTAAACTCGGTGAGCAATTCTACACTTGCTGTGCTGTTCCTAATGCATAATTTTTCGTACGGTTTTATCTATTAGTTTCTCTCATGTTGTACGTAAAAACATCCATTGTTAGATGTTGTTGGGTAAGAGAGGTTTTTCTAAGAGGTTGTGAGGAACATGAACCATTTATGGTTCTTAATTTGTGAAGTAAATGATATTCCATTTTTGGTCAATTTTAAGTAGACAGAGAAATAGAATACGTTGTTACGTTGTTATAATCTTAGAAGCGTTTGCCTATTATGTTCATGGTGGTACTAAAAATGGAACATAGCGATCATCTATCTACAGAGTGCTAACACTTGGTGCTGATGGGAAGGCATGGAGGTCATAGGTAAGTCTTCAAGAAAAGGACCTAATGTTCGTTTGACCTTGGAATAGGCAGCTCTTGGGGGATTATGAAATGGTGTCTTCTCATGTCATTAGTGAACACTCCAATGATTAACCCAATTAGCTGTACCTCTACTTCTTCATTCAGCCTCTTTTTAAAATATAATAATAATTAAATCTTGTGCCTCAATACTAACATGACTAATCCAAATTTCGCTGGTCGTCACTGCCAGAGGTCGATTCCCAATGACGACACAGATAATTCACAGAAAGGACTCCCCAATACATTTAAATTCAGAAGAACTTTTTCGGGTTAAATCAGTTAAGTAAGTAAATCGATTCGTACGTGTCGTGCTGTGCTGATTCCAAAACTGGAGTTTTGCAAAATAGAAACAAAATGCACATTACCCAAAAGTAACGTGTTTCCCTTCAATCTATATCTACTTAATTTTGCATTAAACGAAAATCCCCATTGCGTGTGGCAACGAAAATTTTAACAGGGTGGGGGCGCGCCAATATTTCGAACACATCGACGCTCGTTTTTTTTTTAATAGAACTAGTTCAGCTCCGACTCGGTTGACTCTTGCAATATCGCCAACGGGGAGCGGGTTTGAAAGTTCTCGATATTTATTTATTGTGTTGTTGATAAATCATTACCGCATTTTTTTATCTCTTGTTAGCTCAACTTTAACCTCGGTATTTCTGAGATTATCTTATTCATAGTTAATTATAAATGTTAATTTTCCTGCTTGCTAAGAACTGGTTTACTAAAAGTAACTGAATCGACAATGGTACTGCTAACGCTAACACGTATCTTTGTCCTGCTGCTGCCGATATGTGCTAGGAGTGGCTTTGTTTCGGATTTAAGGCGATTCCGACGGCAAAACAACAATGTGGACAATGCCGTTATTGAGGTTTTCAATAACTGCAAGTGTGTGTACTATTACCAGTGCGACGAAAACAATTTTATCATCACCAGTGGGATAGGTCTTATCAATCAAAGGTGGGTGCGTAGTTTTCTTAATTATCCTTTTTCTCGTTACGTTACACCAAATGTTTCCCAAAAATTCGCAACGTATCAGATCTGAAACATGGAGAAAGTTTGTGTGCAGTGCTAATTTAAGGCAGTTTGATCATGGCGATTGATTTGAAGAGTTTGCTTAACCGGCTTAATGTAGCAACAAATTATTATTTGTACGACTACTTATAACGTCTCTAATTACTTTAAAAATATACTTTCACCTGCAAACGAAATGCATGACTGTACTGTTAGAAATTACATGTATTGAGGTAGTTTCGCCATCAATGATAAAAACAAATTCATCTCCCGACGGTGGCAACTTGGTTAGAGAAACGCGCGTAAAGAGTTCGATGATTTGGTGTCCAGTGGAAACGGTGCCACATCACAGTTTCTAACCCTCTTCAGGATTATGTTTAAGCTGTTTTGTCATGGCAGTACTTCATCATAATTTATAAAATTAAATACCAGTTTAAAATCTAACAATGAGAATAAATCTGAAAAAAAAATAAGAACGTATTTGTTTGGTAAGCAGTGAAAATATATTTATTATTCTTAAATGAAAATAATATATTTTTGGTTGGGTTAGGTTAATTAATTTGTTTACATTAATCATACATTTGCATATAAAATAGTTTCTCGTCTTGTTTTGTTTTTATGTATACGTTTATGTAATGATGAATATATCTTGTTTTTTGTAAATGAATAGTCTTGAACAAATTTATCATGTAAGAAAGGTTTTTATTATTATTATTATTGAAAGTATTTAAAATACAGATATATTTTCAATATTTTGTTTTTAGTTATATTTTCTTGAGTTAAAATCTGGCAACAGTGCATCTCGAGCAAACATACATACATTAATAGAAATCCACTTGCAAAAGTGTAGACTGGTTCTGTATAATGAGTATGATTAATGACTCCTTGGAATGCATGGGAAAATCAAGTACCTACTCTTATTTTTTCAATTGTGCAAAATGTATATAAATGAAGGTTTAAAGTAATTAGCACATGTATTGTACTGGGTAGTTCCATATATTTTGGCACCTACCTACAGCCTTTATTTTTAGAAATATGAAAAAAGTGTAAAAACAAAAATTGTAGATTTTCCTGTGAAGAAACATAAAACAAAATAGCGTCAGAAAGTAGAGAAAAAGGCAACTTACGTTTTTTTAAACGGAACACCCTGTACATTTTCTCTGATTCCAAAAATATATAATATATGTTGTCATTTTCTCTATCCGGTCTGGAAATATTATACAAAACAGTACATGGAACATAGGTTGCCATGAAAAAAAAAAGACAAAATATTTCTGAAAATTACTGACAGTTTGCTTTCTGTTGTTCTTTTGTTTTATTTCTTATCACCAAAATAAAAGACAACCCAAGCAAATGCCAACATATTTGGAATCAGCTAAAAATGATCGTTCAAAATATGCAAAAATATATAGGGTATTCCATTTAAAAGAGCAAAAATTCTTTTTCGGCAAAAGATTTTAACACCAAAATCTACAACTTTTGTCTTCACATTTTTTTCATGTCTCTAAACAAAGGCTGCAGGTAGGTGTCAACATACATACAGTGTGTCGCACTTAAGAGTGAAACACTCTTATAACTTTTTTCATTTTTATCCGATTTGAACCAAATTTTACTCAATGATAGATCCCATTAGGGTCAACTCATGACCAAAAAACCATTCGCCCCCTACTAATGCAAAGCCACCTGCGATACCAAAATAAACGCAATAAAACAAGAAAACATATTAGGCATTTTTTTATCGGAAAATTTTACTAATGAAGTTGTTCAGAATTGTCTAAAAACCTTATATCCAATATCTCATCAAAATTAAAAAATATTGATATTTTGATTTAAAAAATTTTAAGTCCGAAAATATAATTTTACAATATCAATTATCATTCGTATTTGGTTGCAGAGTATTTCTTTAGTTTTTTTTTATAAAAAATAAAATATTACAATATAATAACCCATTAAAATTATATTTTCAGACTTAAAAATTATTTCCAACAAAAAATTAATATTTTTTGATTTTGATATAATTTTGGACTTAAGGTTTTTAAACAATTCTGGACAACTTACATTAATAAAATTTTTGATAAAAAAATGCCTAATATGTTTTTTTGATTTTCACTGTTTATTTTGATATCGTAGGTGGCTTTGCATTAGTAAGGGGCAAATGGCTTTTGGGCCATAAGTTGATCCTAATAGACTCTATCTTTGAGTGAAATTTGGTTTAAATCGGATAAAAATGAAAAAAGTTATAAGGGTGTTTCACTCTTAAGTGCGACACACTGTATATGGAATTATCGAGGAATTACCCTGTATACATGCTAGTGGCATGCGACATTTTTCGCCATTTTTAGATACATATTCAAAGAAATGGTAGATATATAGAATATACAGGATGTTTTTTTAAATCACCCGCTAGCGAAAACCGAACTCTTTTTTACCCAAAATTGACAAAAATGGACTGTATTTGGATTTTTTTGTTAATAAATTTTTTTTTGATTGGCTTAAACATTTCAAAAGAAACTTCAGTCATTTAGCATTATTGGAAAAACATATTTAAAAATAAATATTTTCTTATTCATAAAAAATGGGAAAACTCGAAACAGGAGATACTAGAGATAAAAATATGGCGATTAAGCCCAATATGCCTTATACAAAAGTTGCTGGTTTAAGAAATACAAGATGTTTGTTCAAAGTTTGAATTTTATTTGGATTCTTAAAATTTTTGATAGTTTTCATAGTATCAAATTGAAAATTGGCAGCTTAACGTTTTTTTTTTTTGGCATGACATAACTAATTTTAACGTTGGTCATAGAGGGCGCTAGTTATACATAATTGCTTTGACGAACAAACGCCTATTTTTTGTGTATGTAAAATTATAGACGAACCGAATAAAAAATCTGAAAGAACGTCCTTTTTACATAAAAAAATGTACTGTGTTTAATTTTGTTTTCCAGATATTTGCTATTTAATGATTCAATGTACTTCGGTTTTATCATTAAAATACAAAGTCAGTTTATTCACTTGACAGCTGTCAATGCTGTCATTATTTTGTAATCTGAAAAGCACACTTGCATTCAATTTCAATTCACTTTGAAATTGGAATTAGTATCCTAGAGTAATTGATCATATATGACTAACATAACCTTAAATTTTTAGTTTTTGCAAATTTATTTTCATTTCATGTTCATTTTAAATATTGTAGTTTGAGTTTGGATCTACTCTAACATTTAAAAACTCTCTCAGACAGTAGATTTATAATTTCAATATTATGGATTATTAAAAGTAGAATTATAGGTTAGAATTCCAACATTTCCAACCAACAAAATGCATCTTATTTTTTTAGATCAGCCGCGAAAACAGACACCGGTTATCAAAACTCACCGTCTTCCGAAATAAAATCATATTCACGTGTATATACTCTTGATTGCCAGCCGGCATATTTATTATCGCTATCAAATTTGTACACACTCGACTGCAAAGTCGCTGAAATATAGATAATAAGTAAATACGTTGGTATACATAGGTAAAATTCTCGAGTTATTATTTCAGTTATTTACTTCTAATTAACCCATTTGAGAAATTGTCCAAGTCCGGTTGACAAGACAATCATCTTAAGATCCCTGGACAAATAACCGTATCTCCATCTATTAGCTACCCCTAAACGTTCTCACCTCCGGAGAAACATGTCCTGTTTCTTGCACTTAAAAACTAAGGAACTGGCGCCCGAGTTTTCGTCTAAAAAGTATTACAAAGCCAGAGAGTTAACTGAATTAAAGAACTGAAAATGGTTTTCTCTCTTCTCCCATCAAATAGCTACATACTACCTTTTTTATTCAAATTTTTTCGTGAAGCCGACGATTTGAAAAAGAGTTTTCGGGGTCTTTTCCGCGTTGAACATTTCGAATTCTTGACGTTTCGACCATCTTGTTGTGGTCTTCTAAATCGAAGACTTCACTTCACGAGAAGACCACGGACAAAACGTTAGGAATTCAAATTAATCAACGTGGAAGAGAATTCTGCATATAAACATAAAGAAACTTTAGCTTTAGAGTTGAACAATCAACAACAACATTTAAACAAGTAAATTTATATTAAACGATTTCTTTTCAGGGCTAAAATACCCAGAATATCCTGCAAGGGCAGTTTTGAAAACGAAGTAGTGTGCTGCAAGCTACGCAACGGCAGCATTCCTCTACAGCCAGATCTAAAGTCGAACAAAGATTACGAAGTGACCGAAGTTGTTGACGAAAATAATACGATTAACCAACCAGAGCCGCCCAAACCACCAATTTGTGGTGCCCAAAAGACGATTATAAGCGTAAGGATTTTCGACGGAGAGGACGAACTGACGCCGATATCTGGAGAATTCCCCTGGATCGCAGCCATTTATAGGAGAACCTCCGACAGTTCCGATCAATATAAGTTCCATTGCAGCGGGTCCCTGATACACCCAAAAGTCGTTTTAACAGCAAACCATTATGTGCACCAGTAAGTCATTGTTCCATACTAAATCTTAGTTTAACCGTTGAGGCGCAACGCCGTGCTAATGCTGGTTGCGAGATATAGGTGGCGTTTCTGAAGCACCAGTGACAGTTATAACCGCCAATGCTGCGGAAGCGCCACCTATATCTCGAAGTCAGCATTATTACAACGTTGCGTCACTATGTAATTGTTTATAGATTTTAACCTCAAATCGAAACCATTATAATTTCAGGAAGCGAGCCGGGGCATTTAAAGTAATAGTGAATGGGCAGATAACCCTGCCGCGTGTTGGAAATGACACGACTGAAGAAAGAGGGGTTTCCGAAATCATTCACCACCCTGAATACTACTCTGGTGGGCTCTTCAACGACGTCGCCTTGCTTATACTGGATGAGCCATATGTTAGTACGAAGAAAAATTTCATCAACACGCTTTGCCTACCTCCAAGTAACGTGACGTTGGAAAATACGAAGTGTCTGGTAGCTGGATGGGGGAAGGACGCAACAGGACAAAGTAAGAGGAACTTATGTAACTAGCAAAGTAGAGAGAGGAACTCGGAGGGTCATTCCAAAGGCAGATTTTTTCAGTTCAAGAAACTAATTATTCTGCTGATGATTTGAACAAGGGTTTTCTAAACACCGTAATTACCTACTCCTGAACTTAACCTCATTTTGATTTTTAGGTAATGAAATAATGAAAAAAGTCGAAGTGCCCTTCGTGCCCTTCAACCGGTGCCAAGATCTTCTGAGGAGGACCAGGCTGGAGTCATCGTTCACCCTTCACAAATCCTTCATGTGCGCCGGCGGGGAAAAAGGAAAAGACGCTTGCAAGGGTGACGGGGGGAGTCCCCTTATGTGCCCATTCCCGTCCGAAAATCGGTATTTCCAAGTTGGCATCGTGTCCTGGGGTATCGGCTGTGGCGAAGAGAACGTGCCAGGCGTTTACGGGAACGTTCCGGAGTTTGCGGATTGGATAAGAAACGAACTGCGAAATAGACAATTAACGGTTTAAAGGAAGCGCTTCTTGTGGCTTCAGGTACAAAATGTACGATGATTAAAGTTAAATTAGGGATCTGTGTTGTACGAAGATTTTGTAAATAAATTATTCTCCTAAGGGACTGTTGCAATGCTTGGTGATACTTTCGTGAAATATATATTTTTAAGAGGTGACAGAGCAGTTTCAATAAATCCACGACAAGATGGCCGACCCGTCACGCATTTAAAACAATGAACGCGGGAGAACTAGGAGACCATTCCACAAACGCATACTAAAGGCCAATGCACACTTGCGCGTGGTGAGGCGAAGATTTTATATTCCATTGATTCTAATGGAGTTACACCAATAGCTATGGAAGCGCAGCAAAGTGCTCTTCACTTCTCTCAAGTGTGCGTTGGCCTTAATGGAGTTACTCTTCTACCCCTTCTAATCCCGCCATTTCGCTACTATCAAGTGTGCAATGCTATTAGTTTCCACATTTTTAAGACCAGTCAGTACCATCAGAGGTAAGAGACAGCAGACAGCATTATTATTATGACTAGACAATGCGAAACTCGCCACTCATGCAATGTTTGCATGTTTGCAATTAGTGCCGTTAAAATCGTAATGCAAATGAGCTTTGTAATGCAAATATGTTTTAATTGCACAACAATATGGTAATGCTAACCTTGAACGGCACCTACTTGATATTTCAGCCTTAAAGGTAATATAATCGTGACCAAGGTATTTCAATGTCACATTTATCGTGGCTGGTTTGCAGGCGACTTAGTTAAAAAATTCATGTTTTTAATGATTTCTAATAAACTTTGTTATATAATGAAATTTGTTAATGATGGATGGTATTGTATATTAAGTCCGGCTTGCAGTTGATAATTGTTGTATTGCTAGTATTTATGGCAGGTGTCGTGTGGTTTGTGGTCTTCTCAAAGGCACCAAGTCGAATAAATTATTACATGGTATGGAACAGAAAACGCCCCATTCCATAAATTTTAAAGAGGACAAAGTTGACACGACATGTTGTTACTATAACAAACAGCCCTTTTGAGAGGACTGACTTCAGACTCCAAAGAGACGCTACGCTGTAGGAACTCTTTGATGTCTCGAGACGCTACTCTGTAGGGACTTAATAGCACTTCCCCTTGTAAAAAGAAACTTTGCACACCTATTACGCCCCAAGAACGGTAGACAAGAAGGATAGCTCAGTTCCATAAGAACAACGTTAACCTGTTGGCGGACCGTCATTGAACGGTTGTGACGTAGCCATCAGTACAGAATTGGCTGTTGTCCATTAAAGCCTGTGTGTTTTCGTTGTACTTTGATGTGTTTTCTCTTCAGTTTTTGGTGACAATTTTGTAATTTTAAAACGTTTTAGAGTGATAATGAACATTTAGGATTATTATAAAATCAAGATTTTGTGACAAATTTTATTTTGTGTGTTTCTTTTTCGTGTTTACAAAGTCGCAATTTGTGATAGTATAGTCTATAGTCGTTGATTACGACCGACATCTTTGGGCTTGCATGCGTCTACGAAGCTGGACCTACTCACATGGCGCCACAACGAACCGTTTAGGGAATCTGAGGGAAAAGGAACGTCGAACTTGACCATAGTTCCGAGACTAGGTGAGGACATAAAGTATTACGTATTATTCGACACTTAAATTCACAAGTTAAAAGACAAATTGCGACTCTATAGATTGGAGCAAGGCGCATGTCACTGTGGTACTATATGAAGTTTTTATACAAAAGTACAATTCACATTATATATTTCTCAATAAATTTACATTCATAAATTAATACTAAAGAATCACCTTGGATACTGTTGAAAAAATTTATCCGTAACGAATTCTGCAATGGACATTGAACACGTGGCAGCAGGACTGGGCATAAATTTGCAATTTATTACCCTCTTCCTGATACCGTCACCTTCGAAGAATTCAAACAGAAAGTCATCCGTAAAGCTGCCATCTTGTTTGATGATTTGCGCCTGGACGGCAGTGGGTCCCTGCTTAATATCTTCAAATGGAATGGTCGTTAAATTTTGCAATTCTTTGATCTAATAAAAGATTAACGTATAATAGAACAACTAGACAGATATACTTTGTCGTGGCTGATTGAATCTCGAGAAATTTACAGCGCCATCTATTAGGTAGCAATACTGTTACATATAAACAGGAATCTGTAACGCATAACATATAGAAACCTATATGTGGGTCGAAAATGGTTTAGTAGATGGCGCGATTTCTTTAACAGTTTCCTACAAAATCCGTTACTCGAATAAAAATAAGTAACAAAAAATAACAAGACAAATATCCCACTAACCTGCAAATCCTTACACAAAGTTTTTCTCGCTTGATCTATGCATATGGAGAGGTACCTTCTCGCCATAGTTTGAAAATTAGCAGAGGTTACAGTGCTTGCCAAATAGCCCAAACAGATGTCGTTGTTACTGAAATAAAAATATAAAACTCAACGTTGAACTCAACTTCAGAATTTAAATCGATGCCCGTAGTGAGTAGCATGTGGAGATGATTAGAACTTAGTCGATAAATAAAAAAACCAAATCGATATATCAAGATTACGAACTATTCATCCGCCTTTATTGATAATCCGTTAGACGTTCCTCAAGGATCGCACCCAGGTCCACTTTTATCTTCATTGCTTATATATGACACTGTGCGCTATTTTTTCGTTTGCGGGCATCACATTTAAGCAGTAAATAATCCCGAAATGTATAAAAATGTCATTACACACCCAATTTCTATTTGGTGTAACTATTGCTAAACTTCTACTATAACAAATATAATTCGTACTTACCGATAACCATCAATTCGGTAAGCAGGTAAAGCGGTGGGCCCTAACAAAATACGTCCATCCACTCTAGGTGTAACGTGTACTCCCAAAAACGGCACTTCCATGTCCGGCACACTATAAATGTTGGTTTTTATGGAATGGGTGTCTAGTAATTTGTATTCCACTCTGAATGAAACGACTTTGCTCTTGGTGTCTGATTTTCCGTCTATCATACTTGATAGCCTGCCGGAGTGTAGGCCTCCACAAAGAATGAGGTATCTTGTGTTAATTGTGTAATTCCCACTGGATCTTATTAAAATTGGGTAGTCACAATTCGGTGATTCCTTGATGAGCTCGACCTGTAACGTTTGTAAATGTTATCGGTTAGGTTTAGTAATATATGCTTGCACAAACCTCAGTGTTAAGTAAAATATCTCCACCATTCTTCCTAAAGTCCTTTCCAAAACGTTCAGTCACAACTCCCCAATCGACGTTGCCAGTCCTGGGACACCACAAGGCCTGAACTCCCCTACACTTGGGCTCCACTTCCTTGATTTGGTCTTTGGTCCACAACATCTTCAACTCACCAACGTCGTTTTTCAAACCCCTATCTTGGAGTGCTCGCAAGACGTCAATCTGCGAGTAATCCGTGGCCACTATAAGCTTCCCACCGGTCGTGTGGGGTATATTGTTTTCTTTGCAGTAATTCAAGATCAAGTCGACACCCTTGGGGCATAGTTTCGCCTTCAGAGAATTTGGTTTATAGTATATACCTAAGAGGAGGATTTAATTATGAAATATGGGTGGTTCTGCAAAACTAAAAATTTAAGGTTATATTAGTCCTGATAAATTTAGCCTCATAATGGCGGGTGGGCGTGACTTTGGCTCTATTGTCGCCTCTGTCCCTATAAAGTCTCTGTACCAACCATACTTTAGACAGTTTCTGGTTTCGTTAATATTAACTTTGAAAAATATATTACAAAATAAACGAATGATCAAATATTTTTAATCAATCAATAGTAGTACCTATCAGTCATTGCACCTTACATCTATTGTAATTAATTGAATCGATAAAACTGACAGTTACCTATATAAAATCGGATTAAAGAGGTGAATAGTGCTTGATTTAAGTAGATACTTTATATTTTACAATTGGTACCTAGGTATTTATTTAAGATATAATCTCTTCATATATAACTATGATGGAATTTTCCTTTAGCCTATTAAGTAAATTGAAGTGCTGGAATTAAAAATATTATAAAATTATCGATTTATCTGTTGGCCTGAAATAGCTATAGGCGTAGTAAAGTTTAGATTACATAGATATCAAAAATGATTTAAAGAAACCTGCATGGATTACTCCGCTATTATGGCTGCTCTGATGTTCCCCTAATACATTTTCCTTTTCTATTAGAAGGGATTTCACATTTTTAGATTTCTCAGTGATTTCTCTCGCTATTGCCGCACCTACAATTCCGCCCCCAATTACAGTGACATCGTAACATAGCTTGTCTTCAGGTCTGGAATTAATATTTGAATCGGGCAATACCTTAAAAATATATACGTGCGTAAATACCTTAAATTGTCGCAGAGCGATATCATACTCGTAGAAGTAGAAGAGTATCTATAAATCGATGGAAACAATTTGATTTTTGTTAGAAGCTCAAACATCTTGTTTTCACCTCCAATCTTTTTGTGTTCCGTCAGTTTGACAACTAACGAATACTAGTCAAAATCCAGTGACGTACAGACGCCATTTTAGGGCGGCAAGTACCAGTTAATTTAGAAAGGCGCAACCTTCCTAGGGTAGCTACAAACGTAAACATTATTGTCTATTTACTGAACAGAAATATTTAAGCGCCTCCCCGCAAATGAGCGCTAAATTTGAATAGACTGTTTCTATTGGTTGGATTTTTAAAACCCATTACACAACCAATCACATTGCTCCTAGCAAGAGCAGAATCCATCTGGGTCGGCCATTGCTTTTTAGTGAAGAATAATCATATTCAAGTCCTTCCTTGGCTAAAAACAGCCCAGATTTAAACCCAAGCGAAAATATTTGGGATGTTGGTCAAAAAATTATATAGCCAGCCAGCAATTTGATTTTCAAACTTTCGGTACGCTCCTGACTTTCTACCAGTGCCAGCGTGTTATCATAAAATGTTATATTTACACAAGGCGATTTTTGATAAAACATGTAATGGTAGATTGATAAGAAAATATTCGGAATTTTGGCTGCGCTAATACAGCGACATTATAATAAATAAAGTTAGTGCCCCACGCAATCATATCTGCTCTTATTATATGTGGTTCATGCTCTAAATTAGTTATTTTAATTTCCTCGGTCTTCGTTCCGTTTTAATCGACGTGTTTGCTATATGGTTCAACAAATTTAACGGGTTGATAAGACAGTCCAAATAAAATTTCTATTGCAATTTATTTTGCAATCATTTCTACTGCCACCTACTCACTCCCTTATCGCTGCCACTGGCATCGATTCTACTAAACCAGCCCCTTCGATCTTTACGAATTCATATTTTTCACTCAACGGTGTGAAAAAGTGGGGATACGATCCTAGCAAAAAATTTAAATAATAACACATACAGGGTGTTTCGGGAGGAAAGGGAACTATTTTAAGGACGTATTCTAGAGGTCAAAATAAAAAAAGAGTGCCTATAAATAAGAGTTCGAAAATGATTCCTTTTCGACATACAGGGTGTCACAAAAAAAAAGAATCAAAAATACGTTTTTCTGTAATAGGTATAACTAAACTGAAACACAATTGAAGTGGATATTGAAGAACGATGGAATTTAACATAAATGTAAGGGCCTAGATAATCACCCTATAGATAAAAGAAACACAAAAATCTATTATTTTACAAACGGTTTGAAATCGGAAAATATGTGACGAAGAAAATTAGTTTTTAATTATTACTCGAAAATGATTTGGCTTACCAGAAAAACTCAAGAGGCCTTTTCTTTTCAAAATTTTTAAGAAAATTATAAATTAAATTTTAACTTTGACACCCTGTATCTTGGTTATTATTAACTTTTGGACTAATAAAGTAAGTTTGGCTAAATCGTAATACTTCGTTAGAAATCTGCTGTCTACCATTACTTATGAATCACACTGTATAGCCCTTGACCCGCCTCATCTGGACGTGTCAATGGAACTTACCGCTCAAAGCTCCGTCGTCCTTTGATGATCATTCCTTCTCCAACCATCTTTTCCAATAGTTTTATAATTTGCTGAACGCTGAACTGAATTCAAATGTAAGAGAACATTTTGGTTACTAATAAGACAATATATACAGTTTTTCTAAATTCTTTTAAGTCTTTCGAGAGCTGACAATTTGTAAAAGTGTCGGAATTCTGTTCAAGATAACTTCGCAATGTTCTCGTTTGTATTCTGTGAACTGTACTTTTATCACTCAAATTTTAAATGAATTATTTTAATGTTTATTTGCGGGAAGGACACTTTCAAAAAAACCTGATTTGTAAAATATAGTTTTATTTTGAAACTTTGGATATCTATTACACACATAAGAAGAAAGCAAAAGCTTCAACAAGGATACGGGATTTAAAAAAAAATAATTTTCACATCTGCTTAAAAAATTGTGAGTATTACCCGATTTTAATTACATACAGTATACACACATTCCTACTAGCAAAGTTACCATCAATATCACACATCCTCTCTTATCATCAACGCTTCCTGTTCTACAGTTTTAAGGTTGGATTTTGGTGGATTCTGAACAGGATTTTGGGAGTACAAGTAAATGGCGAACATTACGGTACCGATGGCGAGAACAGTATTTAAGTAAATGGGTATACTAAAAAACAAATAACTTAAGATTGCTGTCAAGACTAGCTCCAACGCACTGGCGAACGTTTTGAGTATTGAATTAAGTGTTTTTAAAAAGAAACTTGTTACGATCCCTATCACAGCATTGTTTAACATAATGACTAATACTTTGTAGTGGAAAACTTTGGTGATGTTCTCGTAAATAAAAGCATTAACAAGATTCCCGTTAATTATCAACAACACTACATTACAGACAATGGAATCTAAATACATGAATACATTTTGAACAAAAATATTTATATCTGCACCTTCTTTTTTTAAAAGGTGCTCATTGTATACTCCTGCGAGACATGAGCAAACAATCTGAATGAGTATAAAGATGGCATTTATTCCTAATCCTATTGATGCCGATTTGCTGTTTGGTTCTGGTTGCGTATCGTTTTGGGTAAAATTTATTTGTTTTAACATGCAACCAAAAGTCAGTAAAAATAACGATAGCCACTGCTTTTTGCTTAAAACTTTTTTAAAAATAGCCTAAAACAAATACTGGGCATTAATATTTAACAGCACACAATAGGTCACGTTTTTTACCTGGAAAAGTACACCTGTTACAACAACTCGGAACTGCAGTAGCAAATAGTAAGTCGTTGGATCAAATGATGACAAATTAATAAAAGCTAAATTATTGTATAAACAATATAGAAAGGCAGGTACAAAATAGAGTGCTAACACGTTCTTATATTTTACTACATCTATTATCAAATCTTTGGGTTTATTTCTGTAAATAAATTAAAATTGTTTTTGTTCGACAAGTTTAAAAGTGCAAAAATACTTACTCTCTACAGTATAAAGCAGAAGATATGACTAATTTTAAAACTTCTGTTAATAATACTACAGTGACTATGTTGTAATCATATTCGTTATTCGACTTTTGAGAGGCTGTCACCAAAATACCTGAAAAATTCATTTACCATATAGATAAAGTCGACACTTTTTTAAATATTCGTTATTCATACCTTGACTGACAAAGAGTAGAATATACACCACGAAAATAATTAAACTGAGTTTTGAGGGGAACAATTCCCTCCAGGAAACACTTGTCATTTTTACATTAATATTTGGTTAATTGAAACGAACCTTATTTAATTCTTATTGCACGTAAGCACGAACGTAGCATTTTGTATGAATTCTCAAGGCGATAAAACACATTAAGATAATACACAAATTAAACCGAGTGCAAGTGCATTTCGACAAATTGAATTGGAACCAAAATCGACGACATTCGCCTCAGCTGTTCGCTGTCAATTATGCCAACTGCTTGAAATATTGGTTCCTTTACGTAAACATAGATGGCACTGGTAGGGACGACAAAGGGTTGTCAGCAATTTGATTGGTAGTTGGAGTCACGTGGTATTTGAGTAGAGGCTGAATGTTAACCGTCATGTTACCTGTGTATACTTGTGCATCTTTAACAATTTATTCGATTTATTGTAACTTATTAAACGTATAAAAACTATTTGTGATTAGTGTATTGTGAAAAGAACTATTTAAAGACTTATTTAATATTGTGTTCATAAGGTAAGTGTTGGTTTAGTTTATTTCTCATCATACCCCATTGTTGGCCATTCGACTGTTCCAGGAAAAATCTGTTTGTAGAAAATATAAATTCTTTGTATTATTGGCTAGTGTGAAATTTAAATTTTTTTCTTAAAATACAAAGGCGTAGAGGTTATTTCCCAGTTTTAAACTGGTTAATTTGAATATTTTTTAGATGAATATTTTTATGTAATTTACAACTTTACCTAACCTCACATATTTTTGTATTTTTAAAAAGTACATACATTTTTGCATAATACAACTAAAATATTCTAGCCTTTCATTAAATTACACTGCTAATAATTATAATATCATAATACAAGTGTTTCAAGTCAACTAAAGAAAACCAGCCAAAATGTTTTTTGTAGGTTGGAATTCTAACTTAATTAGCAGTCCATTTTAAAATGATGTACAATATTGAAACTTTATAAATCTACTGTCTGAGAGAGTTTTTAAATGTTACAATGGATCGCCAAGCTAAACTTACAAAAATTAAAATGAAAATTGAAACTAAATTTGCAAAACTAAAAATTTAAGGTTATGTTAGTCCTGATAAATTTATCCTCATAATGGCGGGTGGACGTGACTTGCCTCTATTGTCTATTGTCGTCAGTGTCCCTATCCTATAAAATCTCTAGTAATTAAAGGCGAGTTTTTTAATAAGTTATGGAATAATTTGGAATTCAATAAATAGGGTCGTTTTAAATTTCGGGGAAACTATATCTAGGTACGCATATATATGTACAAAATTACTTATATTTTAACCAGTTATGGCATGGCAAAGTTATGCAACTCGTCTAACACTGGTGTGGCAACAAATAAACAAGAGCGATGCATTCGCCATCTGATAGAGTAATTCAGAAGTAGCCATCTTGTTATAATTAGGCACTGTTATAATTAACGTATAGTCGTTTTCAGCTACTTTGACGCAAGGTGGTGATTGGGTGCATTTATTCAATAATGATTCATAAATTAAATTTCAAACGTTGTCTTTATGAATAAATATGGAGTAAAAGGATAGATAAAGGAAAATCGATTAAGTGAAACAACACATTTAATTCGTTTGAAAAAACAGTGCTTATTCACTAGTATATTTTTAATTTCATTTCTTTTTTTAAATTTATATATGTACATTGAAGATAACTAAACACATCGCCTATTTTTGTATTCTGCATTTAAATCCAAACCAAAAAGTGCTCGCAGACGTTAAATATGTATCCTTAACCATGTTGCTCCTTTCTATCGGTACTATTTCGTAACGTGACAAAATATAGAAAATGACTAGCTTAGCTTCCAGTATTGCAAATCTAGAACCTAAAAGAAATGAAAATACATAACCACCCTGATTTCCATCATGACATATAGTTTACAGGTGTGCACGGTTTATAAACAGTGACAATAATTAATTTAATTTTTTACCAATGGTCCGAGCCTATTAGGTTCAACATTTATTTTAACTGAAAATTTAAAAGCTCATGCATGCTATAAAATAAGCACCTACCTATACAATTTCTAGGACCAGCTCCAAACGGTAAAAATGCTGAGGTGAAGATTTTCGAACGGTTTTCCTCTGAGAATCTTTCCGGATCAAACTTGTCAGGATTGGGCCAATAACGCGAGTCCCTGTGTATTGCAAAAACTGGTATCCAACATATACTGCCCGATTCTAAATGCAGTACTTTCTCAGTTAGTTTTTCAGCTTCTATAGTAATCGGTTTATGAGATTTGCGATCTATCCAAGCCGTAGGCCACTTACGGAGAGTTTCTACAATCAATACAGATAATACAGTTTAATAAATTTACATAATAAAGGAAGAATTACTTACCGGAGATCACCATGTCCAGATATTTCATTCTGGTTAAGGACTCGTAATTAATTTCTCCCCCATTTTGTTCCAAAGTGTCATCTACTTCTTTCCTCAACTTTTCCTGAATGTACGGATCAACCACAAGTTCATGCAGGCAAAAATACATCAAAGAGGATGTAGAGTAAAAACCCCCGTAGAAGAAATCTAGAGCTTGGGCTGTTATATCATCGTCTGTAAGCTCCAACGGAAATTGTTTGTTTCGCACTCCCAGCTTTGATTCTTTGGCTATGGCAAACTCAGTGTCGAGCAGGTCTAGTTGGTCGTCATCCTGTACATGGCCTTTTCTCGCTTCCAGTAGATGGTGGATAAAATCTGGTCTGGCAATGTTTTGTTTCTCTCGAGTGTCTATGGTGGCTTTTACCATTGTTCGAAAAAAACTGACAACTTTGTCAGGGTGCATTTTTAAATTCAACATCTAGAAAAACACATCAAATAGAGTCAATAAAAAAACAGAAACGAACTGAGAAAAATAGACAATTTAATACTTACAATTTTTTAAAGGAATTTTTTTATTTATTACAAACATATATTTCCGTGTTACCTTTATAATTAGCGGGTTTACAGTGTACAGCAACCTCTTCAATTTCTGAATGCCACCAAAATTCGTCAGTTCAGCTCCCATGTTAATAAATTCATTATCTCTGTCTCTCAGAGAGTTGCACTTGATACCGAAGGCAATTGTTGCAATGACGTTTGCAGAGTATCTCTTAAAAATGTCGCGGAGTTCTATTTCCACAACGTCCTCACCCTGCTCTCCCAAATATTCCATTAGTTGTTTGGCGCAGTCTTCCATTAATTCGAACATCGATTTCATTTTGCTTATGGTGAATACCGGACTTATGGTTTGCCTGAGGTGTTTCCATCTTTCGCCTAGAAGTGATCAAACGGTTAACAATTCAAAGCCAAATTAAAAAGAATAAGTCACTAGAAGCACCGAATTAGATCGGTCGATCACTGTTATCGAAAACAAAATTTGTTTTGAGCATTGAGATTATTGTCAAGAATAGAGGAGACTGAAAATGAAATAAATTGCGCTAGTGTATTGTTGGCTGCCTATAGCTAAGTATATAATAATAATGGTAAATGAAACACGAGTATTAGAATAGATGTCGTCGCATGGATCGCGTATTATCTTATTATCTAGTGTTAAAAAGATGTAAAAGGTGTCGTTTTTCTGTAGGTATGTGTGTTAGCTAATATTATTTCTTACCTGAGGCTGCAAACAGGTTTTTCCCCCAAAGTGGGTCATCAGAATTGAGAGGTATGGGGTGATCCGAAAACGTGTCAAATTCCTTTATAAATATTCTGTTAATTAAATTCAGATCTCTCACTAACAGGATCGGTTGGCCATATTGAAATGTTCCGCAATACCTAGTTAATATACAGTGTGGTCCAAAAAGTTTGCATCATGGGACTCGTTTTTAGTCTTATGATTTTCTCAGAAAATTTTAACAAAAGTGACAAAAGTTTGTGAAGTATTTTCAGAAAAAAAGAAAAATTAATTATGATACGGAGTGTAACTTATAAAGCACTGACACCGAATAATTGTATAGGGAGAAGTTTTTTGACATTATTACTTTATCTAAGAAATTCATAATAAAAAAGTTTCTTATATACGCAAACTCTTTGAACCACATTGTAAGTATATTATTCATTGTAAGAAAATATATTACTTAATCTTAATCTTTATTAAGTAGCAATAAAAAAAACAAAAATAATAAAAAAAACAAAAATCAAATACATTACCTCTCTCCAGGGTACTTTTGATACAAATCGACGATATACTCAGACAAAGTCTTAGTTTGAAGCACACTTGGCAAGGAATTACCAAATATTGGAATAGGTGTTACGTATTTGATTCCCTTATTCTTCCAGTAACGCAATGTTTTATAATAATTTATCGAAATGTACAAAATTAGAACCAAAATCAATGTCAGCAGGAGCAACATCGTTACTCATCAGATTTGTATTTAATTATCTGTTGACAAGCAAATGGAGTTGAAGGCCATCCGACATATCCGACGTAGATAAGACATTATTGTTTAATCTTCTATTAAGTATATTGTAAAATAAATACTGTAATATTTTTTATTTTATATGACGTATAAACTCTGCGAATAATTTTGTCAGAATATTTGGATTGTTTTAAAGTTAACCATAGAATATATTTTTGAGCTTCTTTTTGGAATATTCATAATAGAATATTCTTAGATGTGCTGCATTGAACTTGTTTTTTTATATTTGTAGTATTTACATCTCGTATAAACGAAAATAAAAATAATCAGCAGAAAATAGTTTTAAATATTTTTATCATATTCTTTGTGAAGTATATTCAAAAAAATAAACCAAAGCTAATGTAACGCGCACACCCCGTATATAAAAATAATAATAATAATAATAATTTACTGGTGATACCTATGATACGGGTGATATCGAGGGTGCGTGTGTGTCTGACTCCTTGTCCCGCATTGGCGGTTCGTCTCCAGTACCCCCTGGTGAACCGCTGAGTCGGCCCTTTTTCGCCTCGATTCCCCTCAATATTCGTTCAGGCAAGCCTACTCGCAATTTCGTGTAGTCAGCAGTTTTCTTGGGAACCGAGTCGTATGGTCCTCTCCCATAGAATTTTCTTAACTCCCGACGATAAGATAAATTTATCTAAACATGATTTCCGTTGCAGCAGTCATAACAAAACTCAACCAATTACTTCTTATATACCCCGTGGCACAAATTAAAATTAATTTTTACATTATTAATAGCTATTTCCCTTCTTTTATAAAATTTATACCCCCGATTTGGCATAATGTACGAAATTATTCATAAAATATATTTGAAATATATTCCATACATATCTATGTTTTTCAATTATTCTAATATTATTATTAGATGATATTCTAAAAATATTCATAAAATATTTGGTTGTTCCAAGAGTAGGTAATTTTTTCAATTAATCAAATGATATTCTTTATACAAGGGAATAAAATTTGTAAAGACATCAAGGTAATAAAATTTCCGTTTTTGTAATACCTTTGTCTATATTTATATTGCTAGTTACAAGAAGATTATTTGGAGTATATTTTACATTATCCGAATCATCAATGCTTCTCCAAAGCACTGCGCCTTTTGAAACCAAAACGGAATCCATATTCTGAACTTAGTATTATATTATTCTTAGCTATCACCAAAGGCACATGAGTTGTCTCAGTTGGTTGAATTTCAAACCTCGCCAGCAGGTGAAAAATTAACAGCTTTGACAGAATAAGAGCGTATCTTGAACCTGAAAATAAAAAGATCTCTTTATATAGAGCATAAACAATCTTTCTTACAAATGACCACACTTTATACTTATGATACAAACCAATGCAGTTCCTTGGTCCGCTGCCAAAAGGAAGGTAAGTGAAAGGATTAATTTTCGAGCGATTTTCCTCACTAAATCGATCTGGATCAAAAACATCAGGATTTGGCCAATATTTGGGATCTCTGTGTATCGCATAAGCTGGTATCCAGCAGACATCACCTGGCCGCAAATGGAGGGGCTTCTCACCTTCTCTTTCCGGTTCAATAGTGAATGGCTTAACTGTCTTGCGATCCAAGAATATACCAGCTGGCCATTTACGAAGAGTTTCTGAAAAGTGGAAAGGATTCTCTAGTAACGTGGATTTGTCTGACTAGTTTAATTCTAGGTAACCGGAAAAGGAACACCAAATACTTGCCAAAATTTAAATGAAATGTTTCATAGATACTTTTTATAAATTAGTCATCTCTGTGGAGCTGTCCTTCTAAGGAAGCGCACCAAATTCTCATTTTATATTTTTGCTCTGTCAGAAGTCATCAACTGTTCACCAATTTCCACTCCTCTACCTTAAATCAATTTTGAGCAAAAATATAAAAACGACAATCAGTGCACTATTAGATCAGCATAACTTCCTGGAGTTGGCTAATTCAAATTCCCCTTCTGGAACATATACTGTTTACTCACCAGACATCACCGTATCCAAATATTTCATCTTGAGCAGATCCTCGTAAGTTATCTTCCCGTTATGCTTTTTGAAATTCATGTCCACTTCCCCCCTAAGCTTCTCTTGTACGTCCGGATTAACCGCCAGCTCATATGCACAGAAATTTATTAAACCCGACGTAGTGTCGTATCCTCCAAATATAAAGAGTAAAGATTGAGCGGTAATATCCACATCGGTTAAACTTAAAGCAAACTGCTTGTCTGCGCCTCTCAAGTCCGACTCCATCGCAGTGGCAAAACTGTCGTTGTTATCGTTGGAGTCTTCTGATTTCAGCTGTCCCCTCCTTACTTCCATCAAGAGCTGGATTAAGTCTGGACGAACGATCTTCTCCTTGGTTCTGGTTGCCATCGTTTGTTTTATTATTGAGTGGAAGAAACTGCTGACGTTATCAGATACCATTTTTATGTTCAAAATCTGTTAACAACAACGTATGGGTTAATAATTTTTTCCTTCATACAGTGATCATAAACCACGTGACCAAAGGTAGGCAACCAGGTATACATTTTGTTCTTACTAAGTATGTATATGATTGCCTAGTTTTGTAGTCACGTGGTTTACAATCATTTATACGTATAGAAAAGGGCCAATTTTCTTACCTTTGTTACATATGGGTTTATGCTGTACATCAAGAACTTAAATCGTTTGAGGCCGGTAAAGTCCGTCAATTCTCGGCCCATGCGGAAAAATTCGTTATCGTCCTCCTTAAGTGTGTTGCATTGAAGCCCAAAAGCGGTCGTGGCGATGACACTCATAGTAAATTTCCTGCCAAGGTCGTACAATTCCCATTCAGTGACGTCAGCATTTTGCTCGTTCAGATGATCCATTAATTGCTTAGTTGATTCCTCCATCAAAATGTACATGGATTTTATCTTGCTGCTAGTAAACACGGGACTCAAGGTTTGCCTTAAGTTTTTCCATGTCCTGCCTAAAAACAGAATGAATCATTTAAATTTAGGAATCGGGATGGACGAAGCATTGGATAACATGGTAGAGTGTGGAGAGATAGTGGTAGCAAATAATTGCCAAGAAGAGATAATAGGAATATAATTCATCGACCAAAGCTGTGGTAACTATGTAGCAAATCGGGGGTATAAATTTTATAAAAGAAGGGAATAGCTATTAATAATGTAAAAAATTAATTTCAATTTGTGCCACGGGGTATATAAGAAGTAATTGGTTGAGTTTTTGTTATGACTACTGCAACAGGAAATTCATATTTAGAATAACTTTATCTTTTCACGGGGAGTTGAAATTTTCAATGGGAAAGGACTACACGAGTCGGTTCCCAAGGAACTGCTGGCTACGCGAAATTGCGAGTGGACTCGCCTGAGCGCATATTGGGCGGAAAAAGGGCTGCTCAGTGGTTCACCAGGGGGTACTGGTGGAACCATTAAGTGGTGCGTTACAACTATAACATGACTATACCTTGACTTGCAAACAGATTCTTTCCCCAAAATGGATCAAGTTCCTCATGAACCACAGAGGCATGGTCTGAAAACGAGTCAAATTCCTTTATTGTAATTTTCTTTATTAGCTCAGGATCTTTTATCACTAGAATAGGTTGACCCAGCTGAAATATTCCAAAATACCTAAAAATGACAATAATATAAACATTGTGGTGTGTAAGGAAAATCAAGATGATTTCGAGGTCTTAAGTAGGTTTTCCGGTGGAAAAATTTGCTGAAGTAACTGAAAATATCTCTGTAAAGAGGATAAAAAAATCAAGTGGTTTAAGATTTAAAAAAAATCACTTACCTCTCTGTTGGAAACGCATTATACAAACTCCTAAGTAAATCTGGCATAGACAAGGTCTTAAGTATTGTGGGTAGCGAATTACCTATAAAAGGTAAGGGTGTTAAACACTTGACACCTTTTCGTCTCCAGTATTGGAATGTCTTAACGAAATTTAATACGATTAATACGCAGAGGATCAACAAAAGTGTTACGAAAAGTACCATGTTTGTTTTCTGAACCGCACCGGTGTTGTGATATGTAAGAAACGAAATTTATTTAATCAATGATCCTTAATGGTTATCATTAAAATGGTCTCCGTACGAGGTACGTAGGTCAATTTAATTTATTACGCATGTTAATAGGCAAATATAGTTGAAGGACATTCGGGTAGATGGGACAGTACAGTATTGTTTTAATATTTTGTTGTATTGTAAAATAAATCAGAAATTTTCTTGTTGAACATAACCTTAAAGTTTTGGCAAAATTTTTGATTTTAATTTAATTTTTGTAGTTTTAGCTTGGATGGATTTATAAAGTTTTAATATTGTAGATTGTTAAAAATAGACTGCTAATTATAGGTTGGAATTCCAACCAACAAAAGCTTCTTATTTTATTGGATTAAAAGGCAACTTAAACTTTATTAATAATGCACTGAACAAGATTTTAGTTGGTAGTGCAGGAACCAAGCAGAAATTTTGATAAAATTGACATAATATTCGAAAATATTTTTGAGGTTAGTTGTGACGTCACGTGATGAAGGTTGTTTTCTCACGGCTAACACGACCCAAATAGGAGGAAATAAAAACTGTAGAAACACTGAGGTTTTAAAATTTCTGTATTGTTATAATTTTGTTGATAATTATGTTGATATTTGCATGCAGATTATTTGCAGTATATTTTATATTATCCGAATCATTAATGCTTCTCCAAAGTATGTCGCTTTTTGAAACCAAAGCGGAATCCGTGTTCTGAATTTAATAATATATTATCCTTAGCTATTACTAAAGGAATATGAGTTGTCTTTGTCGGTTGAATTTCAAAATTTGCCAGCAGGTGAAAGATTAACAGCTTTGACACGATAAGAGCGTATCTTGAACCTGAAAATAAAAACAATCCTTTTTGTAAAAAACACACTTTAGTTTAGAAGATCGATCGCTTGAAAATCATTATGGCACACTAAGGTAATTTCCTCATGCAAGTGAATTCCAAAAGTGATACAAACCAATACAGTTTCTTGGTCCGCTGCCAAAAGGAAGGTAAGTGAATGGATTAATTTTCGAGCGATTTTCCTCACTAAATCGTTCTGGATCAAAAACATCAGGATTTGGCCAATATTTCGGATCTCTGTGTATTGCAAAAGCTGGTATCCAGCAGAGATCACCTGGCTGCAAATGGATGGGCTTTTCCCCTTCTCTTTCCGGTTCAATAGTGAATGGCTTAACTGCCTTGCGATCTAAGAAAAGAGCAGCTGGCCATTTACGAAGAGTTTCTGAAAAATGGAAAGGATTGTCTAGTAATGTAGATTTTGCCTTGCTTTATGTTTGTCTGGTCAATATTCAGAAAAGGATCAACAAATATTTGGCAGGTTTAGGGCCAGTTGTATAAATGTGGTTCAGCGAAAGTTCGGCTGAACTTGGTTCAAAATTCAAGGAGATTGTTGCAAGAATGGTATCCTTTGATTTTGAACCAAGTTCAGCTGAACTTTCGCTGAACCACTTTTATACAACTGGCCCTTAGGTACCTACCTACTTGTCAAGTTTTTACTCACCAGATATCACCATATCCAAATATTTCATCTTGAGCAGATCCTCGTAAGTTATTTTCCCATTATGCCTTTCGAAATACATGTCAACTTCCTCCCTAAGCTTCTCCTGTATGTCAGGATTAACCGCCAGCTCGTACGCACAGAAGTTTATTAAACCTGACGTAGTGTCGTATCCTCCAAATATAAAAATTAAAGACTGAGCAGTAATATCTATGTCAGTTAAACTTAAAGCAAACTGCTTGTCTGTGCCTTCCAAGTGCGCTTCCTTCACAGTGGCAAAACCGTCGTTATCGTTGGCTTCCTCTGATTTCAGTTGTCCCCTCCTTACTTCCATCATGAGGTGGATTAGATCTTGCCGAACGATCTTCTCCTTGGTTCTAGTTTCCATCGTTTGTTGTATTATTGAGTGGAAGAAACTGCTGACGTTATCAGATATCATTTTCACATTCAGAATCTGTTAACAACAACGTATGGGTTAATAATTTCGTTTTTTGCAATGAGAAAAAATTATTATTACTGTTATCTATCTCTGTGTCCTTAGTCCTTACCTTGGTTATATATGGATGTACACCGTACAACGTGAACTTGAATCGCTTAAGACCGCTAAAGTCAGTCATTTCTCGGCCCATGCGAAAAAATTCGTTGTCTTCTTCTTTAAGGGTATTACATTGAAGTCCAAATGCAGTCGTGGCTATGACACTCATAGTAAATCTCTTACCAAGGTCGTACAACTCCCATTCTGTGACGTCCGCCTTTTGTTCCTGTAGATAATCGATGAATTGTTTAGTCGATTCCTCCATCAACGCGTACATAGATTTCATCTTGCTACTAGTAAACACAGGACTCAAGGTTTGCCTTAAGTTTTTCCATCTCTTGCCTAAAAACGGAAGAAATTGAATCATTCAAAATTTAGGACATGATCATGATGAACTGATATGGAGATAACGAAAAAGAGATAATATTGATGATTTTGATTTGTCTAGCACGAATATGACCATACCTTGGCTTGCGAACAGATTTTTTCCCCAAAATGGATCAACCTCCTCATGGATCATAGCGGCATGGTCTGAAAACGAGTCAAACTCCTTTATTGTAATTTTCTTTATTAGTTCAAGATCTTTTATAACCAGAATGGGTTGACCCAGTTGAAATATTCCAAAATACCTAAAAATGACAATAACAACAACTATTGAATTAGATCGTTTCGAAGCTACAGTCTTCGATCTTCCAAGATATCAAATATCAAAGTAAGAAAAAAATCACTTACCTCTCTGTGGGAAATGCATTATACAAACTCCTAATAAAATCTGGCATCGACAAGGTCTTCACTATTGTCGGTAGCGAATTACCTATAAAAGGTAGCGGCGTTAAATGCTTGACACCTCTTTTTCGCCAATATTGGAATGTCTTAATGTAATTTAATACAATATATATAAAGAAGATCAACAGAAATGTTACGAAGAGCACCATGTTTGTTTTCTAAACCGCTGCAATGTTGTGAGATGTTAAGAAACGCAATTTGTTTAAAAATATGAACGTTTATCGGTGTTGATAAATTGGGCCGATACCAGATAAATAGGTCAATTTAATTTATTATTTATTTGTCAGAATATTGAAGTTTCTTATTGGCACGTGTGGATTTTTTACCTCTAAGACTTCCATGGAGCTAAAGATCTGTAAAGGTTTAAACTGCAGAAAAGGGGAAAATGCACAGTCTCTTAAAAATGAACAAAATCAACTATTCTCCCAATAAAATAAAAATGTATTCCAGTAGGTACAAAAAACAAAAATTAGTATTCCTGTTTTGGTGCCCAATGGAAACTCCTCCAGAATCACGTTTTTTCGCATCCAATATCTTTAAGATAGTGTGACAACCAAAATATTTGGAGACAACTCCCACGTGGTGTTTTTAAATTATTTTTATTATTCTTTTACTGTTATTTTATTATTCGGTTTGTTTTCAAATGTTAATCAATCTCAACTTTCGTGACCTTTAATATTATTTTTGGAATATTGATTACCTAATGCTATGATTCTATAGTTGTTGTTTTATAGCTAATAAACTAGAGCTCGTAGTATTTACTTTTTTTTTTTTATTATCGGACAAACTTTAAATGCCAATGGTGGAACAATGTTGAGTTGCAATAAATAATAATATTATTCAAAAAATAAACAAAAGATTTACAAATGATTTTAGCTCCGAACCTTCTCTCTGTAAATATTGTAATTTTTCGGTTGGAGAATTATTTTTAATTTTCAAATTTAAAATAATTAAAAAATATGTCTTTCGTAATTCTAAAAACAATGTGGAAGTATTTTAAATTTTTCTATTTTTATAATTTTAATTAAAATAACGGTTTCACTTTTGACAGCTGTCAAATTTTCTGTCAACTAAATAGAAATGTCACTTATAATTATTTTCACAAATGACTTTAGTACTTAAAAATACATTTTTCTATAGGTTTTGGAGGTACTAAATACGAAATTAATTTCATAAATTTATTATGTTTGTTGGTGGTTGTCAAAATTGCTGTCAATTTAAAACTATCCATAATTTTATAAACAATGTGAATTTCCAAAGAAGGAAAATCAAGTAGTTTTTAAATTCGCTAGTTCCATATTTAATATTAAAATACAATTTTTACTTTTGACAGTTGTCAAAATTTCTGTCAACTTTATGAAAATGCCACTTAATAATTATTTCAACAAATTAAAGTGTCAAGTAGACATTTCTTTATTGGCTTTGGAGGACCTGTATACGAAATTGTTGTAAAAAAATATTATATTTGATGGTAGCTGTCAAATCTGCTGTCAAATTTAAAAAAAATGCAAGTTATTCTTTCGTAATTTTGAAAATAACGTGAATTCCCATAGAAAAAGTGCTATTAAGTGTTTGGAAATTTGCTAGTTCCTTAATAATTGATAATAAAATAAAGTTTTCACTTTTGACAGCTGTCAAAATTTTTCAACTTAATGAAAATGACATTTTATAATTATTTAAACAAATAAACGTACTCAACAAACATTTTGTTCGAAGTTTTGGAGGTACTGAATACTAATTTGACGTCAAAAAATATTATGTTGGTTAGCAGATGCCAAAATTGCTGTCAAACTTAAAAATTTACAAGTATATCTTTCGTAATTTTGAAAATAATGTTGATTTCCATACCAGAAAATACATAAAATGTTTTAAATCTTTCTAGTTCAGTTAAATGGTATTAAAATAAAGTTGTAACCTTTGACAGCTGTCAAAATTTCTGGCAACTTAATAAAAGTGACATTTTATTATTATCTCAACAAGAAGTATTTCTCTTTCTTTTCTTTTTTGGGATTTATTACCACATTCCTTGAGATTAAAGTACTTAACAAACATTTTTCTATAAGTTTCGGAGGTACTGAATACGAACGTAATACAAAAAAGGTTATATATTTTTAAATTTGACGGCAGTTTTGGCAGCTGTCAAAAAACAATATTTTTTTGACATCAGTTTCGTATTTAGTACCTGCAAAACCAATGGAATATCGTCTGCTCGGTACTTCAACTTGATAAAATTATTATTAAATGGCATTTTTATTATGTTGACAGAAATTTTGACAGCTGTCAAAAGTAAAAAACGTATTTTAATATCAATTATGGAACTAGCAAATTAAAAAAAAAACACTTAAATCATTTCTTCAATGGAAATTCACATTGTTTCCAAAATTAAGGAAGATAACCTTACATATTTTTAAATTTGACAGCAATTTTGGCAGTTACCCACAAATATAATATTTTTTAGAAACTAATTTTGATACCTCCGGGACCTATAGAAAAATGTCTGCTTAGTACCTTCATTTGTTCAAATAATTATCAAATGGCATTTGACAGCTGTCAAAAGCGAAAACAATATTTTAATTTTAATTATAAAAATAGAAATAATTAGATTTAAAGAATTATATATCTTTTTTTAAATTTTAAATTTCACGCTGATCTTGGCAGCTGTCAAAAATAGAAAATAGAAATGGAAATTCTATTTTGACAGATAGATTATCTATTTTTAAAGTAAAAATTTAAAACTAAATTGGGCGAATCTTGATTTTTGACCTGTAAACTAATTTTAAATGAGAAAAGGGATATTTTTTAATAAAAAATCAATTCTGGATCTAAATAATAAAAAAATATAATTTAAATTAAAGAATCCGGCTAAAATAAGATGAAAATACGGATTTATACTTAACAGCGCTTCAACTGCTCTGTTTCGCTCACGGTGCTGAACTGCCCGTGCTGGTATTGTTTTCCGAGGCATTCGGTGGAAATTACTGCGCATCGGAACTCGTAGTTCTTAAATTTTTGTCAGTAGAGGTTAGCAAATGTATCCACAATAACCAAAGCATCCAAATGAATACGCCAAAGACAATAAAACATCTTTATTTCTAACATTAAAACAAAAACTTAAACATCTAATTTGTTCTAACACTACAACAAATTTCTAAACAAAATCGTCCTAACAGAACCGGTACAACACCGGCAATAATAAACTCAACTACTAAAAAACAAAGTTACTGGGTCAAGCGAAATATTTGTACTGCACAAAACATTAACAATACTTCTTCCCATTATGACCATTATCACCACTTGGAGACAAACCGTGAAGGATATCATCCAATAAATATCACCGTTTACATTTAACAGTCAAAATGTTTTTGGGTCGAGGCAACTGACATCCAGGCAGACATCTTTTAAGTATCACATATTAAAACTAACGCAACGCAACTCAACTCGAAATCACTAGCATTTACTAAGATTTCCCAAAGTTGGGCGTTGGCTTAGTAACTGATCCCCAGAACAGAATAGTCTTCGTCTCCTCATTCCTGATGAAGAAGAAGAAGGGCACATCCACTCTAAAAGTCACGCTCCCTCCATCCCTGGGTAGACTAATCGAGGTCGTAGCTGCCGCCTCGGTGCCAGTCTCCGTGATATCCATGTACACCTTGTGCAGGACTTTTGCGGCGTACAAACCAGGATTTTGGTAGTTGTTGTCTGTGGACTGCTGGTTGATTAGCCGCCTCAAATTGTCAATGGTCTCGCTGTCAGCTTTAGTGGAGCGGACGCGGTTGGTAATCCTTCTTCCAATCTTGTCCCCGATTTTCTTATACAGCACTGTGCTGTTCGTGCTAATTGCATTCTGACACATGGTGAGGTTGTTGGATGGGTCGAATATACTGGAGCAGTTCACCGTTTGCCTAAAGCGATTGAATATTATTACGTCTTGATCGTCAGTGGCTGCCAAAGGATTGTCTACCGACGTTGCGCCTTCAGATGGCAAAACTGACGCCGCGCCCTCTCCAGGCGACAGCAGCGCCAAATTAGCCTCGGACGGTCTAAACAAGCTCTTAACTCCAAGTAGTTCCAGGTAGGATTTCAGATCGATGGTGCTTTCTATTTTCATTTTTGGAAACACCAAAACAGCCTTCTTGTACTCCGTACTGTCAGCCAAATGATTCAAGTCGGAAGGACTTAACCTCCGCTCCAGATCTTTCAGTTTTTCTGCGTTTGAATTGAACGGCATCACTACGTACATCGTAGTTGCGTTGCTTTGGTAAGGCAGACCCAACACCTCACAATTCAAATTTTGGTCCTTGAAGTAGGGGAATTCACCACCGTTGGCCATCATTTCCACTTCCGTGTCGGAGTGCGATTTTCTGCCGTTTGTGTAAAATAAGCGTCTAGAAGAAACAGAAGAAAATTACCTTCAAATTTGCTATCATCAGGAGTTTGTGCTGAGATGACGAATTAAATGAGAGTTTCTAAATTATTATCAGCTCAGCTGGAGTGAAGAGGGCGGGGCTTAGCTGGGGTAGGGAAAAGGCGGGGCTAGAGAGAGGGGGTACAAAAGTTGCCAGGACTCTCATTTCATACCTACTACTTTCATCTACTCACCTGTGAGTGCTGCCCGCAAAGAAGGGCTTCTCCCACAAGGCCTTGAAGTACATCGCACTAGCTATAATAACCTTCGTTTCGCCTGCGGGTATGTCTCCCAAAATATCCCTTATTTTCCCTTTGGTCCTGTCGGACACCCAGGCGTTTATAATTTGCTGCGCCTTGGCGGGATTCGATTGGAAGTCCACGTTCAAAATTTCGCTGTCATACAAATCCTCCGCCGCCTTCTTGTACACGCTTCTGATTGGGTAATTCTTTTGCACGAAAACGGCGGCCGCGAAGTTCACTTGGTGGCCCATGGCGAAGCCCGATGTGGCTTCCAATTTTGATATCATCCTTCCGAATTGCTCGTGAACCTGCAGAGACTTCGACTGGATGTCCATCCCAGTGGCGAGGCCCATTACTGAGGTGATTTCGTCGAAAGTTTTTCCGTTGGAACCCAGTAAGATCAGGGCCAAGGCAGCTGAAATAAAAAAGGAGCCAATAATAGTAATAATAATAATATTGTTAATTTGATGTTACCTGCAATGCTTACAGGAGCAAACACGACATTATCACGTTCGCTTCCCGTGTCCTGGATGATAGCCTTGTTTATGGCCAGGGTTAGCTTCGATATTCCTCCAGATATGATTTCATCCATGAAGGTTTCGTACATCGTAGTTCCTCTGATTTCGGTTAAGTTTAGGCCTGCAGGCATTTTCACTACGTTGTCGTTGCTGATCAGGCCGCCGTTGTCGTCGGGAAAATATAGCGGTTGTGGATTTTGGCAATTTAAACATGGCAAAATGGCCAACAACGGCAATAGTTTGAAACACATCTGGAACAAAATACTCTTATTAGGTTATATATTTTTTTTAAATCGGGGTTGCGTTGGCTTTGGTTTGTCAGAATGCTGACGCGACATAATCATTAATTAATTTCCTTATATTTGAACTATACCATTTTTTGGGGTTATTTTATTTTTAGATGACGGTTTATCATTACAAAAAGTTGATTTTATCTACAATTATTAGGTTATATAGTAACAAATGAAATGCACTTGAACAATTAATAGTATCCATAAACAAACAGCGTGAGTTATATTCGCAAAAAGTGACGCAAAGTTTAGTAATTAATAAAGTATTCAACTGGTAATACAGCACTCGCCTGCGGCTCGTGCTGCAAATTCATCTGCGTGAGTTATTTAATACATTACCACTTGTCAAATAATATACTATTAATTCACAAATGGTCATATTGGATAATCTTTTTCAATATCGCCTGTATTTTAGAAAATTTGCTGTCAAAATATATTATGAAATTAGATGCATAACCAATATAAGAGAGTTTTGGCATTAGATAAACAGTTTGGATGCCCTATTTTTTTTGCATTAAATTCCATAGCGAAAGCGATGCAGCATCTATATTGTACAAGGTCTTTAGATATGCCACATTCTCTGCGACAATGGATATCCGTCCTATGCATTCCAAGGTAATAATTAACATATTTGCGCGTTTCTCGATGTATACACATATTGAAATGATGTAAAAATCGTGGTTACAATTTATATTTATACAATACATATATTTAAAAAATTCTCTGTTTATTCAAACGGTTCACGTTCGAAATTAATGGAATATTTATATTTTCTTATAATATATTCAAATGGATACGTACTTTATTATTTGAAAATAAAAAAGAAAACTTTATTCAAATAATTTGTTATTTGTGGCATTCAATTTTCTTTATTTTTTTATTGGCCCAAACCGAAATTCGTTACGTAGTAAATTTCCAAAAAAATAATCTTTTTTATTATTTTTCCGGAAAACCTTTTTTAAACTAAGCAAGTTATTTCATAGGTACCTATGTATATTAGGTATTTCAAGTGGCCTGCTTAAATTGAACAGCCTGTATATGAATCTGCCAACGCGCTCCTATTGAAAAGGTTAAAGTTTGAATGAATTGAAGAAGTTGACTGACCAGATTACGAAAGCGCGCATTTTAACAGGTATGGTGTTAGATAAGAAAGGAAAATTAAATAATTGCAAATGCAAATAAATTTTGTCTATAATTACATATACCATCAAAGATTTAAAAAACTACATGTTTTTACGACTTACAACTTTTCTCTATAAATTTATTTTTAATAAACACCAGTGGCGTAGGTAGGAGGGTGTCAGGGGCTCTGCGACATTATAACTAGTGAGTAGCCAAATAAAAAAAAAACGGGACACAAAAATTCGTATTAAGCTTTAATTTTTCTTCATTGTACCGGGTGAATCAATTATTATTATCGGTAACACCTACAAAAATTTTGTATAGAAGTTGTAGGAGACCAAAGTGGCTACATTTTAAAACTAGTTTGAAATATACAGGTTGATTCGTGAAGGCAGGGCGCTATAAATGTCAATTTTTTTTTTAATGGAACACCCTATATTTTTTTGCAAATTTTTTATAACAATTTTTTTTTATTAGAAATGGATGAACGGGACAGAAAATTATACTTTGAAAAACGAAATGTTATATTTTTCAACAATGCAGGCGCCACTGGAGCCTTGGGTTTTAGCAATTTGCTTATTATGATGATTATGATTAGCCAAGTTTTTACAGATTATCCGTTAACAAATTATACATCTGCAGCACGCTATAATTTAAACAGGATTTTTATTTATGTGTGTCATGAAAGGATAATTTGGAAATTAGTGTGTGGAATCCTTTCAATCGAATCTACAGAAACTAGTCGTTCGATATGATTTTGATTAATTGAAGTGACAATTTGCGGGCTCCTGACCAAAAAATTGGTTAAATTTATGTAGATTAAATAATGATATACATGCCCAAATTATGTAATTTTATTTGTAAAATTCTACGCATAATTTCAGAAAGAGGTCAGGGTTTGGTGAATTATGATACGTTATTAATCTTTGTTCAATGAATTTTTTTGTTATAATATTTTTTCATTAAATATGTTTATTTTGTTAAAATATTTATAAGTTTTATAAATATATATATCTTTGTAAAAATATATATATATTTTTACGAATATATAAATATATTTTCACAAATATATATTATTTCTGCTAACACATATTTATATAGAAATGAGCTTTTATCGTCGTACGCTAGGTGGCGCATGCTGATTAAATTTAGGTAAAATGCCCGTATTAAATTTGGCAATGTGGCGTCAAATGTCAATGTACGTATGCTGTAACATCAACCTTATTTACTATTTATCGTTCATTTGACGTTTGGAATGTGTGTGCGTATTTTTTTAATTTTCGCATATAAAAAGGTTCATGAAAGTAGTTGCTTGCAGTTATGTCCGTTTCAATAGAAGAATTCTTTGGTGAGCTTCTTAATACGGGCATTTTACCTAAATTTAATCAGCATGGCGCCACCTAGCGTACGACGATAAAATCTCATTTCTACATAAATATATGTTAGCAGAAATAAAATATATTTGAGAAAATATATTCATATATTCGTAAAAATATATGTATATTTTTACAAAGATATATACAGGGTGGTTCAGAATTTACCTATTAAACTTCGGGAACTAATAGAGAACGTTAAAATAAATGGATTTTCTTTAATAAACTTATATCTAAAACCGCATAGTTTCTGAGATACAGGGGGTCAAAGTTTAATTTAAAAAAAATATTTTTTTAAATAATATGTTCTTAATTAGTTGAGGTATTTTAACGAAATTTGCTTGACAAATTAACAGTAACAAGTAACGTTTTCCGAAAAAAATTCGACTCGCTAATTTATACAGTGGCGGAGTATTTAAGAATCTAATTTATAGCTTTGCAGAACGTTTTCCGAACCAATTTTTTGGACAAAGCGTTGGGTTATGACAAAAATGCCAACGATACTTTTTTATTAAGAAATAATTGTAATTTTTAAAAATGTTAATTTTTTTAAATATATCCAGTGGCGTAACACTATTTTTTCACGAGTAAAATAAAAAAACTGAATACTCCGCCACTGTAGCGAATCGAATTTTTTTCGGGAAACGTTACTTGTTACTGTTAATTTGTCAAGCAAGTTTCGTTAAAATCCCTCAACTAATGAAGAACATATTTAAAAAAATATTTTTTTTAAATTAAACTTTGACCCCCTTGTTTATAAATGACTTTGTTTAGGCTTTATACAAGCATAATAACAACAAACATATCCAAATTGATATACTTATATTGATGTTTCATGTTTCATCTCTGAACATGCTATTATTAAATTCATTGGACTTTCTTTAATACATGATGAATACTGGATTAAACATTCAAAACGCCTAAAAACAAATTATTAAAAAAATTTTCAACTCACCACAAATTCATTCATTATGGTCACCAATTAAAAAACGAAGTCCACAATATGTACATATTCTTTCGCTCTTACAAGCTCTTCAGGTGGACGATTAATCTCGCAAAATAAAGTTATTTACTTGAACTTACATTTTATAATTAATAAACTGTCATGTAACCATAAAAAACAAATTTCTATAATTAATGCCGCCTACATTTTCATGTTTTCTTATAAAATACTAAATACTCTACCTCTCTTTATTCGAGACTTGTTGTCTATAAACAACCTTATTCAAGCCTTACATTGGCCCAATAATAACAAAATTATCTAATATATTTATTGATGTTCCATTTCTAAACATGCAAATATAAATTATGTTGAATCCATAAAAAATTGTTGAAAACACTTTAGAACGTTGTTATTGTCGAATAATGCAAAAACAAAATACTCTGAAGGACTATATTATAGTGCTAAATCAAACAAATAGTAAGTAGTTTATGGTAGGTCGTGTTTTACTCGGAAATTGATTGTTTTAATGCTTGATTGAATACACCTGAACGTATAATTTCCTCTGTTTTTATTCTTGGCTGCGCAGTGGCGTAGCTGAAAATCTCGGGCCCCCCCGCAAAATATATGATGAGGGCCCCCACAAAATAATAAACCACCTCCAATTTTGTTGAACAAAAATTGTTAGCTACATGAATATTTTACCACATTATACCTACTCCAATTCTTACATCTCAAATATATCATAAAATTTTCGGCAGCGGCGTACATGCTCCAAAGTCTTCAATGATGCGATCAGTATTTAACTTCCTTGCTCTCTCTTGCTCAATGCTTAATACACTTAACGCTGATAGTCTTTCTTGTGTCATTGAATTTCTTACAAATGTCTTAATTTTTAAGTTTTAATTTAAAAAATGACCTTTCAGCTGTAGCAACAGTAACTGGTAGTGTTAAGAACAATTTTATAGCAATAAAAATATTTGACAGTAAAGTTTTGTGATTTTGTATGAGAAATTCCTAGACTCGGGGGCCCCCAAGAGCTGGAGGCCCCCCCGCACCGCGGGCCCTGCGGGCCCGTCCGCTACGCCACTGTGGCTGCGTCTGTTTGTTAGCTTCTTTAATATATTCTCAATATACAGGTTGTCCCAAAATTATGTGTTACCAAAAGTTTTGGCTAGCTTTTTGGTAATTAAAATGGGATTTTTAACTAAACTAAAAATATGTAGCTAAACAGAAGCGTTGTGCAAAGAATAACAAAGAGTATTTTAGTCGAGATTTTAGTATTGTATTTTTTTACCACCGTCAAAGCCGTTGTATTCATAATCAGTAGATATTAATGTCGTGTTATGAAAAAAAATATAAGCACTTAGGATTCTTCCTTGTAGGGTTGCCAAATATAAATATAAATATAAAATTAAAGGACAACCTAGCGCAACTGGCGCATTCGCCAAATACTTAATTTAAATAAAAATTCAAATATTTTATATATGGATAATTTTATTTAAAAAAAAATAAAATCAAACATCAAAAAAAAATTCTATAGTATTTCTTAGTAGGAACTCTGTTAGGAACTGGTTTTAAACGAATTACTCAAATCAGAGTCAAGTTTCTTAAAAATAAAATGCCACTTTAGTCCAATTTGTAAGTGCTAAAAATTCGCCACCGATTTTTTTTTAAATATCTGAAATAGTTTATAGAAAAGTTCCCCCTAGGTGACACGGTGTGCTTTTTATTTTTTTCAATTGTTTTTAACAAATAAGTGTCTTTTTAATACACTCCATTAAAAAATGTATAACTCTTTTATTTATTTTATCGGTTTCAGGATATTAATCCTTTGTTTACATATGCAGAAGTAGGCTGGTAAATAAGTCATAACTAAAGTTGTACAGTTATATTTATTGCTTGTACGGTAATATTACAATACAGATCTGTCAATAACTGTCAACAGATGAAATAGTAAATAATGAAACTATAGGGCTATTTATTAATACAATCAGACAGAAAACTCCAAACAATAATAATTAAATACTGAAATCCAACTGAAATGTATTTTCAGGCAATCCAAGGTCCATTTTTATGTACTTAGCCGTTGTGACATTAAAAATGTAAACATTTATGTAATATGAAAAAAGGTAGATAACAAATAAAAAGAAACAAAATATAACTGTAACCATGGCGACAAATCAACCCATACAGACTTGACCAACTAATGAAATGAAAACGTTATTATAAGAGAATATCAAAAGTAATACCTATTAATAATGTCTTTATTTTCTGAAACCGATAAACTATTGAACAAATCAAGGATGTTATGAATCATAACAGCCTTAGATGTCTTAAAATACTCGCTCTACGAGCTCGGATTTTAAACTGACATCTGCGGCAGTTATGATAGTCATAACATTCCTAGATATGTTAATAGCTATAAACAGTTGCCTTAAATTTGATAACATAAGATTACGAATCTGCTGGCCTCAAAATCGACCAGAAAACAAAATGGCGTCAAAATCTAATTTTTTTATTTTCTTTTTTTTAATTTTTATGTACGTATTTAATTAGATGTCTGGAGGTTTTTGGGGTCGCTGAGTGCGAATTTGACATTAAAACTCGACTAACATAAAAAATGATGGCGGAGAAGGGCAATTTTTTTTATTCGAACTTTATTTTTTATATACTTAGGGGTTTTTTGGGTCGCTGACATCTAATTTTATTTATCTAAAATAAAAAAGATGTGCTTTTTTACAATAAAATTATTTTTTTGTCAATCACTTTATTCGTATTTTAAACTTAGTAAAAAGCATTTAATTATATTGAGTTAGTGGAATATTTATCACTGTTGAACTAAATCTTAATAGATAAACATAATTTTTTACTCTTTAATTCGGTTTCCTTTTTATTAAAGCGTGTTTTTTTAGTTTTTTTAAACAATATATTTTTTAAAATTTTTTAAATCAAGTTTTTATCAAAATTTTTCAATTCAATTTTTTCTTTAGTAAATGGATATTTGCCACTTACAATTAACGGTCTAAAAATAAAATGGCGCCAAAAGTCAAATTTTTTTATTATTTTTTTTAATTTATATTCTGGGGGTGCTAATCAGGGAGTTTTTGGGGTCGTTGATTACGAATTTGACATTAAAACTCAACTAAACCAAAAAATGACGGATCCAAAGTGGCGGAAAAGGGTCAGTTTTTTTATTTGAACTTTTTTATATCTTTTTGGGTCCCTGATATCAAATTTTACGTTAAAATTTATCAAAAATAAAAAATGACGTGTTTAAAGTGGAAAAATAGCTTGATTTTTGAATTCCGCGCGTTGTTTCTTATGTAAAATTTCAGATCAGGACCCAAAAATCCCTGGGATTTTCGAGGTCGCCTGGGAGGTCGCTGATTACGAATTTCATATTAAAACTCAACTAATATAAAAAATGGCGGAAAAGGAAATTTCTTTTATTCTAACTTTATTTTTTATATAGGGGTTTTTGGGGTCGTTGATCTCAAATTTTACGTTAAAATAAAAAAAATGACCAAAAAAAATGTAATTTTTAAACTTTTCTCTGTCCTTTTAGGTTAAATTTTGACATTTAGTTATTTACACCTTCATTAGCCAAAAACTAACTGCTCTTTTCTCTATATTAATTGATTTTTAAAATCTGTCATAATGTGAAATATTTATGGAGTTATTTTTCAATTTATTTTATTTTAGCTAGGTATATTAAGTTTTTTTTAAAGGTATTGATACATTTTTTTGTTTTTAAAGGACAATTAGCCACCGGTTCTTCGACACCTCATAAAAGGTCAAAGGGCAATAGCCTAAAATAAAGAACTGCCCTTACTTCCTTGGTCTGTAGAAAATTTTAGTTTAAATAATAAAATTGATTGCAAAATAAAATTCGAACATCTAACAAAGTCGCTTTCACCATTTCTTATATGTATTTTAAATAAATAATATATTCATGCATGCGGTTTTTTATTTTTGTGTGATATTAAATACAAGATGGTAATTCCTCTTGATTAGATTACTCTAAAATATTTACAGGTCCGTTAATACGTAGGGAAAAACCCAGGCCATAATATTTTCGCCGAATCAGGTTTATCTTCGCAGATTCAGACTTTTATCAATATTCATATTATTGGGCAGCTTAACATTCATGCATATGCTTTAATACATTATTGTTTTCCCCATGATTAAATGATTCTTTCAGACAATAAACAACGATTTATAAATAAATAAAGGAAACCCACAATAACTTGTATTTAGGCAGGTGCGCTAGCTTACCATTCTAATTGTATTAACAAGAACTAAGAACTAATAAACATAAAACGGTAATATGAGTACAAACTGGACATACCTGTGACAACTGATGAATTGTTAATAACTTTGTAGTGGTGTTTTTTACACACTAACCTGAATTCATTTGCAATAAGCTATTTATCTTATTTTATCTGCTTCGTCTATATCTTATGTACTTCTAAGTTTAAACTTGACCCAAAGAATATAAATCATCGATTGATTATTTACTTAACTCAACAGGATTTATTAAAGTCAAGTATAAATCACATCTTTTTCCTTTAACGTTTAGTCGATGCTATTAACGGTTCAGTGTTGCAAATAAAAACGCGTGGATCAAGTTCTAACACATGTAATGTAATGTTGACGTTTATACACATATATAAGCGTTCATCTGAGGATGTCCTAGATAATCACTATAATAATAATTATATAATATTTGACGAGGCTTGTATAAAATCACGAATTTTAGCCATGGCCTACTCCAATTGATATACCACAACAATGCATTAGTTAGCAATGATGAACAATTGAACGTTGCTTTTATTAAAAAGCAAAACAAACAAATATTGCAAAAGTTGACGATTTTATCGAAACTGTTACAAAACAAAGGCACACAAAAAAGTGTCATGTCCGGCAGACTAACCAACCATTTATGTATTTTGATGAGCTGAATTCTTATACTTCCGAAAGTGGTGGCTTTGCCTTTCATTTTTACCAGTTGGTCTTTCCTTCTCAGCATCCCACAAAAGGCAGTCATTATAGTTTCATCCCATCTCTCTTGGCGCTCCATTTCTTTATCTTAATGGAATAGATTTTTTGGAAAGTAATCGAGACAAGATTCCAGAAAATGCTACTTCAAGTTCATCAAAACCCAATTTCGTAGTTGATGTTCCATGATCATAGATAAAATTTTTAGATCTCCAATTTGCTAGTTATGTTCTGCGTATTCTTTTGCCTAGAAATATTTTGATATTTCTATAGTCTTAATTATTGTATCACAGTTGAATGCACCATCGGAATAGATGCAAAATTATGGAGTAAAATGGTCTTCAGACTTTGGAAGAGTCGATAAATAATCTTCACTCCCCATATTTGTAAAAATCTGGTTACAATTCATTCATCAATCCGATAACATCGAAACAATACACTAACAAGGATTCTTCAGTTGGAAAAACTTTGTTATAGGTAAGCTTTCGCTTCTTTCGACAATCAACTTCTTCTTCAAAGTTGAAGTCAAAAATTTTGTGACTTCTTTAGGTCTTTCGAATAAGATTATTCAATTCTTGTTCTTCCTCATCAACCTCCACGTTCTCGAGAGAAGAAATCGAACTTACAGAGGCAAAAGCAAAAATGAGATAATTTTTGCATACACTTATTTTTGAGCTATTTTTGAGGTTAGAAAATAACTGTGACGTGACAGAGTAAGTAAGATATCGGATTTGATTCCAGCATCTCAGAATACAGAAGACTATCATGGTTTCATTAGTGTTTAGTCAATAGGCCAATGATAATGGATTTTGTGGAATTTGAGTCGTTTTTTGAGGTTAAAGAAACTGTGGCTAGATAAAACGATTTAATTGATAGATTCAGTTAGTTCAGTTTCATTTCCTCTTAATAAGCAGGCCAGTGTAATACTCAAACAAATTTAATTTTGAGGAATTTCTAGCCATTGCACTAAAGGGGTAAACTGAATTTAGTTTTGCTGCCTAAATTTTGGTTGTCAAAATGGCTGCTTCAGAATTTCGGCCAGAATTAGGAAAAATGTGAATAATTCAATAAAATGATTGTCTAAGTTAGGAATTCAGTAATGTCCAATTTGTATTAAAATGTTCTATTTGGTTGTATACATTCATATTAAGTAATTTTAGTACAGATATTTTCTAAATTTAAAATGGCAAATCCAATATGGTGTAGAATATGGCCAAATGATCAAAAATCACTCTGAGAACTATTTTTTGTGCTATTTCCTTAATTTTTTTTAAAATACTTGGAAAGAAGTCCGTATATATGTTTTTAAAATCTATCAATTCTAATCTAATGGAAAATTGACGATTTTGACAGATGACAGCTGCCAACCAGCTGTCAAAACAATTCAAAACTTGAAATAATCTATAAAAAATGGTGTTCATTTTTCTGGTTGTTGTATTTAAATCTGACGACGTCTGATTAAGAATATTTGTAGTTGACAGCTGTCAAAACAGTGTCAAATTACCATTAATTATTGAAAACTTGAAATAATTTTATAACTTTAAGGTTTTTAGGTCGCTGAAGTCAAATTTTAAGTAAGATTAACGATTTTGACAGCTGTCAACTAGCTGTCAGATGAACACTAAGTACTAGACATATTTTGCATTAAATTTTTATTTTAAAAACAAGAAAAATTACAATAAGGAACAAAAAAAACTTTTATTACAAATTCAACCTGCTTTTCAATTTTATAAAAGCTGCTAATGGTTTTGGCAGGTGTCAAGTACTTAAATAATTTCTTAGCAATAAAGTCTTTGAAATTATTTACCTCAATCTGAATTTGATTTCAATAACCTCAAAACCATAAAGTTATAAAATTATTTCAAGTTTTCAATAATTAATATGGTAATTTGACACTGTTTTGACAGCTATCAACTGTAAAAATTCTTAATCTGACTTTAAAGATTTGAATACACCAACCAGAAAAATATAACGTCATTTTTCAAGATCATTATTACAGATTATTTCAAATTTTTGAATTGTTTTGACACTGTTTTGACAGCTGTCAACTGTAAAAATTCTTAATCTAACGTCAGATTTAAATGTAGCAACCAGAAAAATTTAACATAATTTTTGAGGATCATTATTATAGATTATTTCAAGTTTTTAAACTATTAATGTTGACTTGACAGCTAGTTGGCAGCTGTCAACTGTCAATATCGACAATTTACCATGAGATTCGAATTGAGATATTTCAAAAATATACCGGGTGTAAACGAATAGTGGGCCACCTCTGGAACTTCCTCGTTTTTTAAGATATCGGGATAAAATTTTGTATGGCGAAATTAGGTAAGATTTCCAACTTTTTGTGAACGATCCGCCATATTTGTCACTTCCGGTTTCACCGGAAATGACCCCAATAATCTTTTCTAAATGGACCACTCTGTATGTTTTTACATTTTTGAAATAAAGATCACATTTTGGATACATTTGTGCTATTTTGAACAATTTATACAGGGTTGCATGAAAATTAATTCGAATTTTAGTTGTCAATCTAGATGGCTGCGAATATGTTAAAATTATTTTTGTTCTAATGTAATTCATATAAAAAATACGAAAACGTCAATAATGCATCATACAGGGTGCTCTAAAGTCATTAAAATCACATTTTTTTAAAATAACTCTTTGGCGTGGGGTGGCCCACTATTCGTTTACACCTGGTACAGTCCAAAAATTAATTTGACTGCTGGCACGAAAACAAAGATGCCGACTCTGTGAATTTCGACGATTCTAATTTATAACCAAGAGGGCGGTTCATCCCTGATTTCAATACTTCTTACTGGAAGTGAATTAATACAAATTTTTGTGCAAGTCAAATTTATAAAAATCTACCCACAATTACATATTTGTACATTTAGTAACACTATAGCACCAGGTGTTGCAATAGAAGTTAGTTTGTTGTGTTTATCCAGAGTCCGGTCCTATCTGAACTCGTCGCGAAAAATATCAAATCTCTTAAACTACTTACTTAATGTTATAAACAATTTAAACAAAAAAGGATACTTACAATGAATTAATATTTTTCCTCGGGGTCGCAAGTCCACAGACGCATTCAATTCATTGACATCAAACTAAACAAATAAACATTTTCAAAACTAGACTACTATGAAAGGCACTGGTTCTATCTACTACTGTCTGCACACATAATCCACTAGCTATTCGTTACTCTGAATGAAATCCATGTGCATACAGGATGACCTTCCTTTCCCCTACCATCCGGATATCTTAAATAATATAAAATTTAAAAACCGCACTACTAAACAATGTTATTATTATTTCGCGCAGCAAGTGTAAAAATTACTGGTGGGAAGTTATGACAAATGGGTAATTTAGTATTCTAGTCGGTCCAAAACGAGTGGGTACTTTCTTATGTTGGACAAATAATAAAAAGTCCAGCTTGATTGATGACAAAGCGTTTACGCGATAGGATCCTAGAGGAAAGCCAATTTGTTGTTTACCGCAAATATTTATTTATACGTGTATGGTATATAGTAACTATAATAAAATTGTTGATCTCCATTTGAACTCCGGGTCAAGGCGTTGTCAAAATAACAAACAACATGTAGACAGGGTTGCCAACTGCAAGTGAAGCTTAACCCGGAGACTTCGTAGGAGTTTCTAGCACCGCAGGCAAACCGCCGGGGGGCTTTTCCGAAAAAATTTTGGGGGTTATGCCACGTCCTAAAACCCTTTCTTGGTCTTACAAAAATTTTTTTTTTGGTGCACTTACTAACTTTTCATATTTTAATAAATAATAATATTACTAATAATATGTCAACATTTATTAATATATGTATAATAATATACATCTTCAGGGTGATCATTTTAAGTGCCTCACTCGATTTTCCTGCTTTATTCTTCACCTAGGAAAAAAATTCAAAAACCATACTCGTGTATATATACTTTTTTCTGAGGAATCCGATTCCGAAAAGATAAAAACAATTGAATGTCAAAGAAAAAAGTTATGGCCGAAAAACTGAAAAAGAAAAAAATATACACCCTGTATATTAATGCGGAAATGGATATGTAACATTTCACTGATTGTAAATGCTTATCAGATACATATTTTTCACTTCCGGTTTGACCGGAAATTGCTTTAATTTTTTTATTTTAGGTGATACACCCTGTATATTGAGCTCAGGTTAAAGAACATTTCTTTCTGAATTCAGCAATATATAACATATTATCATTATCATTCATATTTAATAAGATATTGGGTTTAAATTTAAAATAACACAAATATATGTTATGAAATAAAATCATCCATGAAAACAAACAAAAGCATTTAAATTATTTTGTATTTATTTCAAAAACTAAGGAATATAAGTTATTATGCTATATCTTCTTTTGTTTTTGAAATAAATAAATAATTTAAATGCTTCTGTTTGTTTTCATCATGGATGACTTTATTTCATAACATATATTTTTGTTATTTTAAATTAAATAAACCCCAATATCTTATTAAATATGAAAGACAATGATGATATGTTATATATTTCTGAATTCAGAAAGAAAAGTTCTTTAAACTGAGCTCAATATACAGGGTGTATCACCTAAAATAAAAAAATTAAAGCAATTTCCGGTCAAACCGGAAGTGAAAAATATGTATCTGATACACATTTACAATCAGTGAAATGTCCATATCCATTTTCGCATTAATATACAGGGTGTATATTTTTTTCTTTTTCAGTTTTTCGGCCATAACTTTTTTTCTTTGACATTCAATTGTTTTTATCTTTTCGGAATAGGATTCCTTGGAAAAAAGTACACAAGTATGGTTTTTGAATTTTTTTCCTAGGTGAAGAATAAAGCAGGAAAATCGAGTGAGGCACTTAAAATGATCACCCTGTACAGGGTTATTGGTTATAAATGGAACCCCCTCTTAACTTCATTATTTTTTGAGATAAGAAAAAAATTCTAAACAAAAGTTTTAGGACATTCTATGAATTTTCTTGCCACCATATTCAATAGTATACAGGATGACTCGTAAAAGCCGGACAAACCAAATTTATGTTTTTTTAAACGGAACACCCTGATATTTTTGAATATTATGAGAGGCCTCGTTTTCCTGATTTCAAAATTGTGACACTTGCGATTTGCAATTTTCAGAATTTAATTTGATCGGTCAGTTTGAAAAATTTTTGACAGCAATTTGCAATTTACTTTAATGCGAGAATCGCAAAATTTAAATTTGAGGGGCGGGAACATAGGTAGAAATGGTTTCTATTTTCCGCAATTATCGCTGAAATCTTTTTTAAACTGTCCATGCACTTTTCTTCATAAAGATATCGAGTATTTAAATTTACAAAAATTTTACGTTTCACTAAAATACACTCCTTTAAGTTTATTCAAATTCAAGAAAAAAGGTTAGAATGGGATATTGATGCTACCTTTTGTACCAAATTTCATCCAAAAATATCGCATGTTAAAATGATATTACTTTTAAAAATTAATTTATAACCGGAAATGCATTGTGAACATCAAGTAACTCATGAAATAATTGAATAAAAGCAACTCATAAACAAATTATTTTATTGAGACGATTATTTGAACATTTCTGGGTATAAATTAATTTTTAAAAGTAATAATATCAATTTTTAACATGCGATATTTTTGGATGAAATTTGGTACAGACCCGTTTTAGGGGATGCTGAACACAGTGGCGTACTTAGTTTTCACGTAAAAAAATCGCTAATATGATTTCTCGAATTTTCGCTCCAAAAATATTGCAAAGTAGGCCTTGATTTTTGTGATAGACAGCTATCAATTTGCCACAAAATGCAGTTTTCCATGAGCAATAATCTAAAAAAATGTTGATCAAAATCGGACTAAAAATAGCCACTTTACAGGGGTGGCCCGCTTTCAAATGGGTCACTCTGTATATGAATCTACCATTTATGCTTGTGTTTATTTCCTGAAGGCAAACTATTTTCACTTTTTGTAACGTTAGAATGAATATCCATAGAAGCTGCAAGGATTCTAATAAAGAAGTCCTGCAAAAGACGGGCACATTAAATTTTAGAACAAATAAAGCAGAGGAAGTAATGTACAAAATATAATAAGCCTTTTATTTTGCAAGTTCACACTTTGTAACTTAATATAATAGGTACAGCATAATATAATTGACAAAAAAAACTATATATAATATTATACAAACAGTGAATAAAACATTAAATTTTAATGTAACGTTCACCATCTGGACTAAATGAAAGTATTTTTATTATTTAGTTATTATTAATAATAAAATAAAATATGTAAACGAAAAGAAATAAATGTAAATGAGAATGATATAACAATAAAGCTTGTGAAAATCGTGTAGGTAATAAATAAATTTAATATAAAACACTTTACTTTTTTAAGTTTAAAATACAGAATAGTCTATATGGTAAACATATAACAGCAGTTTGACTTTTTGGGGTCAATTGATTTATAAATTCGCGGATTTTCTGCTTTCGATCATCCGACGACCTGACGTTTGTTATTTTAACAAAACCGGCACAAAAGAAACAATTATAAGTTTTGGTAACAGTAAATTGGAAATAAAAAACCATCACAGATTATGCTGAGGGAAAATGTTCCTAAGTTTACCACTTAAAAAAGATCTGTTAATCAAATGTAGAGAACATTAATTTTGACATTGTTCACAAAATTGACGTCGTAGACTTACTTTGAACAACTTGCAACAATGGAATTCCTGAATTTACCGGAATACTTATTAAAAATTTTAGATTAAATCCTTGTTTACCGTGCAATCCAAAACAACGACGTAAAAATTTATAAACCAATTGACAAAAAATATATTTATTTCCCACAATTTGTTTTAAAAAAATGACAATAATGAACATGATTAAAAAATTATAAAGAGTAAAAATAATCTTTTGAACAATTTCCTTGTAATTAATTACATCCATCTCACGTCGTGCATCGACATTTTCGTCCTATATTGTTTTCACTACTAAAAGAGTATTGTAAGTTCCTATGTAGATAGAAAAAATGTCAAGAGACTTTTTTCTTGTTTTTAAAATTGAATTTAACAAAAAAATTCGTCAAACATGAAGAAAAATAATATTCGTTAACCGTTTTTACTAGTTTAACTAATAACAATTAAAGCTCAAAAATCTCGTAATTAAAGGATTATGACATGAAAATAGTAGCCTTGAAAGGAACCATTTGATTAGTAATACTGGAGAATGCTCTTCAACTACCACGGATTCAAGTAGCAGTTAAAACACTATTAATATCATATTAACGATAATAAACTATATAAAATAATAATAATATAACATCCGAATATTTTTTACAAACAAATTGTGGGAAGAGCACTCTGTGCACATAAAAAAAAAACGTTAAAACTATCATTCTAAAAGCAGCTAAAAAATCAACAACAGAATTACATTCTTACAACACTATAAAAAACTTGAGTTTATCGATCTCTCATAGGCCACTTCATCCGGACTTATCCTAACGTTTTCAACAGAACAAGAAGGCTGGGTGCCGTTGCTCAACTCCGCACTGTCCTCAAACGGCGACTGTTCATGGCTCCCGAAGGAATTGGTATTTCCCAAGAGAGGAAGCCCTAATATCAGCCTGACGTTATCGGTCAGGTGGTCGGCTTCTTTTATCTGATAAAATATCCCCTCTGCTTTGTTTAGCATTACCGCCATATCGAGTTTCCCATTTAAATCGTTAATGTGCTGAAAGAAACATTGTATTTTATTGTTTAATCTATGGTCTGCTTAGCTTGGGTAATATGATAAATTAATATTTAATTACAACTTGAAGTGGTTTCAGAATAAAGGACATAAAAAGTATATACAGATGAAAAAAATAAAATAGTCATATATTACTCTGAAACCCTTTCCTCGTATATGATACATGCTTTTCAGAATTTTGTTGATGTATCTTTAGTTTTGGGGGAAGCACCAACTTTCATTATGGTTTAATTTTTCTGAGAAATGGATAATGGAAAAGTTTCCCATATGAAGCGTATTATTGTAATCACGCAATATAAATTTAGTATTTTACTGATAAAGTGTAATTTAATTCGTAGTTCCAAGTAAATTTGTAAATATAAAACGCATAAAAAGATAGAGGTATTCTAAAAGAAATGAGAAAAGTGCTATAAATAGGAATGTTGAAACGTGAAATATCAATTTATTGTTGTTAAGACTTACCTTTAATATTTCGGTAAAACCGTAATTATTCTCGATAATGGTATCTTTCTCCGTTTCTAAAATGGCGACACAAACGAGCAAATGAAAACTTTCGCACGGATACCCAGTCCACAGTACTTCCCAAAACCTCATCACATCCTCCTGACTCAACTCCCTTTTAAACCATACCAGGAGCCATCGGAAACAGAAAAACATATTTCCCGAGTCGTGGGTATCTAGGTAATTGGCGATTTTGGGGTCCACGAAAGTTAGGAGCGTGTGCAGATTGTTGAGTTGTTCTTTCATGCCTGCCTGATCGATGTCGAAGTTGGAACTCTGAAACAGAAGGCATAAATCGTTTAAACGTTTATTAACGCCACCCTTAAGAATTTATCATATCTAAGTTTAACTAGGTAACTTACCACTTTGTTCATAAATCCGACGAAACACCAGAAGGAATCCACCTCATTCTTGAGTAACTGCAAAATCGGAGACAGCAAATCGCTCATACCTTGCACGTACCCCAAATCAAAGTTGTACATGATGTACGTCATCAGAATATCGTTTAACATTTGCAGGTTCGAATTGTTATCACCGGCATAAAAATCCAGGGTCCTATCAGTCCTGTTAACGTCCTTCTCTATCAAGCTCTTCCTATCTCGATAGTCGGAGAAGTTATCTTCCTGTATTTTGGTCATCCTTTTCCACTGCAGCTTCATGTTGTAATACTCGTCGCTTTTCGTTGCCACTAGTTTCTGTCTCTCCGTTTCGGTGCTGGTCCAGGGGTGGTAATCGAGGAGGAATTTCCAAACATCCTGTCTTAAGGAAGGAGTAACACCCTAAAAGTTAAATATTATAAACTTTACCATCGTACATGTAAGAACAAGTACGGACAGTGCTAATTTTCAAAATGACGCGCACGTGATGTTACAACTAACCTCAAATATGGAGTAATCAAAATTTTTGAATATTATTTCAGCTTGGTTCCTGTATTATCAACTAAAATCTTGTTCAGTGCATTATTACAAAAATTTTAATTGCCCTAATCTAATAAGATGCTTTTTGTTGGTTGGAATTCTAACCTATAATTAGCAGTCTATTTTAAATAATCTGCAATATTAAAACTTTATGAATCTACGGTCCGAGAGTTTTTAAATTACAATGGATCCAAGCTAAAACTACAAAAATTTCAATGAAAACTGAAAATAAATTTGCAAAAACTAAAATTTTTAGGTTATGTTAGTCATATGATGCACATGATCAATTATTTATTATGATTTGATATTCTTACCCCTCTGAAGATCAACATTTTAATGGATTCGATATCCTCGATTTTCCCTTCGCAATTCAAGTGGCCTTTCCACTGGTCAACTGTGAGTGGACGCAATCTGGGAAAATCTTTTCGTATCGGCAATTCGGGTACCTTGGCGATGACTTCATAATCGCCTTGTGAATGTGTCGTAGTGTTTTCATATTCGGTTATGCTTTTGTTTAAGTCCTCTCTCTGATTATCATCTATATCTCTTTGTTCTGGACTTCTATAGACTGAAAATAACCAGAAAGATTTATTTGCAATGTTATTTATTGGTTAAATCGAATATTTCGAATATATAAAAATAATAATAGCTGAAACTGTAACATATTTTGGAGTTTTTGCTTCTTTACATCTTTAAGTTGTAATTATATATATTTTTTAAATAACACATGAGTGAAATGGAAGAGAAAGTAGGACAGTATTATCATAAAATCTTTAATGTAATAATAATCATCTAGCAGGTGTTTAGGTACTTCGCCAGTAAACAAAACTGGATTAAACAATTTGGAACATTAGATTATTTATCTTGAGTTTATAAATACATTAACAGCTAACCGGGTCACTTGGCTCTAATCTAATCACATTTTCGTATATTTTAAAAAAGTGTAGAGGTTAATGAACGGATATCTTTCACTTTCATTAGACACTTGGTAGCTTCGTTGCCTACTGTGAAAAGTAAATAGAAATATGTACACGATTACAAAACATACGCTTTAAGTGTACTTTCTACGATTTCTAATTGGAATGGTTTTATACAGTTTTCGTTGACCTAGGGCATTATTAGAGAGTATTTAAAGCATTATTATATGACATTACTGAGCAAATAGAGTTGTTAAATATTTCCATGAATTTTTGATGTAAAATATATATAAGAATACTGGATTTTATATTTTACTTCGTATTTTACGTAAAAATTAAGAATTTGATTTAATTTAAACATGTACTTATAGACACAAAATTCTCACTTTTTCAAAATCTATTCATGTTAAATTAAAGAGTAGATACAAATATATTTTGATAAATATATATATTTAAAAAAAATAAAATTATGTAGGTATTCTAAATGTTTTTATTTCACCTTTTTTAAGTTTGTATTAACTAGGTACTTTTTTTAATACTTTTACATACTCCTTTTTACTACAGTATTTATAAAGCAACACTTTAAAATATTTATACATCAATTTAAGAGCAAACAATTTCTATAATGCACTATTTTGATACAAATTTAAGCTTCATCGAACCACCGATCAATAAATACTTGTAACAATTCTTATTCACAAATCGGATTCTTTTACACCAGACAGCAGGCGGCCCCGAATAAGTCCTTGTAAGTCAGTTTAAATCTCTATTGGTATCGCCAAAACGTACCTATCTCTCTAGTATCGTACCTTCTTTCTGCATGGTCGTTTGGCATATAAAATGACAAAAACTGTAACGACTACGTTTGTTTCTACTCTCTACCTTTAACGTGAATAGACTTTTTAATCGCTTGAGAATATTCAAATAGAAAACTAGGTAGGTACCACAAATGTTACATAGCTACCTAAATAATATAAGGCAAAGTAGGGCAGGTAATTCCAATATTTACCATAATCCGTTACTTTTGCAAACGCTTCAAACGTAGCCTCGTATGGATGGTCTTTGATATTTTTAAACATATTCCAGAACGTCCGTCCATCACTTGGCAAGTTCAGTTCTGCGAACGACCTGTCTAACTGCTGCAGTTCCAAATTATTCGCATCATATACTATGAAGAGGTGCTTGTCTCTCCTGGACGTGCCAGTTTTTAGCAGCGATCTGATAATAGCCACTAGCATTTCACAGTTTCCATGTTGGAACAAAAAGCTGCAAATTGTCTCTGATTTGCCATCGTAAAATGTAAGCTGCCTATTTTTATTGGCCACTCTAAAGCTCTTGATTTCAGCAAAATTTAATTTTATACATCTTATACGATTGTGATAGTCCGGGGGGAAATTTCCACTTAAAGTTCGGGTTCGTTTTTGAATGGTATTAACCACAGCCCACTCTTGATCCTGGATGTCAGAGTCAATGGTAACATCGTTTGGCTTCCACTCGATGAACCTCTGACGGTTTGAATTTGGAGATTCTGTAACGTACAGCGTTCCAATTGTGTTTATGAAAGGTATAAAAGTAGCAGAAGCTTGCTTCAGCAAGACTCCGTCTTGAGTAAAGACTTCTGAACAGGCCTCGAATGTATCACCCATTGTTGTTCCTGTAATTAGTTCATTTTGTACATAGCATTATCCACGTCAGTGCTAGTCATGGTCACGTTATTTTTGTACGAAAATAAACTTTCACACACTGTTTAAATACTCATCTCAGCAACAAGCTTGTTTAACTAGCATTCCGCACATTACTAATAAAGAACTCCGTTATAAAAATATTTGCTTTGGACACACGTTTTAACCCTATAAAAATTATATATTATGCTTGATTGGTGTCACTGGTTTGTTTATCTCCATTGACATTTGGGCGTTAGGGCCGGTTTACATGTGCACCTACGAACAACTTTATTAGAAGATAAATTAATATAAATTTAATTGTATTTGCATTATCGATATCATTATACAGCAGAAGGTATAGCTGTAAAATACTGAGGAATAAAAACAAGGGATTTGGTTTTTTGTCAGAATTAGAAAAAAATTTGTTAAAGAGAATTACACTAGTGCACTCTGACATTTTGCTCCGAACAAGTTTTGTCAAATGTAGTGCTGACATCTATACGTAAGTAGTGACACTTCGCATGGTGATCGGTCTATTATTAGCGTGAAAGACAGATTTCTTTTCGTACAAATCTAATTTCAATTTATTAAAATATTTTTTTTAGCAAAAAGGACACAATAAATAAATGTGGAAAGTCTCTAAGTTATTGTTTATATAATATTGCAACACAAATCAATTAATTCGTAATATAATTAATTTTTTTAACTATTTTACTGTGCTGACATCTATTAGGTAATCGAGAAAATTTCGAAGCGAGTAATAATTAAATGTTTTATTGCAGATATCCTCTTTATCACTTTAAGGATTCCCTTTGTTGTTTTAAATTATTTGTTGTAAGATGTCACTACTTTTAACTATTTTCATTTTAAAATTCTTAATTTTATAATTTTTTCATCAGTGTTAAATGTCGTTTTAACACTTAAGAGGCCGATTCCAATAGTATTTGTTTGGTTTTAAACAGTTCACCATTTAGCATTAGTTGTGAGTGGCTCGTTACGCGATGTTGTTTCTGTTGTGGCGACTCGAGTTGTGATTTGGGCAGAGATAGTAGAGTTACGAATAATTTTATAGCCATACTGATCCTAGTGTACGAGAGAAATATCTTCGGCGAGTTTTCTTTGTAGCTAGTTTCGTTTCTCCACTATTTTTGTGCCAATTTCAGAATAAACGTGCGAAAAATAAAATTCGTTCTTCTTAGGTCATCCTGCAAGATGTAACACCGTAACTTTCCTGCATCTACGACTTGAGGTATGGCAAGGATACGGGTCTGGAAGGACGCAATATTTTATATCTTTTTAAAGATCAAATTAAAAGCCATAAAATTTCTTTATTAAACTTCCTTTAAGATGAGCATCCGCTTGCAGCATTGATATATGCCAATAGTACCGGAAAGAAAGAATATGATATAATAAAAGGGGTGCATCGCACATATGGACCCATTGTATGTTAAGATGGTTTAACAAATCCCCTATGCAAACGAATGAAGGTATCGGGTAATAGTCGAGGAGCATATTCGCTAATAAAATGCAAAAAAGGTGGAAGGAATTTTACCAAACTAATGGCCCATCCCATAGTTGTAGGCAATTTGGTTTATTAGACATCTCAGGTTTATCCTTGTTGACTTTTCCATCTTTTATGCATTCTTTAACCAATTTCAGTAAACTCTGAATAATGTGGCAACCAGAATTATTTAAGCTTTTTTTGACACTGCAATCTTTTTTCAGATCAAGCCAAGGGACGAACTATTAGGGAAAGAAACAGGTATTCAAGTGTGTAGTAGTTTTCGACATCCATACTATGGACGACAAAGTGCACCTGGAGACAGAGTATATATATAACAGACACTAGTTACATTTATTTGGACATATCTAGTTCACTCTATCGTAGAGGGAACGACCGGTTTCGTCAAACCAGAGCCGAGATCTCGACGAGTATCTTGTCAATATCTTTGTTATTTGTAAAATAGCTGGGTTATTACAAGTGTTAAGGCTTGTAACTGTGTTCGGGGATTTTCTGGGGGCGTCAGAGCTCAGAAAAGCAGTTAGTAGGCTCTGGTTTTCGCGTGTGAGTGATGGATGACCAAGGATTGGACGTCGCCGACATATGATGTTTGCACTCCGCTAAGTGGTGAGTAATATAAATTATTCATATTTTAACATCCTCTCTACTACATAAAATCTCTCGCGATCACAATACCTCCTTTTCACATTCTGTATACATAAGGAAGTAAAAACTTTCACCCCTAACGCCTCTACTATAAACTTGGGTGATCGGCTGAAGGATATATGCGGCTAATCGATTACCTCTCCGCGAGTAGCTTCTCTTATCGGCGTCCAGCAGCTGTGGGTACGATTCGTTTTCAACATCTAAGTCAATATGCAAAATGCAGGATGTGCCTTATTATGGCACGTCTACGTGTGATACTCGAGAGGCGACGGGGCCCAATCGTGATTTTCCATCGGAAATCACCTAAAAACTCATCTGGTGTTAAACGCGCCGCGGAGGAATCAGAAGCGATGCATAATTATTGTAATTAATAATTAAATTTTGATACATACAGGGTGTCAATTATGTGACCGACTGATATTGCGCTTCAAATTTTGCTCTAATTCGAGTGAAATTTCTGGCCTCCATTTGTAAGTACACTTTTCTTTTTACGCAAAAATAAAAATAAAGAGGTCTTAGATCTGTACACCTAGCACGCCATTCTAGGGACTCCTGTCTATATTAAAGCAAGCCGCCACTTTCGCGTAACTTTGTTTAATTTAATCAGTTTTTGTCTAATATTTTATGAGGCCAAATATCTTCTATACTACTACTAAGTATAAAGAATGTCTTTTCGCCTCCTAAGAGCTGTAAATTTCATCCATATGGCTTAGAGAAGGTAAAACCATTCCAGACGTTGAGGGACGAATCTTCTGGCCATAAATTTCCTTTTGCAAATTTGATACGAAAGAGCAAACAAATAATCGGCGTTGAAAAATACCCCAATATGTATAAGTCAACATTATCTCCCACTCGGTTCATTCGATTCATATTGGCAATATGTAAATCAGTAAGTAATGTTGTGTAAATACGGTATCTGTTGCTAGCATGACAAGAAGCAAGAAATTGTGCAAAAGTGGCGGCGGTTGCAGCTACGGCGGCGGTTATCAGGAGAAGGCACGCGGGCCAACTGTCTCCTGATCGAAATGATTAATGGCAGAGCACGGATATATTAGTCCAAGGATTGCACATTTCACGCGTCTATTTAACACTTCGTATTCCAAACCGCCTTCATTTGATTACAGCCACCTCACCCCATCTTATTTGCTTTACGCCAGTTTGATTTGTTTAGTTTTAGTGCGTATTATGCAGGGGGATGATTTCTTGTGTATGTTTATGAATTAAATACGTACAAGTAGGAGAAGCCTTTCACAGATATTTATTGGTACATCCAGTTTATTCCACACGTTTTTTTTTACCATTTCAGGAATAGAAGGAAATAATTTCTTTAGATTCGTGTTCCTCTTCTTCATTGTATCACCATAAGGAAAATTTGGTTCGTTCTATCCGGAAATTCGAGATATACAACTTTAGGCGAGACTTGTGTAGTAGACATCCCATCCTTCGGAGAGGGTGTAAAGCACTCAGTGCCTTGTCTATAAGATGTTGGATGAGTAAAAATTTCTTACTTTTCGACAAAGAAGATCTACAGGTTGGAGGTAGCTCGTCTTCTGGTCTCATTACCGGAGGTAGGCTGGTGTTAAACAAAGAAAAAAAAAATTGTAAATAAAACGAGTTTCTATACTGTTATTTTAAATTAGACTAAAATAACCTCCAGATGATGCCAACATGACGGTGAAAACGCGTGACTCAAATGTTTGTTGTTCGTAGGCACCAGCAGGGGTAAAACAAACATTATATGTGGAGGAAACGTATTTGGACCGCTTTGTTAATTTTCTGATTAATTTCTGCCTCCTCTCGCTGGTATAATAAAGAGGACGTATTGATAATTCGGTTTATCTAATATGACATCGGGTATTGTTTCCCACATCATTGTTGCATCACCTGCGTGTTCGTTGTGCATCTGCTAGTGCCACAATAAATTGCTTTAACAACGGCATAATCTAAAATCAATTTAACTTATTTTCGTGTGGAACGTCAGCGAAATTTAATTAAACGTTTTGTAGACATATCTTATACGTAACAGGGTATGTTGATGCTATATGCAGAAACGGATCTGAAAGCAATTTTCGCAGGTTCTTCCCTTAATAAATATTTTAAATTTTGTGAATCAAAATCGTTTAGAATCAAATTTCTTGGTGAAATTTGAAATCTGAGTGTCAGTTTTAAGGGGGATTATAAAAAAATGAACATATAAAAAACATACATTTCTTCTAGATTTAATTCTCCTTCTATAGTGTATAAGCAACTTTCTAAATTGTAAAAACATCTGTTATATAATTGTCAAAACCATGGCAATCCATAGCATATGTAATTTTTATTTAAAACAAAACAAATGCAAGTTTCTCTCACAAAGAACAATCAAGGAGGCTGGAATTATTTTTTTCTCTAAAACATCCAATTCTACATTAAATTTTGCTCCAAGAAACTGTTTACCCTATCAAAACACTTCCACAATTAAGGAAAAGGCGCCAATTCAAAGAAAGATAGATATTCAGTTTTAACAGTGAAAAGATATCAAAATGGGACCACCACTGGAATTTTTTCAAAAAAGAATTAATATGCGTTTCATTTTGCTCTATTTGTTTCAAAATTGGCGAAAACCCCCTGATTACAAGAAACTTGTTACAAATTTCTGATTTGGTTACATCATCAATAATCAAGACTAAGAATAATGTACCTGTTGAAGGCGAGATCAGGAAACTGGCCAATAATGGCAAGACAAGAAGATCCAGTCAATAAAAGCAAGACCATGAAATGATGCAGCCGGTGAAGACGATCAGGGCATATTCCGGTTAATAAAAGCAAAATATTGAAATAATCCAGCAGGTGAAGGCAAGATCGAGGCATGTTTCGGCCAATAAGGGCGAGATTACGATATGATTCAGTCGACAAATGCAAAAACATAAAATGACTTAGCCAGCGAGAGAATATTCCGGCCAATAAATGCAAAATTATGAAATGATCCAGCTGGTGAAGGCAAGATCAGAGTATGTTTCTGTTAATAAAGGCAAGATAATGAAATGGTCTAGCAGTAAAGACAAGATCGTTGCGTGTTCCGACCAATAAAAACAAAATGGTGAAATGATTCAGCTGATGGAGGCACATTTTGTAGCCAATAAAGGCAAAATGATGTCATTATTCAGATGGTAAGGGCAAGATTGAGGCATGTTTCTACAATAAAGGCAAAATAATCAAATGGTCTAGACAGTAAAAACCAAATCGTGATATTCTTTGGCCAATAGAAGCAAAATAGTGAAATAATCCAGCCGGTGTAGGCAAGATCGGGCATGTTTCGGCCAATAAGGGCAAGATTGTCCGGTCGATGAAGGCAAGAACATGAAATGACCCAACCGATGAAAGCAAAATCGGAATTTTCCTGCTAATGAATGCAAAATCATGAAATGATCAGTTGAGAAAGGCAAGATCAGGACATGTTTCGGTTAATAAGGGCAAGATAATGAAATGGTCTAGTCAATAAAAACAAAGTCGTTTTATGTTCCGGTTAATAAAGGCAAAATAATGTAATTTAGCAGGTGAAGGCAAGATTGGGGCATGCTTCCAAAATAAAGCCAAAATAGAAACAGTGTAAAAAAAAACGAGGGATTTTCCGGTCAATAGAGGCAAAAATAGTGAAATAATCCAGTTGATGAAGGTATGGTAAGATCTTGTCCTGTTCTGGCCAATAAAACCAAAATTATAATGATCCAGTCGCCCCAGTCGGTAAAAGCAAGAACGGGCATATTTCGGTCAATAATTTAAAGGCAAGGTAATTAAATAATATAGACAATTAGGGTAAGATCGTGGTATGTTTCGTCAAATAAATACAAAATTATGTAATTATCCAGCCGATGAAGGCAAGATTGGGGCACGTTTCTACAATAAATGCAAAATAATGAAATGGTTTAGCCAGTAAAAACAAATTCGGAAAATAAAGGCAAGATAATGAAATAATGAAAGGTAAGGTAAAATCTTGGGCTGTTTTGGCCAATAGAGGCAAAATTATAAAATTATCCAGCCGATAAAGGCAAGATCGAGCATGTTTCGGTTAATAAAGGCAAGATAATGAAATAATCTAGCTGATAAAGGTAAAATCGTAGCATGTTCCGTCCAATAAGGGCAAAATTATGATATTATCATGCTTATGAAGACAACATTGGGATAATTTATACAATACAGGAAGATAATGAAATTATCTAGCCGAAAAAGTTAAGACTGTAGCATGTTCTGGCTAATAAATGCAAAATTATGAGATTATCCAGTTGATGAAGGTAAGATTGGAGCATATTTCTACAATAAAAGCAAAATAATGAATTTGTCTAGCCAGTAAAAATAAAATCGGCCAATAAAGACAAGATAGGGATATAATTAGCATTTAAAGGTGATATCTTGGCCGGTTCTGGCCAAAGGCAAGATAATTAAATTATGTAGTAATAAAAATAAGATCGTGGCATGTTCCGGTCAGTAAAGGCAAAATTATTTAATTAACCGCCGCCGGTGAAGGCAAGATCGGGGTAATTTTGACAATAAAGCAAGATAATGAAATTATCTATAAAGGTAAAATTTTGGCCTGTTCTAGTCATAAGAGACAAAATATTGACACGATCCAGCTGATGAAGGCAAGATCAGGGCATGTTCCGGCCAATAAAGGCAAGATAATGAAATATTCTAGCCGATTAAGGTAAGATCGTGGCATATTCGTTCCAGTAAAGGCAAAATTATGAAATTACCAGCCGGTAAAGGCAAGATCGTAAGATCGTGGCATATTCCGTCCAGTAAAGGTAAAATTATAAAATTATCCGGCCGGTGAAGGCAAGATCGGAATAATCTTTACAATGAGGCAAGAAAATGAATTTATCTAGCCGATAAAGGTAAGATCATGGCATTTTCTGGTCAATAAATGCAAGATTATGAGATTATCTAGTTGGTGCATGAAGGCAAGATTAGGGCATGTTTCAACAATAAAAGCAAAATTGTGAAATTGTCTAGCCAGTAAAAACAAAATCGGCCAATAAAGGCAGGAGAATGAAATAATCTAGACGTTAAAGGTAAGATCTTGGCCTGTTCTGGCTAATGAAGGCAAGATAATGGAAAAATCTAGCCGATAAAGGTAAGATCGTGACATGTTTCGGTCAATAAAGGCAAAACTATGAAATTATCTGGACGGCGAAGGCAAGATCGGGATAATTTTTAAAATAATGCAAGATAATCAAATTATATAGTTAATAAAGGTAAGATCATGGTCAATAAATGCAAAATTATGAGATGATCCAGTTGGTGAAGGCAAGATTGGTTCATGTTTCTACAGCAAAAGTAAAACAATGAAATGGTCTAGCAAGTAAAAAAATAATGGTACGCTTTAGCCAATAAAGGCAAGACAATGAAATAATCTGGCCGATAAAGGTAAGATAGTGGCATGTTCCGGCGAATAGAGGCAAAATAATGATATGGTTTAGCCAATATGCTCCGGTCAATAAAGGCAATATAATGAAATAATATAGCTGTTAAATGTGAAGTAAGATCTTGGCCTATTCTGGCTAATAAAGGCAAATATTATAAAATGATTCAGCCGGCGAAGGCAAGATCGAGCTTGTATCGGTCAGTAAAGGCAAGATAATGAAATAATCTAGCCGATAAAGGTAAAGTCGTGGCATGTTCCGTTCAATAAATGGTAAATTTTTAAATTATCCAGCTGATGAAGGCAAGATTGGGATAATTTCTTCAATAAAGCAAGATAATGAAATAATCTTGCCGATCGAGGTAAAATCATGGCATCTTCCGGCCTATAAAGGCAAAATTATGAAAATGTCCAGCCGTTGAAGGATTGGGGTATGTTTTTACCATAAAGGCAAGATAATGAAATGGTTTAGCCTGTAATAACAAATAGCTTCGGCCAATAAAGGCAAGATAATGAAATAATCTAGGCGATAAAGGTAAGACCGTGGCCAATAAAGGCCGAATTATAAAATGATCCGGTCGGTAAAGGCAAGATTGGGCATGCTTTGGTCGATAAAGGCAAGATAATGAAATTTAGACGATAAAGATGAGATGGTGGCATGATCCGGCTAATAAAGGCAAGATAGTAAACAGCAAGGGCAAGATCATAAAAAGCTGAACTTAAAAATTACCCCTAAATTTGACTTATTTTATCTCAACGAAAAAAAATCGGATCATAACAACTGAATATGCATTGGACAGAGTAAGAATAGCACTTTAATGTGACAGTCATCTAGATGCTGAAAAAAAATTGTTAGAGATTTTATAGGTCGTTACATAATTTTTTGCACTTTCAGAAATATTTAAAAAACTTGACGTGATACGACATTTTCAGGGCCAGATTCATAATCAACGCATCGTTTACTTTAAGGCTAATATGCTGTAGACTAATGTTATGGAAAACGGAATAAAATATTAAATCAACCCTCTTTCAACCTACAGAACTGACCCACTGAAAAAAGCATTTTGTGTTAGTTTTACAGCACTTTATTTTGCAAAATTAATTTCACGTATGCGAGTAACCCCTTGAAAGTGGCACATATGATATTAGTTCAATGGTATAATGGTACGGCGCAGATTAAGCGTGAATATTGTGAACCAAATCTAAATCCAAAAAAATAACACACCGCACCGTGGAAAGGGACCGCATTACACCGAAAGCCTCAACAAAATCGCAATATCCATCACGAAACGTCTGCTGCTAATCTTAAACGAGACTTTAATGTCGCCTTCTTTAATGAGTCTCTTGTAAATAAAATATTCATTCGCACAAAGCCAATTTGATCCCCGATTTTAAACTTGGGCAATTATGCGTGCTCACACTGTAGCCGGCTATGACACAACAATCGCAGCCTACTATATAGATTTCAGTAACAATAACATCTGACAGTCGCATGATGGATCGCTAGACAATATGGCGCGAGAGCTCTTCAGAACAATTTCAATAAGGGCGTTATTTGACCGCCGAAGATGCCGGACTGGATGTAGCGGGAATGTGTGTGTAGGGTTGAATTTGCGATGTCAAATAATGATTTATGTTTTGCTTATAATTTGGCTCTCGGTGTGGACATTTTTTTTGTCGGCAATTTTAATATCTTATTATTCGATTAGTTTGTGTAAAGGGGGCGGCCGGTTTCTCACGCTGTTTTGTTAAATTTACTTTTGGGCTGGAAGTACGCCTCATGCGTGCTTGCCGACGTAAAAGTTAAATAGAGAGTTTAACAATATCTTAAAAGTATACTTTGTCTTGACAGATATCAGTTCAGTAGCTTTTATTTTGCAGTGTTGGTAAACTTTCTTTATACTTACAAGTAAAAATGCGCAGCTGCAAAAGAATTAGCTTATGCACAATATATTCTGCGATCGGTATTATAGTTGATAATATATATTTAATAAAATGGCGAGTGCGCCAGGCACAGACGCTAACTTATAACTACTTTCCTTATTCTCTTCTCACGTGGACCTGTAGAAAAATATTATAGAAGGAAAAGAAGTATTTTTACAAATACGTGCATTCAGAAAATATTACGCAGTTTTTAAAAATATGGGCATATCACTTTATGGGACGCCTTTAATTTTATTGACCACAAAAAGTATTTCAAAAAATATTTGACGGTTTTTCTGAATGAAAAATACACATACTTAATACCCATTTTCTCCTATACTGTTCAAATATGTTAAAAATTGTCTGGTGGTAAAGGTTTTGCAATTAGCACCAATGGTTGTGGTGCTGATGTTAATTTGTTTTTTAATTAATAAATAAAATTAACATGTGTGATTGTAGTACTAGAGTGAAATTGGCACTGAAAGATAAGATTGTTAGTAAAATTGTAAATCCAATTAGCACCCATTTTTTTATTAAAATAAGATTAATTAGCACAAAATGATGGTAATAATTTTAAAATTAGGACTGATGGTCATAGTGTTGATATGATGGCCGCATCAAAATTATAAAATTGTTGATGAGTTTGCTAAGCCAATCAGCACCTTTAATTTTTACATATTTGGAGAACTAAATAATGGTAAAGATTTGGCAATTAACACTAATGACTATTAAATTGGTGTGAAATTGTTACCAAGAACAAAATTGGCATTAGATTAGTTAAAACAATTAGCACCTTGTTCTTCACATAATTTGGGGACCTTAAATGGGTGCTAAATAATGGTGAAAAGTATTTAAAAAAATATTTGTCGGTTTCTCTGAATCAAAAATATCAACATATACCCATTTCATCCATTACTTTTGAAATAATAAGGTAAACATTGTCTGGTGGTAAAGATTTTGCAATTAGCACCAATGGTTGTGGTGCTGAAGTTAATTTGTTTTGTTGAAACAACCTTTGCTTTTATATATAATTGGAGTAAATCCCTCTCTAGTGGGTGGCAAATGGCTGTAAAGGTTTCACAATTAATTAGCACCACTAGTTGTGGTATTGAGGAAATTTGTTAAAATAATTAGCACGTTGATATTTTACATGGATAGTGCTTAATGAATTTTATAAATTCCACAATTAACACGTGCGGTTGTAGTACTAGAGTGATATTGGCACTGAAAGATAAGATTGTCAGTAAAATTGTTAAACCAATTAGCACCTGTTTTTTTTTTAAATAAGCTTAATGGAAAATGATGGTAATTTTCTGATTAGCACTGATGGTTATTCGTGTTGATGATGGCCGCATCAAAATTATAAAATTGTTGATGAGTTTGCTAAACCAATTAGCACCTTTATTTTTAGCATATTTGGAAAACTAAGTAATGGTATATATTTGGCAATTAACACTAATGATTATTAAATTGGTGTGAAATTGCCACCCAAAGCAAAATTAGGTTAGTTAAAACAATTAGCACCTCTGTTTTCATATATATTTAGAAGTTGTTAAGCGACATGGCAGTAAAGGTTTCGTGACACGGCTATGGTATTGGTCGGCACCAAAGCAGAAAATTATTAGTGAAATTGTCCTTAAAATTAGCACATTTGTACCTTCCTGGTGCTAAGTGGATACTAAGATATGGTCAAGGTCTCGCAATTAGCACCGGAGACTGGCAAGAAGTCGGCTCCAAAATATACAATTGTAAACAAGTTTGTTAAAATAATTCTTTTACATATTTTGGATGGTGCTAATTAGTAAAATTGTATTTTTACTCATTTAGGAAATGTTAGTAAAGATTTCGCAATTAACACTTGCAAGCTTTGCAATTATAGTTTGAAATGATGATTACATCAAAATTATAAAACTGATAATGAGTTTGTTAAACTAATTAGCACCTGTTTTTATACATATTTGGAAAGCTAAACGATGGTAAAGGTTTGGCAATCAACACTAGTAAATAATTTTGGCCTTGAAATTGCCATCAAGGACAAAACTGGTTTTAAGTTAGCACCTTTATTTTTTACATATTTGGAGAACTAAATAATGGAAAAGATTTGGCAATTAACACTACTAATTATCGAATTGGTGTGATTTTGCTACCAAGACAAAAATTGGTATTAGGTTAGTTAAAACAATTAGCACCTCTGTTTTCGTATTTAATATATATTTAAAAGTTGTTAAGTGAGTGGTAAATGACAGCAAAGGTTTCGTAATTAGCGTCTATGGCTATGGTATTGGTTGGCACCAAAAATTATTAGTGAGATTGTCCTTAAAATTAGCACATCTGTCCCTTCCTGGCCTGGTGCTAAGTGGATACTAAAAGATGGTTGAGGTCTCGCAATTAGCACTGGAGATTGGCGTGAAGTTAGCACCAAAATATGAAATTGTTAAAGAGTTTTGTTTAAACGATTAGCACCTTGTTCTTTACATCTTTCTAGAATCTTAAATGGGTGCTAAATCATGGTAAAAGTTTCGCAGTTGGCACCAATTATTGTGGTGCTGATTATACCATACTGCACTTATGATATCAATTTGGTGGAAACGCGTTGTGATAACACCCGGTGTAAACGATGTTGGATTTAAAAGAAACCCGAGAGATAACACGAATCGATGCCCAAGTTCTTTAACAAAGATTATTATGTGCACATCAAAATAATGACAACGGCTACATAAACTTGTTGGAAATTGGGTATTCATCTATTATGAATCAACGGAATCAACCCTTCTATTATCTAACGTGTATAACCCGCCACCATAAACAATAGCAGAATGTCAGATAGGCAAACACAATTACCTATATTTGGAAAAATACTAATCTCATTCATGAATGAGCTATGGACAGTGTTACATTAATGAGAAACCATCGAACAATGATCGCGTGAAAATAGCAATTATAAAATTTGTAAAATGTAGGACATCATTAATTTTCGATGCAATTCAATATCGTGTTGATGATGGCGTTATCGCTAGGTACAATAAAACAACGATGTGACATCGAATTACGCGACAAAGAAATAAGGTCTTTATCATTATTACACTCATTTACGATCCTTTATATCTTCGGAAATAAAATCGAATAGGTGTTTTAGCTACAAATGTAAGTAAGTCGACAATTTGTCATATTTAGAATATTATTGTTTTAATGTTAAGTAAGCTTTGAAATGTATCGACTTGATAAGTAATTAGCAGTTTTTCCCCACACAAGGAGGAAAGGTGGAGTCGCATATTGGTATTTTATGTAAATTTAATGCAAGGCTGAAGTTGTCAATGGAAGAGCGGCGGTCTAAAAGAGCAAATCCATCATAGTTAAAATGCGAGAATACAATATGGTGGCACTTATAGGCTATTTTCCACGCCGCAAACCCGATTTTAATACATAATATGTCACATAAAATTATATCAGAGACTGCATGTATATAGTGGCCGCGCGATAAAAATGGTGCCCTTTTATATGTTATAGATCTATAGATCATATATTCTTTGCACAGATATCCCCATAAAAATATTATAAGCTCTCCCAAAGGTTGATACAGAATCACTTTAGTATAAAAGCAAATTTATTTCGTTGGTTTATGTTGAAAGGGCGGCCGGGCATTCGAATCGCATTTTCATACATTTTTCAACTTCCATTCTGAATAAACACGTTCACAGAAATGTTGATCAGATTAGATATTCCTTTAGCATAATATGTAACCACATTGTATAACAATCTACAACATTGTTTCATACGTATTCACCTGCATAGAAGTTGACACCAAAATAGAAGGTCGTTAATAAGTTCATTAAAACAATTAAAACCTCCAGTTTTCTACTTTGTCTACTGGTTCAACATCCTTAACATTTGGAACCTGTGTTTCCTGTTATACCTCTTTCTTCCAGAACCATTATTCCTTTCAATAGTGTCTGATTTGTAGAAGAGTTTTCGGGTTCTCTTCAGCGTTGAATATTGTGATTTCTTGACACTTCAATCATCTCGTTGAGGTCTTCTTCTGCCACTTCTTTACTTTACTTCAGAAGAATCAGAAGAAGAAGAGAAGAAGGAGAAGGAAGAAGCAGAAGAAGAGAAGGACGAAGAAGAAGAAGAAGAAGCAGGAGAAGAGGAAGAAGAAGACGAAGAGGAAGATAAGTTTTCGAGTTCTCTTAGGCATTGAATATTTTGAATTCTTGATGTTTCTTCCTTATCATTGTAATTTTCTTTGAGATTTTTTCGTTCTGCTTCGGAATAATAATAAGAAAAGAGTTTTTCGTTAATAATAATAATAATAATTTGTCTTTATTTTGATAATCCTTGATATTTTGATCATCCCGTCGACGCATTTTTCTGACGCTTCCTCATTTTGCCTCAGAATAATAAGAAGAAGAGGAGGAATAAGTTTCGAGTTCTCTTCTGCGTTGATTTATTTGAACTCTTGACGTTTTGATCATCTCGTTATGGTCTTTCTATGACATTTCTTCATTTCGGTTCAGAAGAACAAGAAGAAGGAGGGGAAGAGGAGGCGAAAGAAGAAGAATAAAAAGAAGACTAAGAGTTTCGGGTTCCGTTCTTCGGCCATTTGGTTATGGTTTTATTCTGGCAATTCTTCATTTCGCTTCGGAATAAAAAGGGAAAAAAAGAGGAGGAAAAATAAGATGTTCTTGAGTTCTCTGTTGCGTTGATTATTTTGAATTCTTGGCATTTTGACACGTTGTTGTAGCCTTTTTCTCATAGTATTTCAGTTAGTTCTAGAAGAAGAAGAAGCCAACGAGTTTTTGGGTTCTCTTCTGCGTTGATTATTTTAAATTCTTGGCTTTTTGATCATCTCGTCGTGACTTCTTTCTGATACTTCTTCATTTTAGTTCAGAATAATAAGAAGGAAGAGGAACAGAGGAAGAAGAAAAGTTTTCGGGTTCTCTTTAGAGTTGATTACTTTGAACTCTTGACGTTTTAGCCATTTCGACATGGTTTTTCTATGGCAGTTCTTCATTTCGCTTCAGAAGAATAAGAAGACGAAAAGGAAGAGGAGGAAGAGGGGGAGAAAGATAATGAACAAGAAGAATAAAAGGAAGAAGAAGAGTTTTTGGTTCTATTTTGCCATTTCGTCATGGTTTTATTCTAGCAATTCTTCATTTCATTTCAGAATATAAGGAAAAAAAAAGGAGAAAGAGAGTTTTCGGGTTCTCGCTTGCGTTGATTATATTGAATTCTTGGCATTTTGACCATCACGTTGTGGTCTTTTCTCGTAGTTTTTCATTTAGTTCTAGAAGAAGAAAAATCCAACGAGTTTTTGGGTTCTCTTCTGCGTTGCTTATTTTAAATTCTTGACTTTTTAATCATCTCTTGACCTCTTTCTGATACTTCTTTGCTACAGAATAATAAGAAGGAAGAAAAACAGATGAAGAAGAAAAGTTTTCGGGTTCTCTTTTGAGTTGATTACTTCGAACTCTTGACGTTTTGGCCATCTCGACATGGTTTTTCTATGACAGTTCTTCATTTCGCTTCCGAAGAATAAGAAGACGAAAAGGAAGAGGAGAAAGAGGAGGAAGAAGGAGAATAATAGGAAGAAGAAGCCATTTCGTCATGGTTTTATTCTAGCAATTCTTCATTTCATTTCGGAATATAAGGAAAAAAAGGAGGAAGAGCTTGCGTTGATTATTTTGAATTCTTGGCATTTTGACCTTCACATTGTAGCCTTTTTCTCATAGTACTTCATTTAGTTCTAGAAGAGGAGTCGACCAGTTTTGGGTTCTCTTCTGCGTTGATTATTTTAAGTTCTTGACTTTTTGACCATCTCGTCGCGGCCTCTTTTTTACACTTCCTCATTTGATTTGATTTATTTCGCTTCAGAAGAATAAGAAGAGCAAGATAAAGAGGAGGGAGAAGAAGATGAATACAAGGAAAAAAAGAATAAAACGAAGAAGAAGAATAAAAGGAAGAACAGTTTTTGGTTCTCTTCTGCGGCCATTTCGTCATGGTGTCTTCATTTCGCTTCAGAATGTTAAGGGAAAAATAAGAGAAGGAAAAAGAAAACGATTTTTCAGATTCTCTTTTATATTGATTATTTTGAATTCTTGGCATCTTGACCATCATGTTGTAACCTTTTTCTCATAGTATTTCATTTAGTTTTAGAAGAAGATGATGAGTTTCTGGGTTCTCTTCTGTGTTGATTATGGTAAATTCTTGACTTTTTGATCATCTTGTCGTGGCGTCTTTCTCACACTACTTCATTTTGCTTCAGACCAATAATAAGAAGAAGTGGAAGAAGAGTTTTCGAGTTCTCTTCTTAGATGATTACTTTAAACTCTTGACTATTTGGCATCTCGTCATGGTCTTTTTAAGATACTTCTTCATTTCACCTTAAAAAATAAGAAGAGGAGGAGAAGGAAGAAGAAGAATAAAAGGAATAAGAAGAGTTTTTGTTTCTCTTCCACAGCCATTTCGTCGTTTACTTCTGACACTTCAGAATATTAAGAAAAAAAAGAGGAAGAGGAAGAAGAGGTTCTTTTTTGCGTAGATTATTTTGAATTCTTGGCATTTTGACCATCACGCCGTGGCCTTTTTCTTACACTACTTCATTTAGTTTTCGAAGAAGAAGAAGATATATCAAGGAGTTTTCGGGTTCTCTTCTGCGTTGATTATTTTTAATTATTGACGTTATGGTCATCTCGTCGTCTTTTTCTGACACTTCTTTATTTTGCTGTAGGATAACAAGAAGAAAAGAAGGAAGAAGAGTTCTCGGATTCTCTTCTGCGTTGATACTTTGAACTGTTGACGTTTTGACCGTCTCGTTGTTGTCTTTTTATGACACTTGTTCATTTTGCTTCAGAAGAATAAGAAGAAGAAGAGAAATAAGAGGAAGAAGATGGAGAATAATAGGAAGAAGAAGAGTTTTTAGTTTTCTTCTGACACTTCTTCATTTCGCTTCAGAATATTAAGGAAAAAAGAGGAGAAAAAAGAAGAAGAGTTCTCGGGTTCTCTTTTCTGTTGATTATTTTGAATTCTTGGCATTTTGACCATCACGCCGTGGCCTTCTTCTGGTACTACTTCATTTAGTTTTAGAAGAAGAATATAACAATGAGGGTTCGCTTCCGCTTTGATTATTTTAAATTATTGACGTTTTTGGTCATCTCGTCGTGGTTTTTTACTGAAATTTCTTCATTTTGCTGTAGGATAATAAGAAAATGAGATGGAAGAAGAGTTTTTGGGTTCTCTTCTGCATAAATTACTTTGAATTCTTGACATTTTAACCGTTACGTCGTGGTTTTTCTATGACAGTTCTTCATTTCGCTTCAGAAGACTGAGAAGAAGAGAAAGAGGGGAAAGATGGAGAATAAGAAGAATGAAAGGAAAAAAAAGTTGTTTGTTCTCTTCCGCAGTCATTTTGTCGTGATTTTCTTCTGAAACTACTTCATTTTGCTTCGAAATATTAAGGAAAAGGAGGACAAAAAGAAAAAGAGTTTTCGGGTTTCCTTTTGCGTTGATTATTTTAAATTCTTGGCATTTTGACTATCGCCCTATGTTCTTTTTTCTGACACTATTTCATTTAGTTTTAGAAGAAGATAACAATTAGGTTAGGTTAAGTTTCTCTTCTGCGTTGATCATTTTGAATTTTTGACATTTCGTTCAACTCGTCGTAGTCTTCCTCTGACACTTCTTTATTTCGCTTCTGAAGAAGAAGCAGAAGAAGAGGAAGAAGAAAAGGAAGAAGAGCTTTCGGGCTCCTTTTGCGATGATCTTGTCGTAGTCTTCTTCTGACAATTCTTCATTTCATTTCGAAAGAAGAAGAGTTTTTGAGTTTTGTTCTTCGATGAAGATTTTAAATTACTGGCGTTTCATCCATCCCGTCATCTCGTCAAAATTATCTCTGACACCTTCTGAATTTAAATAATGCATTTGATTCTTAAAAATTCGTCATCAATAATCTATAGGTAACCTCCTTAATTGCTTCAAATGGACAAAGCTGTCTGAATTCCTTGTAACAGTCACCGTGCGAATACCATATTTGTGGACCCATTCTAAAGTATCCAGTAAAAAATGTTTTGATCCAGCATAATGTTTATAAATTTTCATTTTCAATCTGACATAACAAGGAAATCGCAGTATTGAATTTGAATTATTTATGGGAAAGTTAAAAACTACAGGAATACTGTAAACGTTCTTATCCAATTAAAATATTCAGGATGAATTTAAGCATGCACTTCATTTAATAAAAACAGGTAAATTCTTAATCTTACATTAAAATTACACGACTGTTATTATTTACGGCCTGCTTGATTTATTCAAAATTTAAATACATGAAAACAAGAGCCATAGGCAGCTGTTACTCTTACTCTTCTTTCTATTGTCATTGTTCTTCATATGCAGTATCAAAAGTGACTTGATTCACGGTGCCACCAGAAGGCTACTAGCTCGTGGGAAATTAGACAACATTTTTCTACATTCCGGCCTGTTATCAAGGCCGCGGTGTTTGAGCATCGTGAAAATAATAACGAGAACTTACGAAGGGTGAAAAGCACCCTACCTAGTGGATCGGATGAACTTTGTTGGGATGAATCGACCGTAAAATGCTAAAGATTTATTTTGGTCCAGTGTGTCACAGTACTAACCCAGTGACCACTAGAATCGGCCCTAATTTCGAACGCGTCTTAAGAGATCCGGAAGGGGAAATGTTCTGGATTTAAGACGACTTATCAATTACCCGTCTAATTTGTCATTCGTGGGCGCTAGGCTCAATAAAACAAGTTAAATTATTTTATCTGATTTTCACGTGTTAAAGCGGACTGGTTTAATTGCTTATGTATGTCAGTTAAGGACAGGCGTAGAATGTTACACTTTTATCTCGGACTGGTATCAATAACGTAGACCGGGTTTATTCAGGATCTTATTGCGGATGAATAATTTTAAAAACTTCACGATTTGTTGGGAATTACGAAAAAGGAAAATCGTCTTTACTCTCGACAGGACTCCAAGAAAAAATAAAGCGTAGGAGCGACAACTTTAGCTAGACTAGCCAGCTAGTATTCCTGGTTGTCAATTCACTAAAAAATTACATATCGCATGTCAATCGCATGTTTATCGAAAACATACGCGTATACTAGATAATATTTCCGAACAACATAACGTTGAAAAGGTAAAATATCTGAATAACAGAACCAAATAAAATAATAAAACAACTAGATTGTGTAGTTTATAAATGACTTTATTTAGATTTTATACTCGAAAGCATAATAATAACAAAAATAATCAATTTGATACATTTTACAAATATAAAATTTGCTGGACGTAAAAATCATTGAAATCACTTCAGAACGCTATTATTGTCAAATAGTGCAGAAACAACTACTCTTAATAACTACATGTTGTAAACCATTGAATTACCTATATTACAGAATTCAGTGTCCAAAGCAAAAAGCATTTGAAATAAAATCAAAATATTCAACTCAAAAAAATTCATTAATATAACCTAGTTTTAATTTGACATTGACATCGATGTCAAAAAATTAACATAACTTAGTTTTCAATTTGACAATGACGTAAAGTCCCATGCGTTATTTTTAAAAAAATTCAGATATTTTTTAGATTGCTTGGAAATGGAGATATTCAGAAATGTGGTAGGTAGTAAATCCCAAATAAGAACAGAGAAAAAATTGACATTGCCGATAAAAACTAACATAACCTAGTTTTTTTACTTTGACATCTACGTCAAAAAATTAACATAACCTATAGTTTCATTTGACGATGACTGTTCATTTGACGTAAAGTCACAGGCGTTAAGGTTATTTTTTTTAAATTTAGACATTTTTTAGATTGTCTGGGAAATGTTCAGAAGTGTTGTAATAAATCCCAAATAAGAGCAGAAAGAAAATTGACATTGACGTTAAAAACTAATATAACCTAATTTTCAGTTTGACATTGACATCGATGTCAAAAAATTAACATAACTTAGTTTTTAATTTGACTTTGACATCTACGTAAAACAAACATAACCTAGTTTCATTTGACAATGACGTAAAGTCCCAGGCGTTATTTTCTAAAAAAATCAGATATTTCCTAGATTGCCTGGAAATGGAGATGTTCAGAAATGTGGTAGTAAATCCCAAATAAGAACAGAGAAAAAATTGACATTGCCGATAAAAACTAACATAACCTAGTTTTTGTACTTTGACATCTACGTCAAAAAATTAACATAACCTATAGTTTCATTTGACGATGACTGTTCATTTGACGTAAAGTCACAGGCGTTAAGGTTATTTTTTTTAAATTTAAAAATTTTTTTAGATTGTCTGGGAAATGTTCAGAAGTGTTGTAGTAAATCCCAAATAAGAACAGAAAAGAAAATTGATGTTGACGCTAAAAACTAACATAACCTAATTTTCAGTTTGACTTTGACATCTACGTCAAAAAATTAACATAACCTAGTTTCATATCGATCGCTGTTCCTTTGACGTAAAGTCACGGTTGTCAAGGTTATTTTTTTTTAAATTTAGACATTCTATAGATTGTCTAGGAAATGTTCAGAAGTATGGTAGTAAATTCCAAATAAGAACAGAAGAAAATTGACGTTGACGCTAAAAACTAACATAACCTAATTTTCAATTCAACTTTGACATCTACGCCAAAAAATTAACATAACCTAGTTTCATTTGACAATGACTGTTCCTTTGACGTAAAGTCACAGGCGTTGAGGTTTTTTTTTTAAATTTAGACATTTTTTAGATTGTCTGGGAAATGTTCAGAAGTGTGGTAGTAAATTCCAAATAAGAACAGAAAGAATATTGACATTGACGTTAAAAACTAACATAACCTAATTTTCAGTTTGACTTCGACATCTACGTCAAAAAATTAACATAACCTAGTTTCATATCAATCGCTGTTCCTTTGACGTAAAGTCACGGTTGTTAAGGTTATTTTTTTAAATTTAGACATTCTATAGATTGTCTGGGAAATGTTCAGAAGTGTAGTAGTAAATTCCAAATAAGAACAGAAAGAAAATTGACATTGACGTTAAAAACTAACATAACCTAATTTTCAGTTTGACTTTGATATCTACGTCAAAAAATTAACATAACCTAGTTTCATTTGACAATCGCTGTTCCTTTGACGTAAAGTCACAGGCGTTAAGGTTATTTTTTTTAAATTTAAATTTTTTTTAGATTGTCTGGGAAATGTTCAGAAGTGTGGTAGAAAATCCCAAATAAGAACAGAAAGAAAATTGACATTGACGTTAAAAACTAACATAACCTAATTTTCAATTTGACTTTGACATTTACGTCAAATAATCAACATAACCTAGTTTCATTAGACCAATCACTGTTCCTTTGACGTAGTCACAGGCGTGAAGGTTATTTTTAAAAAAAATCAGATATTTTTCAGATTCTCTGTTAGTAAATCCCAAATAAGAACAGGAAGAAAATTGACGTTGGCGCTAAAAACTAACATAACCTAGTTTTTAATTTGATTTTGACGTTTACGTCAAAAAATTTACATAACCTAGTTTCATGTATGTGGTAGTAAATCCCAAATAAGAACAGTAGAAAATTGACATTGAGGCTGAAAACTAACATAACCCAGTTTTTAATTTGACGTTGACATAATCTACGTCAAAAAATTAACAAATGAATGACGTTATCAATACAATCAATTTTACTGGATGATTATTATTTACTTCGCCCAAATTTAATGAAGAATTTCAAAGGTTTAGAAATGTTAATAATTATAGGAATCAGTTATGACAACAGGAAGAATAAAAGCAATATCCTTTATTTTCCTTTTAACGTAATTACGTAAAAATTACTCAACTTTCTTTGTTTGATTCGTATTATTTAGAAATAACTTTATTTTGGTTTTATAGAAACATATTAGTAACAAAAATATCCAATTTATGAATTCTGTCATTCAATATTTTGTAACATGTAGTTATGAAAAGTAGTTGTTTTTAAAGGATCCGGCAATAATTGCGTTGGATCTTGCAGTTGGGGTAAAAAACAAAGCTATATGATTTTTTCAGTGTCCCGATTAAAAACTAAACCATTCAGTACAGGGAAGGGTCTCCCTACTACTATTAGGTATTACTATAACTAAATATGGATTAATCCAAATAAGGATTAATTCTGAAAAGAGTATTTATGTCTTTTTAAGACATTAGAGGATTTAGACTGAATAGTAAAATTTATTTTGCTATTTTATTCTATTAAAGTTTACCTCTATGGATTTCTGACTTCTTTGGATTTCATTTCTTTAATAGGAAAGTGTTTGAGAAGGTTAAAAAATGGTCCTGAATATCCTGAACAATATTTCCTGTTCTAGAAGTGCAAAATTAATCAAATTCACGACAAATGCTTAAAGCTACTGTTTGATTATTTTGACGTTTTTTAACTCCAACTCCTTGGGCACGTTTCAAATTCCGGCGTCATTATTTGTACACAATATTTTATAGAATTTTGTAGTTTACACTCAATTAATTCGGAGATACCTAACCTACATGTCTAACCATTTTCTCCGTCATGCTCCTCCATGTCTGTCAACAAAAAATGCCTAAAAAATAATGTGTCATGATTATCCGTTGTTATATTGGACTGGGAACCTGCCAGTCATCGTCTTTCTGGTAGGTAGGCGAAAAAGGGGTAAAAATTAATTATATTTGAGAAATTCATTGTGTAGAAAGAAACAAAAAGCAGTCGTCAGCGCAATAATTAAATACGGTACATATTACTGAAAAAATATCCGAAATATTAAACACAATAAAATTTTATAATGGAAGTAACGAGTTTCGATTTTCTTTTCAAGTTTCAGTTTTATAATAACAGATAATTTTTACGACATTTCTCTCATAAAATAAAACCCGGGATATTTGCGCACGCAAACTTATTAAATATTTGTTTTACCTTCAGCAGTAAATCTATATAAATCACTGTTGTTTATTTTTTCGCAAAACCTCAATAATTATTAGAAGCAGATGCTGGAATTGTATGTATAATTCTTAGCAATAACATAAGTTAATGTCTCTTTGCCATCTCAGAAATCGAGAGGGAGTAAATAAATAACTGGAAAATACAAACTCATCGTGTCAGCAATGAAGTAGAAAAAAAATGGCCATTGTTGTCATCTTTTCAAATAGTCCGGCCGAAATAGGATTTGGGGTCGAAATCTTTTCAAGGACCTCATAATTTTTAGAAGAGTTTGCGGGTTTACCTTCGAAATATTCTTGCAAAACATTCTGTATGCTAATGTTAACAAACAGATCATTTTTATACACACTGACAATTAGATGTGACATTTAGTAAGTTGTTTTTACATTTGTTCTGGTGTTTAGACTTATTGTATACATCAGCAAAGACAGACAGCCTTTTGCAATTAAAAAAGTGTTAGTTTATTATCATTTGGTTCTGAAATATCTACCACAAACTTATGAAATATTCTCTTTATGATTTCACCGGTCTCTGTTGCACTAGCTGGAACATCTGCTTGTGGTTGATTTACTATTTACTATTAAAATATACTTTTTTAAAGTGATTTATAAATGTGTTAATCTTGCGCAGCATACACAGATATAAATGATATAAACACAAAACAGCTCTAATTTTTTTTGCAGATGGAAATAAGTATAGATATTCCTGTAAGTTGATATTTATTGCAATACCTATTGAGATTCCCAAACCAAACCTCCTTTTCTCTATCCTTCCTAAGGACCGTTTCTGTTATGAATTTTTTAGAAAATTTCCATTTTTGATACAAATTGGTGCAGCTTTCCCAAACAGAAAAAAATCATAAACCTCCATTTGGAATTCATATTTGACCTTTCTGAAAAGCCTAAACTTATTGGATTTTAAAGAAAGTTGCCACTAAAAAAATTTGTATCTACGTCAAAAGGTTCAATTCCATTACTCTTCTCACCTCCTCCAATAAGGACGTCCTTGAAGGATGGTGAAATATAGGAAATGCTCCAACATACAAGATTTTGATAATTTTTTGGTTCTTGATAAATTTAGCTGCATTTCTGTTGATGATGAATTTGGCAGTAGATATAATTTTCTACTTTTTAAATATTATTTTCCCACCGCCAAAATTTTTGCTCGCCCATTTACTCTACCACTCAATTGATGAATGCAATCATGTTAAGGGTTTAGTAGTGGAAAGGATTACAGATTAATTATTTGTCCGATGTGTGGTTTAAGTTCAACCAACTACCTCCTGGTGGTGGGATAGCTAGTTACCAATTAGTTTTAAACCAGCAGAATGAGAGAAAAAACTGGTTTTCATTAAATAGAGTAAATAGACTATAAAGACCATAAGTCGAATAGGCCCAAATGTCAAAATTCAAGATGGCGGACGCGATTGAAAATAAGCCTTCTTCTGCGCTCGTTCTTCTTAATTAAAACTAACAAATTTCGCAATAATTAACTTTCCTCTGCATCTTAAGACCACGACGAGTTAAATCGGTTTCCCGGTTGTGACGATATACCGAATTCAAAAAAGGTTTATTTGCCGTTTTTAAATCAGAAACGAAAAAAAGAAATTTTGATATTTTTCCTGCTAATTCTTCATTTTTTTCAACCGATCTTAATGAACTTGGTGTTGTTATGTAGGTAAAAGAATAGATTTCTAGAAATTCTGAATAAATTACCGAAATGTAAAAATTCAAGATGGCGAACACGAACGAAAATAGACCTTCGTTTGCGCTCTTTCTTCTTAATTAAAAGTTGTCAAAACGGTAGTTAAATCGGTTCATTAGTTGTGACAACATAGCGAATTCAAGGAAAACTAGTCAGTATACTTTTAAAGCTTGAACAAAAAAATGTTTTGCAATTTTTCTTATCTCAAGCAATTTCTATCAACTTGGACTTGTTATGTAGGTTGATTATATAGGCCGTTTTGGTTGCCACATATGATGCCCAATCATTAGAAATTAAGCATAACATTTTTTTATATTTTTTTATTTTTCTATTTAATCAGTTTTCTTTATAGTTTCGTTCCCATAAGTTCCTTCAAAGATCACTACAAAAACAGACGTAAAAAATGTATTTAATATTAATTATTATGTAATTTTAACACACCAAAAATTTCTCTGACGATGCGATGGTTTGATAAAGCCGAAAGGTATGAAAACAGTATTTTATTTTATAACCGAATCTAGGAATCCACACATCAAATCAATTTATAAATATTTTTCTAAATCCGTAAGAGATAGAGCGAACCTGATATGTGGCTCCGGAGTTCCTTTTTCCTAATAATAAGAATGGCGCAAAACGCATCCTTCTACCTCTCATTGTTTTTGAGCTACAGGGCGATTCTAAATTTTTGACAAAATCGACGTAACCCTATATAGATATCTCTCTTTTCACACTAGATATTGTAAAATGGTTTAAATATTCTACAGGCACTTTTTTGAGATACCTACATTCCATGACATAAAAATAATTTCAAATTTCTTTTTCGTTTTTAAGATATGAGCAACTTTTGTTTTTTAAATGGCACATCCTGTGTTTTTCTCAATAATGAAAAAAGGAATGAAAAGCTCTTCATATGTATCACTTATATTACTTTTTATTTAAAACTGAAAATAGCGTTTTTTTTTAAATTTTCAAACAATCACGAAGCTTAACAACATGGTAGGCTATGGAAACAAAAGAATGTTGACGTTTTGGTTTATTTTAGTTAATTTATGTAATTTTTATCAGTTATTCAGGTGAAATAAAGCCAAAAATAAATCGTCTTTCAAATGATAACAAAAAATAATCTTTTGAAATGATTTATTTTAAGGTAGCGAAAATGTAAATTTAGCATGAGGTCTATTTTGACATGTTTTTTAACTGTTTATATTCATATTTTGTGTTGTAATAAGGATATTCATATTAACTAAGTAAATCAAATCAAATCAATTTATTGGTTGCAACAACACATTTGTTTTACACAAGTCAATGTGTACAATCAGGTACAAGTAGGTAGAGGTACAGGGTTTTCCACCGAAAATGATCACCTCGATAACTTTTTAATTTGTAATTTTAGAAAATAATTTTCAAGTAAAAGTTGTAGGACATGTTAAGGGCTTAAAAATCCCATTTTTAGAAAAACAATTGAACATCGTATTTACGATCTACCGATACAAGTTATGTTTTTTTAAATGTAACACCCTGTATTTTTTTATATTTTTAGATTCTATACGTTTTTCTGATTTCAACCATATAAATATGTCATATGTTTGCTCCGGTAGTTATTAAA